>CP125979.1:35362744-35506527 GCA_030063025.1 Avena longiglumis
TCATCTCAAGGAACCATATAATTTCACTAATAAACATATGATGTTTGATAGCATCTTATATTGCTTGTTTAGCGCTTTGTTAGCATAATAAGATGATCCATCATTTAAATATCAAGATAAGAATGTGTTCTGCCTTTAGTATGCACCGATTATGTTTTCGTCTCTCCAAGACATCACGTGATGATCGGGTGTTCTTGGATCCACGACCATATTTCGGGTGTAAAACAGTTACACACGCCGAATACTAAGGTTCTAACTTGGAGAGCCTAGCATGTACAGACATGGCCTAACACGGACCGAAAAGGTTAAGCATGAGTCATATAGTTGATATGATGCCCATTTGATGCTCGCCTTTGAAGCTATACCGACTCACGTGATGATCGGACTTGGTGTAGTGGATTTGGTTCATGTAATCACCAAAAAGGCACGAGGGATGTCGTTTTTGAGTGGGAGTTCATTCGTAATATAGATTAGTTGAACTCAATCTATCATACACTTAGTCTAAACTTTACAAATTCTGTTGTAGATGGCACCACCTGCTTTTAATTTCAATGTGTTCATGGAGAAAGAGAAACTAGCAACGAACGGTAGCAACTTTACCGAATGGGCCGTGAATTTGAGGATTATCCTCTCTGCTGCACAAAAGCAATATGTGCTAGAAGCGCCGTTAGCCCCCCCCCCCCCACCTTTTGATGATGCCCCTGACGAGGAGAAGAATGTCTACCAGACTCGTCAGGAGGACCACAACTTAGTTCATTAAGCATATTGTATGGGCTAGAGCCGAACTTCAAAGCGTTGAAACGGCAATGCATTTGATACAATGGGTGAGTTGAAAATGATTTTCGACACATGTCAGAGAGAGCTACAACGCTCGTAAAAGTTCTTTAGTTGCATGATGGAAGAGCACAACTCCGTTAGTGAGCATGTACTCAAGATGTCGGGTTACGCCGATAAGCTTGTGTCCTTGGGAATATCGATTCCCATTGACTTAGGAATCCATCGTTCGCAGATATCGCCACCTAGATATAAGAGCTTCTTGATGAACTATAATATGCAAGGCATGAAGAAGTCTCCCGAGCTTCACAATGCTTAAAGCTATGAAGTGGAGATCAAAAAGGAACATCAAGTGTTGATGATCAATAGGAACACTGGTTTCAAGAAAGACAAGAAGGAAAACGAAAAAGTAAAAAGGCGGCAAGCCCGTTGCAGCTACCAAAAGAAACCCCGAGTTGGACCTAAGTCCGATTCGAAGTGCTACTATTGTAAGGGATAGCCATCGAAGCGAATCGCCCCAAGTATCGCGTATAAGAAGGCCTAAGGCAAACAAAGGTATATATGATATACATGTTATTGATGTGTACTTGACTAGTGCTCGCAGAGCACCGGGTATTTGATACCGGTTCATTGCTAATATTTGTAACTCGAATCGTGGGCAGAACAAGCGACCGCTAGCAAGGGGTGAGGTCAAGATGCGTGTCGCAATGGATCAAGCGTTGATGTGATCGCCGTCGAACGCCTCTCCACTTGCCAGCCGGGATTAGTTATAAACTTGAATAAATGTTATCCGGTGCCCGTGACCGAGCATGAACATTGTATCCGGATCGTTTGATGCGGCGGTTATTCATTTAAACTGAGAACAATGGTTGTTCATTTATATGAATGAAATCTTTTATGGTCATGCACCGATGATGAATGGTTTATTTCTATTAGATCTCGGCGATAATGTTACACATATTCATAATGTTGATGCTAAAAGGATTAAACTTAATGATGATATATCCGCATATATGTGGTATCGCCGCTCAGGTCATATTGGCGTTAAACGCATGAAGAAGCTCCATTGGATGGACTTTTGGAATCACTTGATTATGAATCATTTGATACATGTGAGCCATGCCTTATGGGCAAGATGACTAGAACGCCTTTCCGGTTCAATGGAACGGGTGATTTATTGGAAGTCATACATTCGATGTATGTGGTCCAATGAGTGTGTTTCCGAGGTGGATATCGTTATTTTGTTACTTTCACGGATGATTTGAGTAGATACGGTTATATCTACTTGATGAAACATGTCTGAAACCTTTAAAAGTTCAAGGAATTTCGAATGAAGTGGAAAATCATCGTAATAGAAAGATCAAATTTCACGGTCCGACCGTGGAGGTGAGTATCTAAGTTACGAGTTTAGCACTCACATGAAAGAGTGTGGAATTGTTTCACAACTCACACCTGCCGAACACCACAAATAAATGGTGTGTCGGAACGTCAGAATCGCATTTTATTAGATATGGTTTGATCTATGATGTCTCGACGGACTTGTCGTTGTCATTTTGGGGTTATGCACTGAAATCACGCATTCACTTTAAATCGGACACCATCTAAATCCGCTGAAAAGACACCGTATGAATTGTGGTTTGGGAACAAACCTAAGTCATCATTTCTTAAAGTTTGGGGATGCGATGTTTATGAAGAAACTTCAACCGATAAACTCGAACCCAAAGCGAAAAATGCCTTCATAGGATACCCTAAAGAAACTATTGGGTATTCCTTCTATCACGCATCCGAGGGCAAGGTTTTGTTGCTCGTAATGGATCCTTTCTAGAGAAAGAGTTTCGCGAAAGGTGTGAGTAGTCGGAAGGTAGAACTCAAAGAGGTTGTGGAACCTTCTCTTCAAAGTATGGCGAGTAGCGCATACGGAAGTTGTTCGAGTTGGCTCCACTGCTGAAGAGGGAACTAATGATAATGATCATGAAACTCAAAGAGAGTACTACCAACCTCGCAGGTCAAACAGACGCCGCAGCTCCCCGAAATGTCGGAAATCCTGTCATGAATTTCATGGTTGATGAAAATGATGACCCTGCGACGTATGAAGAAGCAATGAAGATGTAACTACCTCGGTGAATTACGCTTCTAGTTACAAGCCTGGATGAGCGGAAATGGTTGAAATAGTACGGTGGGGCCCAAATGCCACTCACAGGTAGACCTTTCGGCCGTCCCAACCATTTCCAAACATCGACAAGAACGGGCGCGAATCGGCAAAGGAAGGATCAACTACATACACAAATGAGTATGTATGCAAGCCACCATACAACAGTACTACTAGGAAAAGCGGTTATAGGTAATCGCACATCCGTGGCTCACATGGTTGAAGTGCCCCAGCTAAAACAGCGTGGCTCACACGGCGGCCTCACTAATAACTAGAATAATCAGCGCACATGACTATAGTGCGCCACATGTGTGTTGGCCACACGCCAAACATCTCAGAGCACTATAGTCATGTGTGCCACGGTTGTTAGGGTCATCGTGGCGACGCAGTTCGTGCGCCACGCCTAAGCGCATGCCCCTCTACTCAAACGGCCACAAACTTCAGGCAAAGATTGCCTAGTGCGCCACATGGACTAGGAGCATTTGTGGCGCACTCGGCCTAGTTCATGGCGCACCGGAGGTGGCTCGGCAAGAATGATCCATGGAGAAAACGTGGAGACATGTTCGATGGCAAATCAGAGACCCGAGGAATCCCAGAGCGTAGGAGCAGCGAAGAAGTGGAAGAGTTGCTGAAAAACTGGAAAGATTGTCCTAAGCCTGAAAAGAAGCGAAAGAGGCAGCAACAAGACAAGCGGCGATGAAGGTATGGAAAACAAGGTCTGCTCGAGTTGCCATCTTGGAAGTTTCTCCGCACGCCTCATAGCCTCGACATCATGCATATCACGAAAAACGTGCGAGTCCGGTCGCCACCATAATCAACATGCCGATAGGACGAAGATGGTCCGAAAGCAAGGCACGACCGATATGCTTGGGTATCCTAAGGAGCTTCACGGAGGACGCACTACCCTGATGATCGTGAAGATGACGATGATCATGAGTCGGAGACGACACAAGGTCGGAAGGGTAAAAAGTTCAAGAAGAACGAATATTACTGCCCTCCTTCTTGCTTCACTCTAAGCCAGATGAGATCAACAGTTTTCAAGTGCCTTCTAGGAGTCAAATTTCCTTACGGCCACGCTGCAAGATAAGCGTATACCCAGACGAGGCGAAGCAGAGGTTCATGGCATGAAGTCTCACGACCGTGCTGCTAATGACGCAGTACTTCCGTCGCACTAAGAGGGATAATGGACGAGCACGTCTGCGGAAACGTTATTTGGCCTATGCAAGTTTTTCGACGCCATCTCTAGGAAGTCGATTGGCTTGAATCAGCTCGGAAGGCTACGGAGGAGATCGTGGTGATACTATGTGAGCTTGAGGTCTACTTCCCACCCGCATTCTTCGACATTATGGTGCATCCGATGGTCCATGTCGTGGAGGACATCGTATAACTCGGGCCGATGTTTCTCCGCAGATGATGGCGTTTCGAAGGATGAACGGACACATCAAAGGATACGTCGCAGTGTCCCGGCCCAGATGGAAGCATAGCCAAGGGCTTTCGTCAAGAGTGCATCTCTTTCTCGCACGAATTATCTAGACATCGAGAACCCGCTTGTCTTCCCGTCAATGTACACCTTGGCAAGCTCAACGGATCTGGTCACCGAGAGGGTCGCCGACATCGCATGCAGATTTCGATTTTCGACGCGAGACTTTGATCGAAAGCAAACCTCGTCGCCGCTTAAAGATTTAGAACTGTCGATCCTTGGGTAGAAGCACAAAAGGTTAATCGAGAAGAAATGCTGACCGGGCGCATAGAGGACGAGGAGAAATAATCAAAGAGCACAACTCAGATTTTACGCGTTGGTTTAGGCAGACGCCCTTGATAATCCCCCGCCGCATTCTTGACACGGAAAAGATCATATTCACCTTGTCGCAGGGACCGATGCAAAACCCGTGACCTATCGAGCGATGATATCAACGGCTACACATTCTACACGGAGGAAAAGGACAACAAGTGTGATTATCGAACTCAGCGTAACGTCCTAATTCTACACCGATGACAACGTGAAGGAAAGATTCTACTAAGAATCGAGGAGATCTGGGAGCTCGACATCGTGGAGAAAAGGTGCCGATGTTCCGTGTCGATGGGCAAAGAGCGTCGAAAGAGAAGACCGTATTTCACAACCATGGTTATACCCGGCAGCCAAATCCAAGGTCACGGCAAACGTGGCGCAAAAATGAACCGTGGGTACGGCTACCAAAGTGGACCAATGTTTTTCATTACCGACCGACAAAGCCTAGCCGTGTTGTCGTGAGGAGAGGAAAAAGAAACATCATCTAATGGATGGAGTCGCCACGAGCAAGACTTCACCAAAGACGGACGATCCAAAGATTGAAGATGACGACGACTACGATGCAAAGAACATACATCACAAGAAGAAAAAGTACAACCCTACCCAAAAAAGGTAGCCCGCTCGAAGAAGAAACATTAAAGTGCCGGGCTAAATTATTCAACCGACAAAGAAGGGAAAAAGATTGTAAAACGCTAGCTCAAAAATATTGTAAACGCGTGGTCAAAAAGATTGTAATATTCATGAACAAAGTATTTTGTTTAAAATATTGTAAACGCGCGGTCAAAAAAAAAGATTGTAATATTATAAACGCTAGCCCAACCGGTTCATCTCAAAAATATTCAAAAATCAATACACTTCTTATGTCTAAATTCCAAATTAATATTCAAAATATAAGTTAATTCATTTTAAAAGGTTACATTAATTATTTTTAGAAATAGAAAATGGTTTTGGATTATTTATTCAAATCCATACACTTCTTATGTTTAAAGTTTTTCTAAATTCCAAATTGATATTAAAAAAATATAAGTTAATTCATTTTTAATTGTAAATGGTTCATATTTTAAATGGTTACATTAATTGTTTTTTAAAAAAGAAAATGGTTTTGAATTATTTATTCAAATCCAAACACTTTTTATGTTTAAAGTTTTTCTAAATTCCAAATTAATATGCAAAAATATAAGTTAATTAATTTTAAATGGTTACATTAATTATTTTTTAAAAATATAAATTGGTTTTGGATTATTTATTCAAATCCATACACTTCTTATGTTTAAAGTTTTTCTAAATTCCAAATTAATATTTAAAAAATATAAGTTATTTCATTATTAATTTTAAATGGTTCGTAGTTTAAATGGTTATATTAATTATTTTTCAAAACAGTAAAATGGTTTCAATTAGTTATTCAACCAAACACTTTTTATGTTTAAAGTTTTTCTAAATTCCAAAGTAATTATCATTTAAAAAACATTACAAATTTAAACCCCAAAATAAAAAATAAGGCGGGAACAAAGAGAAAATAACTGAAAAAATTTGAAAATGGAATACGGTTGAGCCACCAACCGACGAAGAGCCTCAAGGCGCGCTTCTTCACCGCCGAAAATTGATTATAGGTCCTGGTGGCTCAACCGGACGTATTTTTTAGTCCCGGTTGGAGCCACGAACCGGACTAAAGGCCGTTTAGTTATAACAAGGCCTCCTCTTCTTCTTCCGTCCCCGCCACTTTTCATCCCCATCTCTCCATCTCTCAGCCAATCGAGCACGATCTTCCGCCGCTCTCGATCCGCCACTGCTCGAGGAGGAGGAGGGCTCCCTGCCTCGTGAGGAGGCCCGTGTCCGGAGGAGGCAGCTGCGCTCAGAGGTGGAGGCCGCCGTCGTCAGACTCCGGCCGCCGCGCCTCGCCTGTCAGAGGCCCGCCTCCCCTCCCTCTCCCTCTCTCTCTCCCTCTCTCCTCTCCTCTCTCCCTCTCTCTCCCCTCTGCAGCCATGGTTAGGGTTCAGAGGTCTCTCCCCAAATTTGAGATAAAACTCTAGAATTTTATCAAGAAGATGCGTGACCGCGAACTAATTAGACCAAGACTTAGCGCATTACTTTAGAGTCATTTTCCTTGATTTTATTTGATAAAAATATTAATGTGTGGGTACATATGGTTTGTCATATTTTAGGTTATCTTGAAAAATTGAGAATTGAAGATAAGGTTTGTCATATTTTACCGCCACTTCTCTTTTCTCGATGAAATAAATTTAACAATTCATAGAACATTGGTTACTTACGATTTGAAGGCACTTTCGCTTATGTTCTGAACTTAATTTCCTTGGTTTATGAAACTGCTGAAAATTTTATATATGAATGCCAAAGATGTTTAGGCACTAATGTTGTTTGAGTACCTTTTGGTTCAGATGGTAACTTCTTTTGGACTTAAAATCTATTAGCAAGTTCTAGAAATATCCGCTACATTTTAGTGTGCCTTTAGTGTTCTCAGAATAATATATTCCCGAAAACATTCAACATAGTGCCATTTTATTCTGAAGTTTGGTAGCGAGAGGTGTTGCTTACGTGGTTTGGTCCTTATGGAAAACCGTGAATGGAACTTGTTCTTTTGAATATGTGTTCTGTATGAAATGATTCCGATTTTTGCCGGAATGTTGATTAACTTCCGCTTCGGTAAATCGGGCACTCTAGTTTAAGAAAATTAGCAAAGGTCATGCCGGATTTTTCCGCATTTAACCAATTATTTGTTTTTTATTAGTGCAAAGATGTGTGACAACGACGAGGTGGATGTTCTAAGCGCATCAGCTGAAGGAGAACTCGCACTCCGAATAAACAATTGAAATTCGAGGGCCCAGCCTAGAAGACGATGAAGAATACCATCCTTCGGAGAGCGAGGATGATGAGATGGAAGACGCGGAGGAAGAAGCCAAGGAACGGCGGACGATGAAACCACCGATGGCGGCGAGGGCACAGGAGTGGTAGCAACCTCCTAAGAAGAAGAAGTCGGGACGCCAACACGGCCGGCACGGCCAGGAGGAAATTACCGGCAAGTGAGCCCATCAGGTTCCTTTGGAGCCCGCCTTGTCGTCAAAGGGTACGGGCAAGTATGCGATCACCCGACAACCATCTCGATCAACACCGAGAATCTCCAAGATAAAGATAATGGCCACTTGCGCACTCCTCTTCGAGAAGCTTCACGAAGATACAAGTTCCCCGCTAAGTATCGTAACACAAATTATCATGGGAACGAAGTAAACAAATCCGCCCTCACAAAGATGAGCACCGCCTGCCTGGAGAACCCGGATAAAGAAGAAGATCTATAAAGAAGGCAAAGTCTCGAGGAGATCCGAAGATTGACCCAGATCACCAAGATCAGTTCCGGAGTTCAAGGAGAGGTGTGAACTGAAAGAGCCCTAGCCAATAGTAATCGGGAAAGGCGCCGCAGCGATGAATATAGGTCATCACCATCTCGGATCTGGTGGATACGTAACCGCGAGGCCAAATGGAATAAGGAGGACGAAGAGTATAGATCCAAGGGGATAGAAAACCCTTTATAAATTCGAACCGGCAGGTTCGAACTTCATCGTGGCCCGCTACCATGTGGACCCAAAACCAAACAACTCACCGCGATCCTGCGGTGAAGGAATTCGAGGAAATTGTGGTAAGTATAATCTAATTACGGTGATCAACACGATTGCAATCTAATCGATGATCTAAATGATTCACATTACTCGCAGAGGAGGAAATTGTTGCTAGTCATGGATCCTGTTTCCTCATCCTGTGGGTCGACGGCGCCACCCGGTGGATAACCTTTATGTATGGCGAACTGCCAAGAAAATAGAGCCGTTACGAAGAAGTTGTTGCCGTCGGCCGGCTCGGGTAAGAATTGTGGATCATTTGGTCCACCGAGACGCATGTGGCCCGCGGGAAGGAGCGAGGAGGAAGCAGAGGTTCAAGAACTTAAGGCACAAGTGGCGCGGATCCCGCAGATCGTCCAAGACAACTGGCAATCACCCTTACGTCCTTCCCGCCTACCTTGGTGGAGTCAATAGCGAATCGAGTGCGGGTGGTCGAGTAGGGCGTGCCGATTCAAGCATGGTCGGCAGCCACTCGAACAACGCGGCGGCGATTTAATCAGGCGAACTACGTGTTCGTGACTCGCCAGCACCGGGCGCCGCAAGTGTTAGTGACTCCCCGCCATCACCGCGGCGCGGAGTACATGTTGGTGCCCCTCGCCATCGCCGCGGCACGGAGCTCAAGCACCCGTCGGTAGGGAGAATACACCGGCGGCTAGCACCGCGCCATCAAGCAGCCCTTCCGTCTCTTGCACGCCCGTCGCCGTATGCGGTGCGTCAACATTAGCCGATCTCGACGCCATCACGGTAAACATGCCATCTATATATTACTTGTGGCATCTCGCTCTGACGACGCCGTACATGTTTTCCGCAGACGGATGTTCCTTGCACTCTCTTATGCTACGTGAACAACGAATGAGGATGTTGCCAAGGGTACCATCGTTCAACCCTTGCAGCCGCACGTTCCACTCAAAGCCGATGCCGATAGCGTGCATGTGGTTAAAATTAGTCGGGTGCTAAGGGCTGCGACGACCGAACCTCCCATTCAACCCCGAGGCGGATGAAGAAGAGTATGTCCTCGGTTGCTTCGCTTGTTCTTGCTATGGCCAAAGAGCATGATCCGTTTGGGGCGGCGGGGCCATCACGCCATAGACAAGACCGCTGTCGTGCGGCGACAAGCGGTGGCAAAACCTACCGCCCTCGCCGTCACCTCCACGGTGGGTCGGATGATCATGTTGATGATATGCACATGGCGCAGATCCGCCGAGGACTTCAAGACTGGAATGATCACTTCTTCACACTCGGTTTAGCGAAGAAGACCTGGTGGTGGCCCCACAGAAAGCCACTATCACTGGCGTCTGTTTGGTTCTCGGGAGCGCCTCCGACTTGCGCCTTTACAGAAGCTGATACAACCAACCGCCTTTATTCTAAGCCTGACACACTACATAGGGCGGCGGTGCTCAGATTCGTGCCTGCCCGCTCTCCAAAAGGAAAAAAAGGAAAAGAAAATCTAGCAGCTCGAGCCGGTGGCGTCAACAACTGAATCCGATCAGGTTTTGGGACGGGCCACCAAGACCGAGGGTATTATGTGGAGGATTCATGTGGCGGTGAGCCCATGCTACCTAAGAATTTGCGGAAGCTTCCGATTCGAACGCAGAGTGTGCATGACGGCGTCTTGATGATAGAGAGACGCCTTCTATCGGAGAAAGATCCTCGCATCTCGTATTCGTGGTTAAGGTGCCACCAGCTTGGGCTTCGTCGACATCGCCTTGGATCTGTTCTTCCTGCGGTTCAAGACATCTTCAATATGTTCCACCTATACCGGCACTATACCATGGTCCGTCTCTTTTCTCTCGGCTGGCCATGCAGATCATTAGAGAGAACACACGGGCATCGCTATAGTGGACCCCTACTACATGCGTGGCTGCTTGGGTTCCCCACCGACGACGTATCGTGGCCTCGTACTTAAAAAGAATCCTCGTGGCGAACAAGACAAAGGAATACATTCTCGTGCCTTACTTTCCGAGTAAGTCGTTATTCAACATACCGTCGATTGGCTTTATTAGATCATCATCATTCTTTTTCAACACATTCCATTTGAATTTTTTGCGCAGAGATGAACACTCGACGCTCATCTCCTTATCGCCAAGCATTCCCACGCCACGTATTTCACTGGGAGTCTAGAAAAGAAGAAAAACTACGACAAGATCAAGGAAGTTCGGATGATGCTCTCAGGCTTTGCCTCGACGGAAGGCACCGGCAAATGCGTAAGAAGTTCAAGTTCGGCAGCACGTCTTCAACCACGTAACGAGTTCCCTGCGTGAAGCGGTAGGAAAACAATGAAGGAAGCCTACTATGCACTCCATCACATGAGGCGTTCCTACTTGACCAGAATTCTACTGCGGATCATCTCAAGCAGTGGGCGAAGCAAAGGCCAAGATCAATGATTCGGATATTAGACAAGAGATGTATCGCATCCAATGACGATTTGGGGCAATCATCTTCGTGATGTCATGACTTGAGGGGATCTTCTCAGGAAATATCCCGAATAACCGTGACATAGAAGATCGCCTAGAGATGCGTGGTGACTATAGGAAGTTCATGGCAGGCGTCCTCCGTTCCTAAGCCGAGCGAAGGCTTGATGTTGGCCTAGTTGTAGTTGCAAACTATAGATGACCTTTGTGTGTGTGGACGACAAGTGTACTTATCTTATTAGGTTTATGAATCACCGCTTACTTATTTTGCTTATTATTATTATATATCAATCAATGCTTGGTTTTTTTGCTTACTCTTTGGTTTTTTGCTTACTCTTTGGTTCTCGGACGACAAGTGTGAGTTATTTTGTCTTTTTGAGAATATGCCGATGATTGAAATGTCGGCACAATATATATGTGAATGTGCTATGACGGGATTGTTAGCCTTGTGATATGCACAAGTCCGGGTGTGCATCCTACTTGGCTAACGGTCCGTCATAAGCAATTCCTGTGTCCAACGACCTAGCTAGTTATATATGAGGCATGCTTTTCGAGTTATTTTTGTCTTTTCGAGAATATGCCGATGATTGAAATGTCGTGGCACAATATATATGTGAATGTGCTATGACGGGATTGTTAGCCTTGTGATATGCACAAGTCCGAATTGTGCATCCTACTTGGCTAACGGTCCCGTCATAAGCAATTCCTTTGTCCAACGACCTAGCTAGTTATATATGAGGCATGCTTTTGAGTTATTTTTGTCTTTTCGAGAATATGCCGATGATTGAAATGTCGGCACAATATATATGTGAATGTGCTATGGGATTGTTAGCCTTGTGATATGCACAAGTCCGTGAATTGTGCATCCTACTTGGCTAACGGTCCCGTCATAAGCAATTCTGTGTCCAACGACCTAGCTAGTTATATATGAGGCATGCTTTTCGAGTTATTTTTGTCTTTTAGAATATGCCGATGATTGAAATGTCGTGGCACAATATATATGAATGTGCTATGGACGGGATTGTTAGCCTTGTGATATGCACAAGTCCGTGAATTGTGCATCCTACTTGGCTAGCAGTCCGTCATAAGCAATCTGTGTCGACCTAGCTAGTTATATATGAGGCATGCTTTTGAGTTATTTTTGTCTTTTTCGAGAATATGCCGATGATTGAAATGTCGTGGCACAATATATATGTGAATGTGCTATGACGGGATTGTTAGCCTTGTGATATGCACAAGTCCGGAATTGTGCATCCTACTTGGCTAGCATCCCGTCATAAGCAATTCTATGTCCAACGACCTAGCTAGTTATATATGAGGCATGCTTTTGAGTTATTTTTGTCTTTTTTAGAATATGCCGATGATTGAAATGTCGTGGCACAATATATGTGAATGTGCTATGACGGATTGTTAGCTTGTGATATGCACAAGTCCGTGAATTGTGCATCCTACTTGGCTAATTGATCGCCATAAGCAATTCCTGTCCAACAACCTAGCTAGTTATATATGAGGCATGCTTTTGAGTTATTTTGTCTTTTCGAGAATATGCCGATGATTGAAATGTCGTGGCACAATATATGTGAATGTGCTATGGGGATTGTTAGCCTTGTGATATGCACAAGTCCAGAATTGTGCATCCTACTTGGCTAACAGTCCGTCATAAGCAATCTGTGTCCAACGACCTAGCTAGTTATATATGAGGCATGCTTTTAGTTATTTTGTCTTTTTCGAGAATATGCCGATGATTGAAATGTCGTGGCACAATATATATGTGAATGTGCTATGGCGGGATTGTTAGCCTTGTGATATGCACAAGTCGAGAATTGTGCATCCTACTTGGCTAATTCCGTCATAAGCAAATCTGTCCAACGACCTAGCTAGTTATATATGAGGCATTCTTTTCTAGTTTGCTCTTTTGATTTAAGAGTACTTTCTATAAGTGTATCTTCATATGCGACTTTAATTATACATGTTTTTTCAATCACCGGTTAGTTATTATTGTCAACTTGTAGATGACGTGGTACGTGTACAAGGGACGGATTCAGTCTACGATGATTGGGAAGACTGCGGAGACAGTGCACCGTTTCATGGCGAGAGCTACAAAGGGTACAACACTATGGCGGAGGCGGAAGATAGATACGTGCTATCTAGCGGGAGTTAGGACAAGGAACGGATGAAGACCTACACCTTCGTGGCGGTGATCATGCTTATCTTCTTTGGTTATTTATCGCGTTTGTGTCTAGCTAGCTAGTTTAGATGTCTAGGCGAGCTTCGAGCTCTAACTTGTTCGATCGACACATGTATTCGCATGTCACCAACTACTACTTTGTAACATGATCAAAACAATGTAACTTGGACTATGTATTCATGTATGAGACTTATCTATATGTATTTGTTTTAATCTTGTTTTCATATTGAGTATTTATATATATAATTGTATATCTTGTATACGTGTGTGTATATCTGCCGTAATATTGTATATAATCATTGCATATAATCTGGCTTGGAAATTAAAAAAAACAAAAAATACATCTGTAGCACATGGTCTACCTTCATGGCGCACTACACCTAAAGCGCACCATGGATGTTTAGTGGCGCACTGGTAGTGCGCCACAGAGGATCAAGGGTACACCACGCCAAACTTCGTGGCGCACTAGGAGGTGCGCCACGCTATCTCTACACAACCGTGGCGCACTAGGAAGTGCGCCACGGTGATAGTCGTGGCGCAAGGCCGTGGCCGTCTGCGCTACACGGATGGGCCTTTTAGGTGCGCCACAGACGACCATTTTCCTAGTAGTGTACATCAGAGCCATTCCATCTAAAAATAAAGGAAATATAGTAACGCCATACGGCAAGATTCAAAAGTCCTAGATAGATATAATAGTTTAGGATATCTCCTCATACATCAAACATCGTAGTATCAAAGTGAAGCGAAAACAAGATCCAGACCGAGGGATAAGAAGCAAATCGGCATAAGATGCCCCATAAATAAACACATCCGCCCACAGATCTCACGGATCCCGTTCTGGAATCTCTCTACACCGCGATCGTTGCCCACATCGTCCGCCTCCTCCACCTAGTATCCATCTTGTGAGTGTACCTGTTCATCTGAATCAAATAATTTATCGTGTGAGACCCTAGGGTTTTCGGAAGTCTTTATGCCTCTAAAGGGACACAACACGGGTGACGACTTGCAAAGAAAAGATAAACCTAACAATTCTATAGATACTACTAACCATCCGCCTAACCAAAGATAGCGGATGTCCGTGAATTAATGACAACAGTTATAAAGTAATATCAATGATCCATCCTCCTCCTCGCTGACCAACGAGGAAGCGGACGAACAACCCCCATCCGTTGGCAGTTTTATTATCCATTCCATGAGTGTTGCACTATTTACTAGTCAGTTTCTTAGTCAAATTAAAAGCGGTACTTTAGTTATGCTTGTCTATGATCGGCCCATGCTCCAAGTCGTCCATAACCGGACACGGCTTTGGAAAGTTTTACCTGCGAGGTGCACAAATAGCAACACACACTCGATCAACCTCGAAAACCAAATCAAAACCCAACGAGGCCTTCACGACAAAGCAATCACAGTTGAAATATTTGAGGCCACCCATTGAGTACACCATGAAAGTTAGCCGACTCGAGACGGACTCAAGGTTTGCCGATGGTATAACATTTGGGAACCGAAAATGTGGAGGCTTGTCGATACTGAAAACACTCCGTGACCTAAGCAGAGGTGCATTACCTGCACAATTTTAAATAAAGCAATAAAGCATGGCATAAGTACAGATAGTAAATAAAACCTCAAACTAGTTTGTGCCCCCAAGAAATAAGAATGAATCAAGCTCGCTCGGGGGTCCCATAAGCCTCCGGATGTGGATAGCGAATATTCAAGGCAGGAATCAAGTACTCGGGGTCCTACGGGACACAAGTGAGCAGGAAAAACCAAATAGCAGATATTGCTCACGGTGCCACTTTCATTAGTTATCCCATTACTACTCGGGTTAAGTTGTATAGGTACCTCGTTATCCATCGAGACACTCACATACCCTACACATCTTTCTCTCGCATGGCTCAAACAACTCCCGTAGTAATGGCTCATGGGATGGAGGAACAAGCTTGGTGGGGTTTAAATAAAAGGCTATACTTGGGATTCAGTTTAATGCAATCGACTCGATGATGCAAGAATAAGATAGAGGCATTAGGGTATGTATGTATGCAAGCATGTGGTAGTGCTTGCTGCAGCTCGATTGAAGCGAGAGAAGGATGGGTAGTGCTCACAGGTTTCTTGATATCCCTCGGCCGTCTATTCGAAGAAGAACCAAACAAACAAGGCCAACATAAATAAAGTGCACAAGCATAAGAATAAAATGCGACAAGAAAATAATCATGCCATGATGAATGATGCACAATTTGCATGGCAATAAAGTAGCATGGCATGGGTGAGGTGTAGATTACAAGAAATAAACATTTTATTGAGTTTTGGTCACATTTTATCCTCATATAAGTTGCTGGTTACATTATATTTATATGATGCATGCTGCAATTCAGAACATGGAATGCATAAACAGAAAGTTCTCGTCGAGCTGATCATTTTATACATATCATTTGTGAAATTCGGAGTTATAAAACAAAAGTTATTAATTAATTAAGGAAAAGGGCATTTTGTTGTAATTTAAGTCATCTTGAAATTTTAAGTGTTCAAAATATATTTTGTATGGCATATTTGAATTCCTCACATTTTTCTGATATCAAAACATATATCATTTGTATTATATGGATTTATATTTGAAAAGTTATTTAAAAACAGATTTGAATTTGAATATAAACAATTTTGAATTTGCTTTGTTTAAACAGATAACCAGGGAACGTTTTATACACAGCCTCAGCTAGCCCCAGTCACTGACGGTGGGACTGCGCTGAGCTGGCCGAATCCAACACGCGGCAGACTTTCTCACCGCGACCACAGCGAGCCACAGAGGTTGACATGTGGGCCTTGCCTGGATCGGCCCCACAAGCCGTGGTGAAGGCGGTGCCACTGGCGGCGCCAGGGCGGGAGTTGAGCAGAGGAAAAAGAATGGGGTTATGTGCAAAAGGGGCCGCGGCCACTGACTAGTGGGCCTCTAGGAGCGCGGGTTGATGAAACAAAAAGGTAGGGGGTTTTCAGAAAGCGGCGCCATGAATCGTGGATCTTCTCCACCGCGCAGCGGTGGCGCAAGCCATGTGAGATCGAACGCGCGACCTGCGGTGCGACGAGGGCGAACAGTCGGTGGTGAGGGAGGTTAGGAGGATGGGCGGCTAGTTGAGGCACTACTGCGCGGCGTGAACAACAGCGGCACCGGTGCAAAGGCGCTCGACGAAGGGCAGCGGATCTAGGGTGGCACGGCGAGGCGGAGGATGTCTAGGCGGAGAGGACTCACATGAGGTGGTTGACTGGCGGATCAGGCGGGGCAGCAGATCGTCAGCAATTTGGCGGCCGGCGAGATTAGGGTTTTGTCGGGGCGGCACCGGTCCTGGCGAGCCTGGGGTCCTCCTCCTCGCTGGCGCGTACGAGGTGAAGCAGGGGAGCCACGGGATCTTCCTCGACACCCTTGATCGCCACGCCACCGGCTAGAAAGGGTAGGGGAGGTGGAGGCCGACGGTGGCCGGCGTTGGGGGTAGACGGTGGTGGAGAGGAAGGAGAGGAGAGGGCGAGGCCCTGGGCGGATCTGGGAGATGCAGGAGAGGCCGTGGGGAGTAGATAAGGACGGAAGAGAGGGGTAGATGGCGTGGGGGCTCGGGGTGGAAAAGGTGGTAGGGTGGCCACCTTTTTCTTCTCCTCGAGCACGTGATCGAGCTGGAGCTCGGGGCAGGAGCAGGGTGAGGTGGTGATGGGGGCTGCTAGGTGGGGACGGCAGGGACGGTGGAGGAGGGAACTGGCTCGGGTGGGGCTGCTGGCAGAGAGAAGGAGAGAGGGGAGGTAGGCTCGGGTGAGCTAGGGTTGGAGGAGAGGCTCGGGATAGGGGGCCCTCATGGCAGGGGGAGAAGAGAGGGAGAGAGAGGGGAGGCTCGGTTAGGGTTTTGCTAGGGATGGGGTAGGGTAGCTCGGGTTGGTGAGAGGAGAGGTGAGGCCGAGAGGGAGGGGTGGCATGGTAGATAGGTTTAGGGTTTGAAAGAGGGGAAGCTAGGTTTAGGGTTTCATGTAGGATTTTAGGTTTTAACACATGCTTAAAGAAGGAGCCAAGATGAAGGGGTGAGGGAGGAGTAGACTAAAGGATGCATGGTCATGACTAGATCAAGTGTGGAGGAAAAATGTAGATGGAAAGGATTTTTCATGAACATGCATGGCATACACATGTGAGGAAAGAAACTTGATGAGCTCTAGGCAAAAGAAATAAACCAAACAAGGTGAGAGATTAGGGAGAGAAGGGAGAGCTCCAAGAGATATACACCACTCAGAAATTCATATAAAATCCCAAAGGACTAGAATGTGGTGGTGCTTGCATGGCCCATGCAAATAATTAATGGCATGTTTATTCTTGTGAAAACAATAATATTAACATGGCATTATTCTTATGCATTCCCAAAAGTGGAATAAAAGCCAAGCAAAAGAGTTTGTAGAAGTAGATCCATCCTATCCACATGAGCTAGGATAAAAAATCAAAAGGAAAGAATTACAAGCTCATGGGTTATTGGAATGGTGGAAGTATAAGGTGGTGACAAAGAAAGGTGGTGGGGTGGAATAAAAGATATGCCCCCAACTCAACTTGGGCATTTAAACAATATATCAAGAACCAAATACAATATCAAGAGGCAAATACAATTTACAATGCATATGAGAGAAGAACCAAATAAAAAGGGTTTTATATGATGCTCAAATGCAAGGTGGCATGATGACATGAGCATGATATAATTATGATGCAACAATTGTATATATGAAGTAGCCATTATATTACTAAACCAAGTAGCATTACTGATGTTAGACAAATGGGATGCTACAGAAGAACCCGGATTCCAACAAATGGTTAGAAGCCATGAAATCCAAGATGGAATCCATGTATGAAAATCAAGTTTGGAACTTGGTGGAATTACCTCACGACCGAAAGGCCGTGGAGAACAAATGGATTTTCAAAAGGAAAACTGATGCTGATGGTAATGTGACCGTCTATAAAGCTCGACTTGTCGCAAAGGGGTTTCGACAAATTCAAGGAGTTGACTACAATGAGACTTTCTCTCCCGTAGCGATGCTAAAGTCAGTTAGGATTATGTTAGCAATTGCTGCATATTTCGATTATGAGATATGGCAGATGGATGTCAAAACCGCGTTTCTCAATGGTAATATTGAAGAAGAGTTGTATATGATACAACCAAAGGGTTTTGTCGATCCTAAGGATGCTAACAAGGTGTGCAAGCTTCAGCGATCCATCTATGGATTGAAGCAAGCATCACGAAGTTGGAATCTCCGCTTTGATGAGGTGATCAAAGAGTTTGGATTTGTCCAAACTTACGGAGAAGCTTGTATTTACAAGAAAGTGAGTGGGAGCAATGTGGCATTTCTAAAATTATATGTGTATGACATATTATTGATCGGAAATGATATAGATCTTTTAAACGGTGTTAAAAGTTATCTAAACAGCAAATTTTCAATGAAGGACCTAGGTGAAGCGTCATACATATTAGGCATAAAGATCTATAGAGATAGATCTAGACGCCTAATAGGGCTATCGCAAAGTACATACCTTGATAAGATTTTAAAGAAGTTTAAAATGGACGGAAGTAAGAAGGGGTTATTACCTATGTTGCAAGGCAAGACATTGAGTAAGACTCAAAGTCCGGCTTCGGCGGAAGAAAGAGAGATAATGGGCAAAGTCCCCTATGCTTCAGCCATAGGCTCTATAATGTACGCCATGCTATGTACAAGACCGGATGTGGCACATGCTATTAGTTTGACTAGTAGGTACCAATCGGATCCAGTTGAGAACCTGGATAGCGGTCAAGAATATCCTTAAGTACTTACGAAGAACTAAGGATATGTTTCTTGTATCTGAGGTGAAGAAGAGCTCGTCGCTAAGTGTTATGTCTACGCTAGCTTTGACATCGATCCGGATGACTCTAAGTCTCAATCCGGATCGTATTTCTCATGAATGGCGGGCGGTTAGTTGGAGGAGCTCCAAACAACCTGTGGTAGCGGGATCAACAACGGAGGCGAATATGTTCTTTGCTTCAAAAGCGGCTCGAAGCGATTTGGATGAAGGAGTTCATATCCGAACTAGGAGTGGTGGCAAACGTTGGACCCAATGGTGATCTATTGTGACAACAATGGTGCCATTGCCAATGCCAAAGAGCCAAGGTCTCACAAGCATTCCAAGCATATTAGCGGTTTCACTCCATCCATGAGCATGTCAAGGATGGAGATATAAAGATTTGTAAAGTACATACAAGATCTCAATGTAGCGATCCGTTGACTAAAACTCTCCTAGAGCAAAACATGATCAACACCGTAAATCAATGGGTGTTAGATTTATCACTATGTAACTAGATTATTGTCTCTAGTGCAAGTGGGAGATCAAGGGAATATGCCCGAGAGGCAATAATAAAGTGTTTATTATGTGTATTCCAAGTATATGATAGATGTTTATTTTGCATGCTATAATTGTATTAATCGGAAACGTTAATACATGTGTGTTTAATAAACAAGCAGAAAGTTCCTAGTTATGCCTCTCTCATAAACTAGCTCGTTGATTAACAAGATGATCAAGGTTTCGATCATGGACATTGGATGTTGTTAATACGGGATCATAACATTAGTGTAATGGTGTGATGAACATTCATCCAAAGTATAGCATTATGATCAAAGTCATTGAGTTTATATTGCTATAACAACTTACAGTGATCCTAATCCTTAGACCATGAGATCATGTCAATCACTAACACGGAAGAGTTTCTTGATAACATCAAAGCGTCACCTTTATGTGGTGATTATAAAGATGGATTCAACTAATAAAGTGTTATGTTGAGGCTCATGGATCGAGAGTGGAATTTGTTCATCCCGATGACGGATAGATATACTCTGGGCCCTCTCGGTGATATCACATTGATTAGCTTGCAAGCAAGTGATTTGATCACTAGAATGTTATATCACAGAACAAGAAAAGAGTGCATGTCGATGCGAGATCAAACTAGGTATGGAGATACCGATGATCGAATCTCGGACATGTAATATATCGTGAAACAAAGGGATTAAGATACTAGCGTAAAAGGTTAAACGATCACAAGAAAGTCATCGTTGAATGTGTGGGAGTCGATATGGGTCTCGGATCCCGCTTCGATTATTGATCGAGAGGGTCTCGATCATGTCCGCATTATTCACGAACCGTAGGGTGACACACTTAAGAGACCGACATCCAATTGGAGCAAATGTTTCATGCCGAAAGAATGAACAAGCGCAGAATTTATTTCACTAGATACGAAAGCAGTTTTGGGTGAAATTGCATAAAGTGGTTATGCATGTGAAATAGAATTCTAGCAAGGGTTATTTGTGAATGTTTGTCATTAAAGTAATTGACAAAATTCTGAATAAAATAAAGAGTTTTATTTAATGAGAGTTTGCATTAAATTTGGTGGAAATTTAATGGGAATTTGAGTGGACTTTTGAGTGGAGGGAATTTAAAGGGCATTTTGTGAGTGGAGTGTCCACCCACATGAATGAAGGAGGGAGGGGCAGCCCCATGCGCCACCCCTTGGGGTCCCCCTCCTCCTATAAAAGAGCCCCTCCTCACTTGTCTCGACACCTCCTCGTGAAGGATCTCTCCCCTCTAGAATTTATCCCCATGGTCTCGGACTAGCGAGATACATGTTCCGGTGGCTATTCGGCAAGAAAGAGTTGTGCTTCCGCTGCATCGCCGAGCTAGCGAGGCGGAGGTTGCTCGGTGCCTCGAGCGTGTGTGCGACGCGGATGCTTGCTGATTTGCGGCGCTAGGACTTCCTCTCGATCTTGAGATCGGCAAGAGATCGTCTACATCAACCACGAGTTGAACTCGTTAAGCTTTGTCGGTCTTCAAGGGTATGTTCTCTACGGATATACATCCGCCCGTTGTTTGTATCTAGTAGATAGATCTTGGTATATAGTTCACATCGTAGGAAATTTTTTGTTTTCTATGCTGCGAACCCTACACCATCATGTATGCCATGCTGTGTACTAGACCGGATGTGTCCAATGCTCTTAGTTTGACGAGCAGATATCAAAGTGATCCAGGAGTGGAACACTGGACAGCCGTGAAGAACATCCTAAAGTACCTAAATAGAACTAAAGAAATGGTCTTAGTCTATGGGGTGATGAAAGCTAAATGCGTAAAGGTTACGTCGGCGCTAGTTTAACACGAACAAGGATGATTCTAAATCTCGACGGGATACGTGTATATTTTGAATGGAGAAGGCGTGAGTGGAGAAGCTGCAAGCAAAGCGTGGTCATGGGATCTACAGAGAAGCGGAATACATGGCTGCTGCAGAAGCGTCATGTGAAGGAGTTTGGATCAGAACTTCATCCACGAAGCTTGGCGTGGTTCCAAGTACATTGGACCCCTTGGAGATATTATGTGACAACACCTGGCGCCATAGCACTCGCTAAGGAACCAAGATATCATCCAAAGACCAAGCATATCAACATAAGTTTCATATAATCCAAGATTATATAGCGGATGGAGATCGAAGATTAGCAAAGTACATACAGATCTGAATGTCGCAGATCCATTGACTAAACCTCTTCCACGTGTAAAACATGATCAACACCTCAGTGCCATGGGTGTGAGATTGTTGCCAGATGTAAACTAGATTATTGACTCTAGTGCAAGTGGGAGACTGTTGGAATTATGCCCTAGAGGCAATAATAAAGATGTTATTATTATAATTCTTGTTCATGATAATGTTTATATTCCATGCTAGAATTGTATTAAGCGGAAACTTTAATACTTGTGTGGTTTGTGAACAACACCTGTCCCTAGTACGCCTCTATGGACTAGCTCATTGATTAATGATGGTTAAGGTTTCCTAACCATGGACATGAGTTGTCAATTAATAATGAGATCATATCATTAGGAGAATGATATGATGGACAGACCCAAACTAAGCGAATCAATTAGATCGTGTCATCGTGTTCGTCTTTGCGAAGCTTTTCTTATGTCAAATATTGTATTCCTTAGACCATGAGATAATACAACTCCCTGGTATCGGAAGAAAGCTTTGAGGTCATCAAACGTCATCCTATGAGAGGGTGATCATAAAGGTGTCTCTCAGGTGATCGGAAAGTATCTGTTGGGTTGTATGTATCGAGATGGGATTTGTCCCTCCCAAGACGGAGATATACTTGGGCCCACTCGGTGTCGATATCAACACGCTTGCAAGCATGTGGTTAAGGAGTTAATCACAAAGTGATATCGGATTACGAACGAGTAAAGTACTTCGTGAGCGAGATTGAACTAGGTATGATGGTACCGACGATCGAATCTCGGACAAGTAAAATATCGCGAGCGAAGGGAATATATATATGGGATTGATTGAATCGGCATCGTGGTTCATCCGATATGATCATCGATGAATGTGTGGGAGTCAATATGGGTTTCAGACCACTGTTGATTATTGATAGAAGATCATGTCTGCATATTCTCGAACCAGCAGGTCACACATAACGTGTCTCAACGCTAGGATAGATTGGATAATTGGTTTATGAGTTTTTGTTTGGAGTCTCGGATGGGATCCGAGACATCACGAAGGTTCGGAGTGGTCCAGAATAAGATTCATATAAGGCGGGCAGTTTTGGAGTTCGAATTGTTCCGGGTTAATCGGTATTGTATCAAGCTTCTAGAACCTTCCGGAAGGGACCAACGTGGCCCCACCTTCCGGGGAGGGCATGGGCCTATGAGAGTGCCAGCGCATTGGGCCAGGGGCACAAGGCCCCATAGGGCCCAGCCGGCCAAGGGGGTTTTAAACTCGAGATAGACCTTCTAGAAGGGGGGTTTCCTTGCCCCCCACTCCTTCTCCTTGGGGCCACCGGTTTGGCTTGGGGGAGGGGGCTAGGGTTGCAGCCGCCCACCCCTCTATATAAAGAGGGCTGGGGGCGCACCACCCCCTCACACCTTCCCCTCCAAGAGCTAGCCGTCCTGCTGCCCTCCTCTCTCCCTCCCGACTGTTTGTAGGCGAAGCCCTGCTGCAGAAACTCTCCACCATATACACCAGGCCGTCGTGTTGTAGATCCAATCCGTCTCTCCACCATACTTGCTGGAGCGAGGAAGGAGGAGACGTCGAGGTGCTGCACGTGTGCATCTCACGGAGGCACCGCCACTTGTGGTGCTAGATCGGATCGGATCGCGAGGAGGAGAAGCGAGTACGACTACATCACCCACGTTCCGACGAACGTTCCGTTGTGCGAATCTTCAAGGGTATGAAGATCTAATCCAATCTCTCTCGTTGTTTGCATCTCCTAGATTAGATCTTGGCTTTCCCTCTGTTCGCATCCGTAGAAAATTTTGATTTACTATGCCGCGAATCCCTTCAGATCCGATGGAATAGCTCGACGTAGTCGACGTCCTTGTAAGCTGCGATAAAACACAAAGAATTGTGAAGTATTTCTATCTTGTAAAGAAATATTTGTCTATCGACTTGTAAGGTAAAATTCTGGTGCCGATCGAGTCGACACTTTTGCACTGTTTGCTAGGCTTTTTCGTTAGCCTGATTATCCTTAGTTTCAGTACCTTGCCGAGGCACTCGGAGTTCAAGGATTCGACGATCAGGCAGAATCAACTACTCGGGCCATCGCGTATGAGATGCTTGAGTGTGTGGAGCCGATGGTACATTAGGTTACTCAAAGAGGGCGCAACCCCCGAGTGTTTAGAGTGCGATTAAAGTAAGAAAGAAAATCAACTCTAAGTAGAGAACTTAGCTTTGTTAGTTGTCGATGAGGTGAACGGGTCGTGGGAGATGATGTAATCGTCGGGTCGACTCATTCAAAGATTGTAGCGGATCACTGCAGTCGAAGACCGTAGCGGGTCACCGGTAGACGAAGGAGCCCCCGAGTCACCAGAGCCGAAGACCGCAGTGGGTCGCCGCAGTCGAAGACCATGGCGGATCGCGGGGCCTAGTAAAAGACCATAGCGGGTTGCCGCAGTCGAAGACTCGGCGGGTCATGCGGCAGAGGAAGCGTAGCCCCCGGGAGTGGATTTGACGTGGTTGATGTACCCAAGGCGGCGTCCGAGAGCCGATGCAGCGGACCGGATCAACGCGGCAGCGGGTCACCGAGGCGGATGGTGGCAGCAGATTTCCACAATCGAAGATCGCAGAAGGTCGACGTAGTCGAAGAGTGCAACAGGTCATCGAGGTCGAAGACCGCAACGGATCGCCGGAGTCGAAGATGATAGCGGATCGACGGAGCCGAAAGAACCCCAAGTCGCTATAGCTGGAGACCACAACAGGTCGCCGAAGCAGAGGGAGCCCCCAAGTCGATAGAGCCGAAGATCGTAATGCGTCGCTACAGCGGACAAAGTCGACGGAGCGGCGGGTCGCCGGCGGATGGAGTGGACGCGGTCATAAGGTCGCCAGCAAAAGGAGTCGAGTCCCGCGCGGTGGAGACGTAGTCGACATAGCGGCGAGTCACCGGATTTCCGCCTAATGACATCACGGGCAGCGCGATCGGTTGAACTTCAGGTCGAAGCTGCCGTAGGTAGAAACGTGAGCTGACCACACGCATGTACACCACCGTTTGCCATACCAGAAATTGCTTTTTTTCTCCAATTACCCGTGCACGCGTGCCTGATGGCCGAAAAATTCAATTTTTTTCGATAAAGGCCGAAAAATTCATGCAGCTAATTGACGCATCTAGTCGCAAGTAGCTAGCTTATATGACTTTTTTCTTCTTGCCCATGAGCTTGATCGGTTGACCTGGGCCTTTTTACTTTCCTTCTTCCCGCAAGATGAGAATTGGTATAGTGTATGATTTAGGACTTGTACTTGATTCGGTCCCATATTCATCAGTAAACTAACTTGGCTGATCAACCATTGATAACCGTGGCAATCGTGTACCAGTACATACACTTGCACGTCTTGCACGTTTTCCGGCCGTTAAATCCATACACGCGTGTCTTAGTCTCCATGTAGAGTACTTGAGATCTTTGCTAGTACTCCTTCCGTTTAGAAATATAAGATGTTTTAGGTTTGTGAAAGAGATATATCTAGACACCTTTTAGTGTATAGGTTCAAATGAATCTAGACATTAAAAGGTGTCTAAATACATCTCACTCACAAACCTAAAACATGTTATATTTCCAAACGGAGGGAGTACAAAGTAGATGCATGCACCGCTAGCCTCAAAGCCTTCCGCTGCTTTTTCTTCTTCTTCTTCTTGATTGTACACTCTGGCGGGTTGGGATTGCAGTGGAGACGGGTGCATCTTGGTAGATTTTGTTGATGTCGAAGTTGAGCATGCCGACGCGCTGACGAATCAACCAGATGGGATCTGGCCATTGATGACGATGAGGAAGCCGAAATAGATCTTCTCCACAGGAGCCGAAGAATCATAGATTACAGCGGATGGGACCATCAAGACCCACGATTAACGTCCCCAATTCTCATAGACGGCGCCAATTGACGAGGTTTGATCTCGTCAATGCCCATGGTTATGGACTTGGATTTTGGAGAAGATGGGGATGCTGGAGATCGCGGAACGGTTAACAGATAAGCAACGCGGGACACGAAGTTTACCCAGATTCAGGCCCCCGGAGGGAAAACCCTACTCCTGCTTGTCTGCTCTTGATTACGGCGGAACCGATGGTTACAGGGGTGCGCAGATGTAATCTGGCGTGAGGTGTGTATGCGATGAGTTGAGGTGCGATATGTGGATATATTGTGGCGTCTATTGTATCGTAATCTGTCCTCCTCGTTGGACCCTCCTAGCCTTTATATATGGGGAGGCTAGGTCTCGGGTGCTAATACGATTTGGTTTACAAGTTGTATTCAAACTCTACTATTGAGCTTTCATATGGTCTTCATAGCAGTCGAAACGCCATAGGCGTCATGGACCCTGGCAGGTCATCAAGTGGGCCTTCCGTCGGGCTGGACCAGGTAGGCTAACATCGGGTACCCGTCGGGCATATCCATGTCAGGAGCAACCTGTCCCTCGTCGTGCCAGAGTAGTTGGCCACGACGAACTCGATGCCGGTGTCGACAAAATCAGGTGACGACGACACCAAGGGAGAGTGTGGAGGCGCGCTGCTTTGGCCACGTCCTCGCGCCTCCCTCGACGTCCACGACCAAGACCCGGGGGTCATCCTAGACGCCCTCTCCTTGATCCATTGTCGCTGGGCATGGCTAGCTACCATTAGTGGATAATGGGAAGGAGAAGGAGGAGAGTGTGATGTGGTGAGGTGTGGGAGAAGATGACCGCGGGCGGCCAGTTAAAAAGGACCGG
The DNA here is from genome assembly GCA_030063025.1 of Avena longiglumis. NCBI lineage: Eukaryota > Viridiplantae > Streptophyta > Magnoliopsida > Poales > Poaceae > Avena > Avena longiglumis. The sequence goes on from CP125979.1 coordinate 35,388,933, forward strand.
CATTGGATGCCAGCGCGAAGGCCAAAGTGACGACATTGAAGTGTCGCGGCAGGAGGGCAGGGGTCAGGCGGCGTCAGCAGTGGCGCGGCCAGCCTTTGGAGCAGCTTCCCATTGATGGCTAGTGGAAAAAAGTCGTTGGATCGTTGGCAAGCGGGCCTGGGCCCTCGCCCCCCCTCCCCCCGTGAGAGGACACGGGAGGAGACGTGCGCTGTCCGGGCCAACGCAACCATTGCCAGATTTGGTGCATGGATGGGTCGAGTCGGACGCGTCCATCCGGATCGCTGGGACGCCGCGCATGTTCCTCACGTCCACGCGGACACGTTGAGACGCGCTCGGACGGATTGGGTCAACCCGGTGGATATGTGCTAAGTATGTCTCGAATTACCGTTAGATTTATCTAGATACATATAATCGCTTGCGGTGGTGGCCGGAGACGGAGGAGAGCTTGAGGTGGAAGGGGAGAAAGTGGGTGTGAATGTACTGGGCCGGGATGGGAGGAATCTTTTACTCATCGCCGATGAGTAAACTTTTTACTTTACTAACATGTTTTGGCGATCGATTATGCTTTTACTCCTCTAACCGATTTTTGTACATCCGTTAGAGATGCCCTAACTGACCATGAAAAACAAAGGAGGAACTTGCAGCTCCTCGGTCCCGTAGAGCCATCACAAACACTCCCTCTCTGGGAGGTCGAAACAGAACACAACTGTTCATACAGTCCGTAATACTGGAAGCTAGCAGTTTATACAGTCTTCCTTGTACCGGTCCAGTCCAGCGAGAAGCACAACTGCGCCTCACTCCAACAATTTCAGTGATACAGCAACAGCTTCCGATGAAAGTTTTAGAAGATGCAAGTGTTTATGGCACATTAATTACTCACAATAATCAAGAAATGAAGCATCCGATAAAAATGACTGAATCCGGATGATATCACATAAAAACTAACAAGGATCCCAAAGTTTCGATAAAACCTGACTATGTGTAAGTACAGAAATGATTGGGTGCAGTACTAATGCAATGAAATCACGTACTCCACGAAGTGCAGTAGGACTGAAATCGAAATGGAATTGCAAATTCATGCGACAAGGGAAATGGAATTACAAATACTGGATTCTAGGAGAAGAAAAACTTCCCAGATTGTCGCCACCCTCTATCGGTCAGAGGCATTCAGTGATCTCTTGCTCGTGATCATTGTGCACATTCAGTTGGACATGGGCAGCGACCTCCACCCTCGGCTCTAGGTTGGCAGCGACCTCCGCAAGTTGATCATCATCAGCTTCTCTGTAAGGCGCCTTCACTATGGGGGGAATGATAGAGCAATATTTAGTGAGGAGCAGCATGTGGGTAAGAAACTCTCCACCATTGCTCAGCTGCCTAGCGTGGAAATCCCCAGATGCATTAGTTGCTGCGTAGCACAACATCTCCGCCCACACTCTTCCAATTATCACCAGCTTATGTGTGAGTTCCAAGTCCATGTCGAGCATTGTCTGCACAAGGATGCTTGCTTTCACCAGCACAACTTCGCCTTGGAAACGGTAAGTATCCCAACCGGCGTCCATCATGTCGTGGTATAGACTCCTTATATCTCGATGACGCATATCTCCTTGCATGTAATTCAGAATTATCTGGTGAGGTAGATCTAGCAGGGTTCCTTTGTCCATATTCTGCTTAGACTTTTGATTCCAATCCCGGACGAATCTGGCATAGCTTTGCTGAAACAGGCTACGAGCAACTGCATTAGTGGGCAGGATATCAGGGTGCTGGATGAGGAGGTACATCATGTAATTCGAGAGAGTATTGACCGCTTCGGCCATGCCCTTGTCGTCGACCAGCTTTGATTTGACGTCGGGGTTGCTCAGGAAGGTGCTTGTAGCTATGTGCCAGATGAAGACGCAATTGTGAAATTCTGATCTTAAGCTCCAATCAAGCTTTTCACTTTGGTTGAAGCCCATCAACCTACGAGCCCAGTACCTTCTCCGTATGGCCACGTCTTCAATTTGTACCATACCACTCTTCTCACCTCTGAGCAAGTCCCATACAAACTCCTTGAGGGCAGGAGAAAGCTTGACATGTTTGGTGTAGTGAGCTTTGTTCCACCAGTCCTTGAGCCCAATCCATTCGGCCACTCTACCCTTGAGCTTGGTCTTGTCGCTGACACAAAAGGATATGAAGTCATATTGCCCGACGGCATTGCACCACCTTCCATCCTTGATGATGACGAGATGGTAACGTGCAAACAGAATTGCATTGGCCAGCCACTTCCATCCGTAGGCTCTGAGGATAGCATATGTCCAGGTTGACCCAATCTCCTTGAAAGCTGATGTGACCTCCAGTGCGCAAGCTCCGCCCAGAAGAACAAAAGTGATAACGATATCGGGTGCGCTGTAACCATCTCTTTCGCTTCTTGTGAAGGCCAAAAGAGCAACGAAACAAGACACAAAGGAAATACCACGAATGAGGTAACCATACCATGTGTGGAGCACCTCTGCCTTGGTATACAGCATGTCATACATCAAGGCGAGCACCACCTCGACTGCACTGTACACCTCCTTGGTGTACCTCTTCCTATGTGCCAGTTCATCTTCCCATTGATCAAGCCGTGTCTCTACACGATGAGATAGTAGATTGAATATGGCCTCACTCCAAACTATGGATTCCTCATTCCTGTCTATGATTAAAGGCTTGACAAATACATAGCGCAACTCGTGTGTGCTGTCATCACAATAAATGCATAAGTTCTAAATTTTATGTTTCTGGTGAAAATGTCTCTTGCTTCATATCCTGGTTTCGGAACACGCCTATTAGGCCCATTAGAACCCTTGCTTGCACACTTTAGTGCCCATATCCTCTCGCCATACTTGACAACTCCGGCCGCTGAAATGAACATAGCGGACGTGACAATGGTTGCCCTGTCTGCAATGATGTACTTGTAGAGCACATATGTGGTGCCAGTGACTTGCACAAACATATTTAGCACGTGGCGCAGCCAGAGCTCATTGTCCTCCAGCGCATATGCAGTGATGGTGTCCTGGCCACCAAGGTGTAGCAGGAGGAAAGGCGCCCAAAACGCCACCAGCTGGTGCTTGCCAGACGATGTTTTTGACAATGACACGGACATTTGCCCTAGGGCATAGATCGCGGTGGTATCGGCAAGCAGATATACCAGCCAGAGGAAGACCTTCAGAACAGAAGAGAGGCTGTAGCGTCGGATCCCTGCGAGGAAGAAGAGGATAACCTGCAGACCGAAGCTGATAGCAACAATAGCTTGGATCTCCCACTCACTCCACTTCTCCAGCCAAAATTTCATCGATGCCATTGATCCACCAACCTGCAAGCAACAAGTACGTTAAGCCATGCACAATTTTACGGTATATAGCTTGAACCAGTAGTGCGCGCGCACGCTAATGTATGGAGGCGCATACCGGTAACTGAGCCAGGTTAACTTGCATGATACAAATGTAGATTCGGCTAATGGTAACCAAGCTGTAACACAGAACCACAACGAAATTGCTAGACTTAGCAGGGAGAGCTCAAGAGAGGTATCAGAAGAATGGAACGACTGATCCAGTGTGCATATGCATATATAAATGCGTCAGGGCTTAATTGAGATCTGGTCAAGATGTACATGTGGTCCAAAATATTCCAGTCAAATATCCGATAGTCAAGTTGCCCTTACAAAATGGTAAAAGGAGGTAATGTACACAGAGTTCGTATGGGTTTATTTAAAATGTCCATATACTATAATAATATATGGCGTTCAAGTTAATTTCAACAATCAAACATGAATTCCAAAAAATCATGAAAATAGACAAATTAAATACATTCATTGGAAGTCGCTTCTCTAAAATGAAGTAACTCGCATTAAGAGTTACTTCATTTTAGTTCACCGAATCTGTTTTTTAACCATGCAAAAGCTTTGCATGTATTATATTAGAAGAGGGAAGGCCATAGACACGACGAAAGTTTTACAGAACAAGCCTAACCAAAAGAAGAAAGAAGAAAACAAACAAAGAGTACAAGCCATTGCTCCATTCTTTGGTAGTCAATTAAGATCCCGGCAGCACCAACCGACCCCTGCTAGCCAGCGACGAGAGTCTAGCTTCGACATTGATCTGCTCTAGTAGGATATTTATTGGCTTAAAACTTCTGTCAAAAATTCTGGCATTCCTTTCTCGTCACACTGACCAGGTGGTCAGCATTACCGGTGAACTAAACTTAGCGCTTATGTCTTTTGGCAGGCTGGAAGTAGCCTGAGTCCACCACTCCCGAAGAGGTAGATTCATGATCGGTGTGACTTGCTGCAGTTTTGCCCTCTAAGGACATCACTCTAGATTATGTTCACGACCACGCAACCTCTGAAAAGATGGATATCATCCTCATCTGCAGCATTGCATAGCCACACACCGGTCATTGCGAGGTAGATGTCGTTTTCTCAAGACGATCTGCAGTCCAAACTCTGCCTCAGACAAAAAGTCACACAGCCAACTTGCATCGCAGAGGAGTCCACGCACTCCAAATAGCATTAGCAACATCACAAGCAATTTTGGTTTTGAAATGGGCTTGATATACCGACTTAGTGGAGAAGCGATCATTTGATTCGTTCCCACGACCAACACCACCTGTCTTCTTCTTCTGGATTAATTTAGTTCACCGAATCATTGTGCAAACTAACCTATGGTGTATTTCATATGAACTGAATTTATTGAGAGAATAACTGACAATTGGTAAGCATTCAAATAAACCTATCCGTTTTTTACGGATCCACACTCAAATATTCACACAAAGCAACAATCTAACAAAGCATGAGGGATTCACTCAATAAAATCTAACCTATGGTGTATGTGCATGAGGGATTCACTCAATAAAATCCACACATGCTTTCTAATCTAACAAAGCAACAATCTGGCAGTCGGGCATAAGAAATAAGAGTATAAGACATCACTCACGTGTGTTCGATGTCGTTGAAGCACGCACTGGGCGTCCACCCGGGACGCGCCCAGGGATTTGGCCACTCCCTGGATGCCGAAGGCGGAAGACCGAACACTCGACGGCCTGGGCTCCGGCCTGGTTCCCTGGATGCCGGACGCCGCCGACCAATCCTCCGGTGGCCTCTGCTCTGGGCTGGGGCAGCTGGCTGTATGGAGTGAAGAGGGAATTAAACAATCACGGCGGCAGCTAGGAGTAGGTGAAAACTTAAAAGCTCGGGGTAGAAAATTATCGAGGACTGTCAGTCAAAGTTAGTTATCGAGATTGATGAAAAGATGCAGATTCTCTATTTTCTTTTCTTTTTTTAAATGAAGGGACCGGTCGGCGAAAATGGACAAAAATAACTTTTGGGTCAAACAATTTTTAAAAATACTTTGGAAACAGAGCTAACCTTTTTTTTTAGAACATCTGTCTCAAAGGCATTACATTGTCTAGTGAAATGCCATTCTCACTGCATAGTGTGGCACGTCGGGTAGTAACTCTTTTCCAAAGAGCATTAGACTGGTCCTAGTGCTAAATAAGTGCTAATAACACCCTTAGGCTGGTCATAGTGGGGAGTAACTTAGAGTAGTAACATGTATATGTTACTAGTCTAAGTTACTATCTCCATAGTGGCAAATAACATAGATGTGGTGTCATGCAAAGGCTTATTTATTATAATGTAGACTCATTTTGTCTTAAAATGTGTGATGTTATGGTAACATAGCTAGTTACTCCCTCTATCCCAGTTTATAAGACTTACGCGTATACCTAGATCGTCCGCATGAGCTATATAATATGAATTATATAATATAAAAATTATATTATTAGAAAATATAACATTTGAAATTTCTAATAATATAGTTTTTATCTTATGTATCTCATGCTAAGTTGGTTAATTTGTTAACCTAGAAATACGTGTAAGTCTTATAAACCGAGACAGAGGGAGTACCACAAGCCTCTCTCTCACCATTTAATTGCATGTCATGTCATCTAAATGCTTAGTTGGTAATACATGTAGTACTATGTTACTACTCAAGTTACTTCCACTATGACTAGCCTTAGTCCCATAACTTGCACAGTAGGTACAAATTAATCCCAGAATTTGTAAGTCTCGATTCCCCCGTCCCACAACTCGCTAATCTGCCACGAACCAGTGAAAACCGGCCGGAACCTGCACGGTGTTAAAACAAAAGCGTGTGGCACTTTGCAGATAAGCCCTCTAAAAACTAACGGTCTCACGTTCACCCTTCCACTCGTTTTGCACGGGCCCGTCGGGAGAACTGAGTAAAATTGGGCAACCGTTTCAGCGCACCTGTAGCTCCTATTTTCTCGCTCGCTTCCCTGTTCGTCCGTCTTCAGAGTTTCTGTCGTGGCCTCCGAGGAAGTAGAGGGCGCCGCCTCCTTCTACCTGCTGCCTGTGGCGTCGTTCAGTCGACATGCCGCCGGTCCTGAAGTACCACGAGTGGAACGAAGATCCGCATTATGGTACTCCCGGAATTTCCTTCCCGTGCTTTGCTTGATCAAATACATTGGCTGCTGCTACGTTTTCCCCCATATGATCGGGATGGGATTATGAATTTTAAGCAGTGGGGAAGTCAAAGTAGTAGTGGAGCATTGCCAATTCTTCGAGTAATCGCAGGTTTACAAGCAGTTCATGCCCTATATGTGATGGCTCCGCCTCGCAGTTTAATTAGAAGACAATTTTGTCTTAGAAATTTTTCCAGATTTAGCAATTTGTGAATGGAGCGAAAAGTGGGTTATGATTGCATGTAGTGCTTGTATGATACTCCCTCCGTTAGGGATTATAAGTCCTAAGAGCTTTTTTAAAATATTAGGAATTACAAGGCCTTTCTCATTTATTATCATCTCTCATCCAATGCATGGTTTTCCTTTTCTTTCTCTTCTCTCATGCATGTATAACTATTGGTGCATGTAGTAATCAATAGGGTGAGTTATTGATTTTCTTAATCCTATCAAAATGGTTTATAGGCCTTATAATCCCTAACAGAGGGAGTACAATGTGCATAACTTGTGAATTAATACAGTTCACGTATGTACTCCACTTCCATGTACGGATCAGTTTAGTGATTATATCTGTTATTTTTGGTTAAACTAATCCATACAATTTTTTTCATTTTTTTTAAAGATGGATAGGATTATTATTAGAAGAATTGATAAAGACTATTCTGTTTTTCAATTCAGCTAAACTCTGAGCTGTTAACTGAATGTGTTGTTCATGTACATATGGAACAGAGGAGGAAATAGCACCTAACACCAACTGTTGGTGACTTATTTGCACAGAACCACAAGTTGCGATTTTTTTTGCAGAGAACACCACATTTAGTTGTAATCTTTGCAGAGAACACAAAATACAGTATCCGGCTTATTAACCGCTGATTAGAGGACATGCCCACTTGGCTGATGTCCATGGATGACGTTGAGATGCACAATAAATACTCCCTCCGACCCATATTAGTTGACTCAGATTTGTCTAAATTTAGATGAATCTAGACACTATTTAGAATATTGGTTCATACAAATTTTGACAAATCCAAGTCAACTAATATGGATCGAAGGGAGTATCTCTTTTGGATAGAAAAATAAAATTTACCCAAAAAACAATTGAAACATACAGGTAACTACAAGCCAGACATTTATGCAATATAACCATCCAAATAACTTGACACAATCAACATATTCATTCAAAGCTTGAGAGGTTCAATATATCCATCCAAAAGACTGACAAGATCAACTAGTGTCTCATGGGCAAACACAAAAGTAGAGTCAAGATACTATTTCTTCCACTACATGGCTCTTCTCTTTTCATACAAATTTCAGATCTAGTTTTATTACTTCTCATGCGCTATTCCTGGGCATTTTTTACCTGCCCTTCCCATTACCTGCTGTGAAGTAACTATATATATAGCCCAGTCTCGATGTAATGCCTTTGTCGTCGTCCACGCGTAGAAGGAAGCTTTTTTCCTTGGTGCAGTTACAGTTTGGCGAGGTGGAGCAGCTTGTCGAGGTGCGGTAAATGGCGCTTGCGGTTGTGGTGTAGGTGGAGGCGCAACAGCTACAACTGCATCTTGTCGAGGTCAAATGGAGCTTGCGGTTGTGGTGCGGTGTAGGTGTTGTAGTTGTAGGCGAGAAAGGAGCCGTGGGCACGTCCATGGTCTTAGGCCCCTAGCGGTTACTCTGAAACAATATAATTTAATTAAGTTAATTTACTAAGTGAAATAATACAGAAAGATATGAGCATAAATTAATTACCATGTGTGATTTCTCCGGTGCTTGTAGTTACTTGTATGTCTTAATTGCTTTTTGTGTAAATTTTATTTTTCTATCCAAAAGAGATATTTATTGTACACCTCAACGTCATCCATGGACATCAGCCAAGTGGACATGTTCTCTAATCGGCTGTTAACAAGCCTATAGTGTTTTTTGTGTTCTCTGCAAAGATTACAACTAAATGTGGTGTTCTCTGCAAAAAAAATCGCAACTTGTGGTTCTCTGCAAATAAGTCACCAACAGTTGGTGTTATTTGCTATTTTCTCGGAACAGAGCAAGTTTATCTCTTTAAGGTACAGAGCAAGTTTGCCTCTTTCAGCTATGAAATAGATCAAGATGCAGTAGTAAGTGAACATGCAAAGTATTACATAAATGTAGTAGATGGTGTTACTTAAATCTTGAGAGAAAATTATTCAGTTGACAAACACTCTATTTCTTCCACCCGACCTGCCTCAAAAAATGCTTTATCACCTTCTCATCTCTGCAGTAAACCTCAAGTTTTCTATGAACTTTCTGTTCAGGTTAGGTAGTTTCTCTAAACATGTGTATGAATGTTTCCATGCATGAATTTTCTGCAAGTTACTGCCATGTTCTATCCTTACATATTATAGTTATAGTGTCCATTATACACAAGTGATTACTGAATTGATGCTCTTTTGTTAGTGTTCAATGCAGGAGCCAATTCTAATCATTTTCAGTGGAAGTATGCCACAATGGTTTCTTTTGTGGATTAAAAGAGAATTTGTCCTATATGTGTGCATCTACTGCTGTATTTGACAATTGCAGTGCTCATAGTTGGTTAGCTGCAAGTATTGATGAAATACTAAGATATCTTGACTGTCAGAGGGTTGAAATACTTCAGGTTTAAATGATGAAGTTCTTCCTGATTTAAATGTGGATGAATATCCTATAAGTCAAAATGCACCAGCTGCAGATGATTTCTAGATTCTTGTTTTCATTTAGGCATTTGTGTCCATGTCTTGTTCTATAATTTGTGGATTTGAGAAGTTTGTCCAAACCGTTAATCTGAATTAGTGCCACTCTAGAATTGTTAATTCTTGTGACATTATTCCCTATCTTAATGTCCCTCTTAATTCATCTCGGAATGTATTTTATGTTTGGATGTACCAAAAGGTAAAAAATCCTGTAAGAAAATTCCTTTGGGTTATTCCTATGATATTTGGGTTGATGATTGTTGTATCTAGTGCTCATCTGGCATATCAACTAAAAATCCGAGAGCTGCTGATATCACCATAGAGCATCTCAAATGGATGCATACACACAATTGAGTTGAAGTTTTCTTTAAGTACTATCATCGATGCATACATACAACGGCAGAATGGAAAAAAATAACCCAAACTGGAAAAGATTTCACAAAATAACCCATCTGGAAAACTATTTCCCTGTACTAACCCTTTGGGTAGCGCCCAACAGCTAGGCGCTACACTCTACAGTGTAGCGCCTTTCATCTAGGCGCTATGCCCCCTGCCAGCATGGCACCGCCCTCGACCCCACCCGTGTGGCCGGTCGCTATGCAGGCGAAATGCGCCAGGCGCTATGCCCAAGGTGTAGCGCCTGTCTGATAGGCGCTATGCCTTAAAGTGTAGCGCCTATCAGACAGGCGCTACACTTTGAGACATAGCCTGTCGCGCCCAAGCCCCCTCCCCACCCCTCCCATTCACTTACAGATTTACCGCTATCGTTTTGGGGTTATGCATTAGAAACAACCGCATTCACTTTAAATAGGGCACCATCTAAATCCGTTGAATCGACAACATACGAATTGTGGTTTGGGAAGAAACCTAAATTGTCGTTCCTTAAAGTTTGGGGTTGAGAAGCTTATGTAAAGAAGTTACAACCCGACAAGTTTGAACCCAAAGCGGAAAAATGCGTCTTCATAGGATACCCAAAGGAAACTATTGGGTATACCTTCTATCATAGATCCAAGGGCAAAATATTCATTGCCAAGAATGGATCCTTTCTAGAGAGGGAGTTTCTCTCGAAAGAAGTGACTGGAAGGAAAGTAGAACTCGACGAGGTTGTTGAACCTTCTCTCGGACTTGAGAGTAGCGCAGCACCGGAAGAAGTTCCTGTGGCTCCTACAACAATAAGAGAGGAAGCTAATGATGTTGATCATGAAACTTCGGTTGAAGTCACTACGGAACCTCGCAGGTCAACAAGAACTCATACAACTCCTGATTGGTATGATCCCATTATGAGTGTCATGTTGGTGGACAACACCGATGACCCTGCGACATATGAGGAAGCGATGATGAGCCTAGATTCCAATAGATGGCAAGAAGCCATGAAATCCGAGATCGGATCCATGTACGAAAACCAAGTATGGACTTTGGTGGACTTACCGGATGGCCGGAAGGCTGTCGAGAACAAATGGATTTTCAAGAAGAAGATAAATGCTGATGGTAATGTTACTGTCTATAAAGCTCAACTTGTCGCAAAAGGGTTTCAACAAATTCAAGGAGTTGACTACGATGAGACTTTCTCACCGGTAGCGAAGCTAAAGTCTGTGAGGATTTTATTAGCAATCGCTGCATATTATGATTATGAGATATGGCAGATGGATGTCAAAATGGCGTTCCTTAATGGAAACATTGATGAAGAGTTGTATATGGTACAACCCAAAGTTTTTGTCGATCCTAAAGATGCTAACAAGGCATGCAAACTTCAATGATCCATTTATGGATTGAAGCAAGCATCCTGGAGTTGGAATCAACGTTTTGATAAGGTGATCAAAAGTTTTGGTTTTATACAAAATTATGGAGAAGCTTGTATTTACAAGAAAGTGAGTGGGAGCTCTGTAGCATTCTTAATACTATATGTAGATGGCATATTGTTGATTGGGAATGATGTAGACCTTCTTAATAGTGTCAAGGATTATTTGAATAATAGTTTTTCAATGAAAGATCTTGGCGAAGCAGCTTACATATTAGGAATAAAGATTTATAGAGATAGATCGAGATGCCTAATATCTTTGTCACAGAGTACATATTTGGACAAAGTTCTAAAGAGGTTTGGAATGGAAGATCGCAAGAAAGGGTTCTTACCCATGTTGCCCAATACGACCTTGAGTAAAACTCAAAGTCCTGCCACGACAGAAGATAGAGAAAGAATGAGTAAAACTCCCTATGCCTCAGCCATAGGATCTCTTATGTATGCCATGCTATGTACTAGACCCGACATTGCATGTGCTGTTAGTTTGACTAGCAGATATCAAAGTGATCTAGGAGTGGATCATTGGACAGCGGTCAAAAACATCCTTAAATACTTGAGAAGAACTAAGGATATGGTTCTTTCTTATGGAGGTGATGAACAAATCGTTGTTAATGGTTACACCGATGCTAGTTGGAACACCGATCCGGATGATTCTAAATCTCAATCTGGATACTTATTTACTTTGAATGGTGCAGTAGTTAGCTGGTGGAGTGCAAAGCAAAGCGTTGTGGCGAGATCTTCAACTGAATTAGAATACATAGCTGCTTCGGAGGCTTCACAAGAGGCGATATGTGGATGAAGGAGTTCATTACAGAGCTCGGTGTGGTTCCAAGTGCGCTGGACCCGATGTCTATCTATTGTGATAACGTGGGCGCCATAGCCAATGCGCAAGAACCAAGGTCACACAAGAAGCTGAAGCATATCAAGCTGCATTTTCACGCTATTCGAGAGCATGTCCAAGATGGTGACATAAAGATTTGCAAAGTATACACAGATCTGAATGTGACGGATCCGTTGACTAAACCTATCCCGAGGGCAAAACATGACCAGCACCAATCCGCCATGGGTGTTCGGTATATTACCATGTAATCTAGATTAGTTGACTCTAGTGCAAGTGGGAGACTGTTGGAGATATGCCCTAGAGGCAATAATAAAAGTGGTTATTATTATATCTTTGTGTTTATGATAAATGTTTACATTCATGCTATAATAGTATTGACCGGAAACATTAATACTTGTGTGATTTGTAAACTAAATTAGAGTCCCTGGTAAAGCCTCTTTATAATACTAGCTTGTTGGTTAATAGATGATCCTGATTTCTCGATCATGGACACTGAGATGTTATTGACAACAAGGTCATATCATTAGGAGAATGGTATGATGGACATACTCCTATAGATAAGCGTAGCATAAAGATCAAGTCATTTCAATAGTTCATTTGCTATAAGCTTTCTGATACATAGTAACCTAATTCCCTCGACCATGAGATCATGCTAATCACCATCACCAGAAGGATGCTTTGATGACATCAAACACCACACAATAACTGGGTGGATATAAAGGTGGCATTGAGTGTTCGGAAAGTATGTGTTGAGGCACATGGATCAAGAGTGGGATTTGTCCATCCATATGAAAGATAGATACACTCTGGGCCCTCTCGGTGGAATGTCATCCAATTAGATTGCAAGTATGTGACTAGCTCACAAGGGATCACATATCACGGGAACGATAAAATAGTACTTATCGGTAACGAGGTTGAACTAGGTATGTAGAGATACCGACGATCAAACCTCGAATAAGTAAACTATCACGAGACAAAGGGAAATTGGTTTCATATGTAAGTGGTTCATTCGATCGCAAAGTAATCGTAGAAATATGTGGGAGCCATATGAATTTCCAGATTCCTCTATTGGTTATTGATCGAAGAAGTGTCTCGGTCTGTCCGCATAATTCACGAACCGTAGGGAGACACACCTAAGGATTCTATGTTGTTTAGTAGATATGGAATGTAAGTAGGGAGACCGAATGTTTTTCGGAGTCTCGGATGGGATCCGGGATATCATGAGGAGATCCGGAATGGTCCGGAGAATACGATTCATATAAGGAAAGTCCGATTCCGGAGTTCAGGAATGATTTCGATGTTTTCATCGGAGAGGTTCTAGAAGGGTCTAGAAGGTTCACCGGACCAGAAGGGGAATGGTTCATGAATGTGTCATGGTTAATTGGAATGATTGGATCATGTCCTAGGTCACTTGGTTGGGTATTAGCAAGAGAGAAATAAAGCTCTAAATTAAAAGTCAAAAGGGAGGTTTGAAAAGTCAAACTGGAACAATAGTTTCCTAGTGGAAAAAGGAAAGAGTCCTTCCTTCTCTCCAACTTGGGTTTGGGGAAGGATTCAAACTCCCCTCTCCCAAGCTGCCCTCCCTCTCATAAATAGAGGGGAGGGGCTGCCCCAATGAACGACAACCAGCTCTCCCCACCTAAAAGCCGCACCGCCGCTGCCACCGTCAGCCGCCGCCGCTGGCCCGTCGTCGTTGCTCTAGCCGTCATCGACACCGCCTCCTCCTCTCCGGCCTTCTAAACCTAGATCGCCGAAAACCCTAGATCCACCATAACCTGCTCCGGCTTAGGCAAAGCCCTTTAGGATCTTCCCTCTACTTTCGACACCACGTCGTCGTGCTGTCGGAATCGCGAGGAGAGAACTGCAACCTCCGCTGCTTGCTGGAACAAGGGAGAGGAAGGTCTTCATCGAGTACCGAACATGTGACCGACTACGGAAGCGCTGCCGGAACTCAGCGCCAGAAGGATCGCCTCTGCGATCTTGAGATCGGCAAGTGTACGACTACATCACCCACGAGAATCAGCTCTCGTTAACCGCTTTGAAATCTTCGAGGGTGAGTACTCTAATCGACTCGTTGCTTCAATCTAGTAGATAGATTTTGGCTTGTTTGTGTGCATGCGGTAGAAATTTTTTGTTTTCCATGCTACAAAACCCCTACATGAATACGGTCTAAAAGATCCCATTTAGCTTCTTACTTCATACTTGTGAATGATCCAGCACATGAAGCATCTAATAAACCTTTATCATGAAGAGAAAGCCTAGCATAAAAGTTACTGAGAATAATATTGTTAGGGAGTTCATGAATAGGACATTTAAGCATTATCAGCTTCAATCTCCCCCAAGCTTGAGCTGTACTTTCTCCATCAAGAGGCCAAAATTTATATATAAGACTTCTATCCTTTTGGATTTCAATGGGAGGATAAAATTTAGAGTAAAAGAGAGATGCCATCTCCTCCCATTCCATGGATTGTCCATTCTTTAGCAGCTTATACCATGCCTCAGCTCTCCCCTTCAAGGATATGGAGAGTAACTTCTTATTTACCTGTTCAGTTGTGATACCTGCACACTTAAACAACCCGCATAATTCATCGATATAAAGCAAGTGATCACCAGGATGGACAGTTCCATCCCCAAAATAATAATTATCCATGACACGATTAACAATACTCGTAGGTATCTTAAAAGGATCTATCTCAACAGGTGGTGGTTCATCTACTACCATAGAAGTGGTAGTAGTTTTCCCAAATAGAAAACCAAGTGGGTTATTCATATTGGAAACAAAGTAACAAGCAGTAACAAAAGCAATACTCACAATAAAAGTTTCCCTTACTAGTTCCACTCTTCAATAGGGCTTCACTCCCCGGCAACGACGCCAGAAAATAGTCTTGATGACCCACAAGTATAGGGGTTGTATCGTAGTACTTTCGATAAATAGGAGTGTCGACCCCAATGAGGAGCAGAAGGTGCTGAACAGTGGTATGGAGCAGGAAATCCCTGTGAATACTTAGCACACAGATTTTTAGTGGTTTTCTGACAAAGCAACAAAACAAAGAGCAAGTAACAGAAGTAACGAACAAATGGAGCAAGTGTCCCAATCCTTTCTTAGCAAAGGACAAGCCGGTGGAAATACTTATAAGGACCAAACGTTCTCGAGGACACATGGGAATTCTGTCAAGTGCTTTTGCTTCAAATAGCTGAGTACTCTTCTTTGGTATTTGTAAGTGTTGTGTGGGTGAACCTATGCTAACATACCGCCCTTCCTAGGACTAATACATACTTCTTATTAAACCCCCTGCAAACATCCGTAACTATAGGAAAGTAATTAAGATATAAATCTAACCACAGCCTTAAACTCTGAGATCCTACGCTCCCTTGTGCAAAGGTGTCCTAACGGGGGTTCAGGTTTTTGTCACTCCGGCAACCCCACGATTAGTAGCCAAATACACAATGCAACCCTCTAGGCCCATAAATGGTGAAGTGTCATGTAGTCGCCGTTCACATGACACCACTAGAAGAATAGCACCACAACTTAAATACTAAACCATTTAATAATAACTCATCACAGATTCATTACTAACAACATGACTTCTCCCATGTCCTCAAGAACTAAACGAACTACTCACAATACATCATATGGATCAAGATCAAAGATGATATGATAATGGATAACAATTTGAACATAAACAATAATCTAATGGTTCCACTCACAAGCATCAACTACAATAGTAATTAACACCGGGAAAGTTTCCCCTAACGAACTAAAGCAATATCCAATACAATTGTTATAGCGGAACAAAGTGATGGTGCTGGTGGAGATGATGGTGTGGATGATGATGATCCCGATGAAGCCTAGATTCATGACGGTATTGATGGCGACGGTCTCCCCTCTCCGGGAAGGAATTCCCCCGGCAGAAATCTGTCTGCCAGAGAGATCTTTCTCTCTCGGTGTTTTCCGCCCCAGAGAGGCGGCGAAAATCTATCTGTGGTCGCTTTCCTGGTGTTAGGGTTGTGTAGGGAAGATATAGGCGAAGGGGCGGAGTCGGAGGCCGAGCAGGTGGGCAAAACCCACCCTAGGCGCGCGGTCAGGTGGGCCCGTGCCTAGGGGGTGTGGTCCCCCTGAGGCCCCACTTCGCTCCTCCTTCTGGCTTCCTTCGTCTTCTGGTAAAATAATATGTTTCCATATTTTTCTGGTATTTTTCCGATCTTCGTGAAATTGCACCGAAACGCCGTCTTTTCCATCAGAATCCAAACTCCGGTAGTCCATCCTCCAGGAATCATCCAACATGCATAAACAGATGAAAAGCCATAAGTAATACCTCATAACAAGAAAAATATCAATGAATAGAGGTAAATTATGATATAGAATGGTGATGCAAATTGGGCGTATCATCATCCTAGAGGCCAGCTCCGCCATATGTGTCGCTGCTACGGGTATGGCCCAGGCAAAGGAGGAGGTCACGATGGAGCAACAACCACCAGAGCAGGACGCGTCCGCAGAGGAGGAGGTGGTGTAGGCCGTGGAGGAGGTGATTGTGGAGGAGGCGGCGGAGGACGACGACAAGGACCCACTGGTTTCCTTATATTTGGCCCAGGACGAGGCAGATGCAGCGGCCTAGCCAAGCATGCACTATAATGCCGAGATGGAGCGTGCGCTCGCGCAGTGCTACCGGAGGGTGGAGGCAGAGATGAGGAGTTGGTCGCAGCTTGTCATTTTATCGCGAAGCTACAAGAAGAGCCAGCACCGCGCGGCCGTCAAGCGGGCGTCCTTGCTGGCAGGGATTGACGCGACGGAGGTCGTCATTCGGAGGTCGCACTACTAGAATTTATTTTGTAAATAATATTCTAGATCATTTTTATGTTTATCATTGATCCTTATTAATAGGATTTTCTCAATTTATTCAATAGAGTCATGACTTATATTTATATAATGAGTTTGGTTTTTGGTTATCTAAGAAGGTTTGAATAGTTTCAAATATATGATTTGTTTGAAGTGTGATTGTGGAATTTTTTTTAACTCTCTGATTTATTTTATAAAATGGTTTTGAGTAAGTTCTTTTTCGCATAACAATATGTGATATCCAAATATGTCTTATCCATTTTATAAGAATTTGTCCACAAGGAATATTTTGGTCTTTCAAAATATTTCTATGGTTTTGAATAATGGATGTAGTTTGTTCCAATGATTTTGTATTTGTTGGAAATACGCCCTAGAGGTAATAATAAAATTGTTATTATTCATATTTCCTTGTTCACAATTAATGTTTTTGTCCATGTTATAATTGTATGTATTGGAAAGTAAATACACACATGGATAAGTAAACAACACACAGTCCCAAGTAAGCCTCTTACTACTAGTTCGTTAGTCAACCATGCACATGATTATCATGGGATCACGTCATTAGAAGAATGATGTGGACATCAAACGTCACTTGGTGACTGAGTGATTATAAAGGTGGCTTTCAGGTATCTTCGGTTGTGTCTGTTGGGTTGTATGAATCAAGATTCAGATTTGTTCCTTCGTGTGATAGTGTAAGATATCTTTGGGCCCTCTCACTAGTATAGCATCCAAGAGCTCAGTGGATAATGTGATTGATCACATGGAATCTATACCACAGTATGAGTTAAGAGAACTTGCTGGTAACAAGATTGTACTGGGTATAGTGATATTGACGATCGAATCTCAGACAAGTAATATATCATGATATAAAAGGAATCATATACCGGATTGATTGAATCTTTGACATTATAGTTCAAAGAACTTTGTTGAATGTGTAGGGACCACTATGGGCATCCCGATCCCGCTAATGGTTACTGATCGGAGTGGTGTCTCGATCTTGTCTGCATTTTCTTGAACCCGTTGGGTTGTCGCTAGTCTTTCATTGAGAATATGTATGGTGTAATCAACTGTTGCTTTGGAGTCCCGAATGAGATCCTTGATACCACGAGAAGCTTTAGAATGTTCCATAGTGTCGAGGTATTTTACGATGTTATATTTATGTTCGGAGGGGTCTTGCTCGAAGATCGCGAGGGTAGCACATTAAGACATTGATTTATACAGGTTGAAGCCCCAGATGAATAGTGTCTGATAAAACCCTACTTCCTGTTTGCGGTGGATGTAATTATCATCGTGCATTCTAGTGAGATCGAGATATGGCTCAATATCCCCTTGTTCGGCATCCCTACCCCTCCGGTGGTTGGGGTGGGGGAATGAGGGTTAGGTCGGGCATGGCCGACCGCATGTGGCTTTTCTTATGCAGTGTGTTTATGGCACCCTGTTTACTCCAGAATCAAGTAACGAAACATTCAAAGAAATACTAACTAAATCCGGAGCTTGATCGGCCATGGAACATACACTTAGCATTTTTTATCTAATTGTGTACCTCTTATATGATCAATGAAATAAAGCTCTCTGGTTTACTCATATTTTCTGAGTCTTTTACCTCCTTTAGTGTTCATTTTTGGATCATGTAAAACCTTTATGCACAAGTTTTGCGATTGCACTTGTGAAAATTCCGCCTATGGGTGTTAGCTTAAGTTTTTTGGTCTACACGTTCTTTGTCGTTTTTATGTGGATTCTGGAGTAGTGACTTTTGGCACTTATTGTCGGCGATTTTGTGCTTAGGTTATTGACGGTGCCATTTGGCATCATCACCTGAGCGCATGGTTCCGACAACGAGTCTTCCGACTAACGAAAAGTCAAGCATAAGAACCAAAGTAATGGATAAGCCATCACTTGCTTAAAAATATATATACATGCTGGAAACTAGTTCTTAAGTAGCAGGACACACAACATTGTTTTCCTCCTTAAGTTAATACAAAGTTTTTTCCGCATACGCATCAAAGGTGAAACTAATATTACAAATTGTTTTTCATTCCTTTGGCGCAGGTGACTTGGAAGCAGCGTCATCGGCAGCAGGAGAACCACCCTCGAAGTCGGCGGTGTGAAGGGACTCAGAGGAGATTTGGTTGCCGCTATCGATGGTATTCATCGGCACAAAGACATTGACGTCGACTAACTCGGCAACTCTGGTGTCATAGCCCGCGAGTGACGACAAGATGGATTCGTGATTAATCTCTTTGCCATCGTCATCTACGTCGGGAATGCCAGAGGTCACCATGTTGATGTCGGCATCTTCGTAGTGTGCCTTCACCATTGACAGCGTCATCCTTGCACCAGCCCGTGCACATGAAGCTTTCCAGCTTGCGATACGCTCGGGGGATCGACGCAGGATTTCCTCGGTGGCGGAATCCTGCAAGATTTTCATTGACTCATGCATTTTCAGCATGTCCTTTCTCTCCTCCTTAAGGATTTTGTTCTCGCTATCCAGCTGCTGAATGTGCTTGGATTGCTCGACAATATCCTTGGCCTTGGCAACATATTCTACAAAGTCGGAGAAATCAAAGTACACAGTAAGTAGTCGGAGAATATGGGAACAAAACCAAGTTAGAATGCGAAAAATAAAACAGACGCTTGCTCTTGGTGATCTGTTCCTTCAAGAAGGCAGTTTAACCCTTTTCAGCTTCCAAGTCTGCGCGCATCTTCTGATACTTGTCATTAGCCATGCCCCTCCAAGCATTCTCGTTCTGTAGAAATAAGGAAAAAGTTAAACGTTGTTTGGTCTACTTGGAGCATCTAGCCGGAAAATTTCCACCTAGACGCTCGGGGGCTACAACGAGAGTTTTTAACTTAGCAATATGCTTGGTCTTTGTTTAAGCATCTAGTCGGAACTAATCCAGTTACAACTAGAAGCTTAGGGGCTACAGTATAAAGTTTTTAACTCAGAGGTATGCTTAGCTTTTCTTTAAAGCATCTAATCGGAACTAATTCAGTTACAACTAGAAGCTTCGGGGCTACAGTATTGAAATTTATAAACACTGCGTATGCTACTCTAAAAGCATCTATCCGGAATAATTCATTCCACCTAAATGCTTGGGGGCTACAATGAGAAGTTTTCTACTTTAGTTACTCTTAGAGCATTCAGACACAAAGACCTATGGTTTTCCGTCTAAATCCTCAGGGGCTATAGTGGGATACTCATATGAAATGCAAAAGGCAAATAAAACTTACAAGTGCAATAATCTTGAGGTTCGTAGCGCTCTCGGCCAGCATCTTGCCAAAGGATACGCTATTTCCTTGCAAGATCTCTGCTTGACGGAGGAGCTCCTCAAGACCGCACGTCGGAGATATCTGTGCCGCACCAGGAACCAGAGTTGTGCTACTTGGCGTAAGCTCACGGTAGACTATCTTCTGGAACTCTATAGGTTTCTAGGGGGCGAGGACGCCGCCTTCGGCAGAAGTACCAGCTTCCACCACCGCCTTACCTCTACCGATGGCATCCTTAGCCGAAGCTTCAGCCATTTGGTGGGCGGCACTCTCCTCCGTTGCGTGCTCGCCGACAACAGCGACCTCGGTAGAGGCACCTGAGTCCACTTACATGGCGGAAGGTCCAGATTCCTCCTTATCTTGTGAGCTTGTCAGGGCAGATGAGGGCTTGACGGAAGGAGTGTCAGGGGCGATGGCGGGAGATGCATCGTGATGCAGCATGTCCTTAATGGTTCTAGAAGCCCCCAAAGTTTTGGAGGTCTTCTTCAGGCTGGTCGTGGCTTTCTTCCTGAAACATACAAAATGTATAAGTATAGGAACAAGACAGAAAAAATAGACAATGTCGGAGAGAAAGAGACTTACATAAGAGGAGGTGCTTTGGCAAAGGGGATCCCGGTGGTCTTTCTTTTCTCCGCCTCTAGGGCGGTGGTAGTCTTTTTGGAGGCTCCACCCTCCGTCTTCTTCTTCTTGCCTCCGTCGGCAGCGTCAGAGGTGGAGCTCTTCCGCTTTCGCGCCAATGGAGCATCGTCGTCGGACACGACCATGACTTCCTTCATCTTTGGATCATATATTTGGGCAGCCATGCTGTCCTCCTCTAGATCGCTAAGCTGTTAAGTGAGAAGTCACCGCATTAGATGAGATGAAAATAGTTGGATGGAAGAACTGGAGTATATGTCATACACGGAAAATAAATAGCTACCTTTGGGCACTTGCCGTCTACGAACATGTCGTAGGTGATGGTGAAGCCATGTCGCTTGTCCTTCACCTTGACGATGTCCTTAAGACGGAGCTTCACGGAGTCGCTCAAGAAATTTTCCACGGATATGCGGAAGCTATCCCTTCTGTCGCTGGTATACTCGTGCGTCAGCTTCGAGCGGTGCTGCAGAGGTTGGATTCGCCTGATGAACCAGCACATGGCTAGGTCCAAGCCAGTCAAACCTATCTCTACGAACCACTCTATCCACCTTATGGCGCGGGAAGCGTCGATGTCGGAGGGAAGGGAGGCCTGGGATCTCCATGTCGAAGTTTCAGCGGCGGCTCCATCGAAGTCAATGCGTTACTTCTCGGCGGCGGAGGATATCTGGGCCGTGAAGTAAATCTGCCGATTCTTCGGGACTCATGGCCAATAATGTCGGGGAACCGCCGTCCATGACGGATCTTGAAGCTTATGGTGCCACAATTCCTAAGTTCGTCCTTACTGGCTCTGGCTTCATGCTTGACGGTGTAGAAATACACGAAGAGATCTAGCCTATGCTTAATCCCTAAGTAACCCTCGCAGAGCGCCGCGTAATTGCTAAGAGCTAAGATGCTATTGGAAGAAAGGTTTTGGGGCTGGACTCGGTAGTGATTCAAGACGGAAAGGAAGAAGTTAGAGATGGGTAGGGAGATGCCGCGTACCAATTGGGCTTTGAGGTACACCTTTTCTCCGGCTTGGGGAGGAGGTGTCACCTCGCCGGCCGGCGCCGCCCGCGAGGCGAGCCCCTCCGTCGTAGGGAGGTAGCCTTCGGCGATCAGTTCCTTGATGTCGCGGTCCGTGATATCCGAACCGCGCCAATCGCCTTTGTGGGAGTCAAGCTCCTCTTCCAGCGGCTCCAGCGCCGCTGGATTGTGGTCACCACCGGTGGTCTCGACCACCGCAGAGATGGGGATGACCAGGACCTCTGGGGGCACGACGACAGAGCTCGCCGGTTTCGCCGCGGCTTCGCCCGACGCCGCCATGGAAGGAGTAGAGCTGCTGCTAGCCATTGCGTGAGTTTGGAGGTGACTGGCGAGAATTGGTGCTAGGGTTTTTTCGCGAGGTTGCACGGACAGATCGAGGGGGTACTCGCTGGAGGAAGAAGACGATGCGAGGGGAGAATGAGGTGAAAAGTAAAAATTCCACCGCAGTTACTATTTATGATCTCTAGCATCAAGATTCGTGCAGCTTGATCGGACGGTTGCCGTGTATACGACGTGTTCGCGAACGTGCGGGGAAATTTTGCCACTTCCCAACCATCGCCGCCAACGGTTCGTATCGCTCGCGCGGGAAAATCGGACATGATTGCGTTCTCTGCATGTGTGAGTTACGAGGCATCGCTGACCTACGTCTACGTCGCCCTAGCTGACATACGCAGATGAGCCGTCACATCGAAAGATTACGGCATGGACGAATCCAGTCCGGCTACGGAAGAGTGTGATGGAAGATTCAACATTTCTCCGACTTACAAGTTGAAGACGAAGAAAAACCTTGCAGGGTTCTTTGGGAGGACTACAAGATATTGCTTGACGATTTGCCGACATCCATCTAAACGGAGCATTCCACGTGAAAAGGTAAGACAGCGCAAGATCTTGGAGTTCTCCGGGGGCTACTGTTGGGGATATGCTATATGGGTATCCTCATATAGCATGTCTCCTATCCGGATAACCCGGGTGGCCCACAGTTGGTAGCATGGCCCATGGCCTGCTGGGTGGCCCAATTAGATGGATCCAGAAGGGAGGCCCATGCCGGATAAAGGAAGGCTATGGTTGGAGTCATCGACGTACCCAGAGCCTTGGAGTACAAGACACGCAAGACTAGTAATAGACGGTGTAGGACTCTGTAACCTGTCCGTCTAGGACTTTTCCCTATAACCCTAGGACCTGACGACTATATAAGTCGGGCCTATGGAAGCCTTTAGGGCACGATAACTTAGACTTTCTAGTCACCTCGCACAGCGAACCAATCTCTGTAACTCGGCGTATTGCCCTTATAGTGATTTATAGCAGGAGTAGGATTCCGCCACCGTTGTGGGATCTAAACCTGGGTAAGCTGTGTTACCTCGTACCCATCAACCGTCCGCCTTCTCCCACGTCTCTAAACACGCACTGTTAGTACCCCTCCATGGCGTACTCATCGGCAATACCACGACATGCGGGCTACAGCGGGGAGCTCGGCTGAGACTTAGAGCGCGGGCTCTGCAGAGCTGCCTCTTCTGGACGAGTCTTGCAAGACTCGAATGCTGTCGGCGTAGGCTGTTGTTGTCACAGTCGACGATTGCCGCGGGACAGCAGCAGAGATGCTGGAGGTGGCTTGCGTGTTGCAGGAGGAGGTGGCCGCGGTGGATTATGCCGCCGTTGTAGCCATGGAGGCGTCAAATGCTAACACGGTCGTCGTGAACAACAACGACGATGCCTGGTTGGAGGACCTCGATGACGAGGTTACCGTGCTAGACATTAGCGACGAGCAGGCGATTCTGCTAGCCTCCTTCGCCACCGCAAAGCGTGATGTAGAAGGACGCACGTTCATGGTTTCCGAGCGGGACGTCCTAGAGGTCATCCTAGAGGCCAGCTCCGCCATATGTGTCGCCGCTATGGGCGTGGCCCAAGCGAAGGAGGAGGTCGTGGTGGAGCAACAACCACTAGAGTAGGACGCACCCGCGGAGGAGGAGGTGGTGTAGGCCATGGAGGAGGTGATGGTGGAGGAGGCGGCGGAGGAGGACGGCAATGACCCGCTGGTTTCCTTCTCTTTGGCCCAGGACAAGGCAGATGCAGCGACCTAGCCAAGCATGCACTAGAATGCCGAGATGGAGCGTGCGCTCGCGCAGTGCTGCCGGAGGGAGGAGGAGGAGATGAGGAGCTGGTCCCAGCATGTCATTTTGTCGCGAAGCTGCGAGAAGAGCCAGCACCGCGCGGCCATCAAGCGGGCGTCCTTGCTGGCAGGGATTGACGCGACAGAGGCCATCATTCGGAGGTTGCACTACTAGAATTTATTTTGTAAATAATATTCTAGATCATTTTTATGTTTATAATTGATCCTTATTAATAGGATTTTCTCTATTTATTCAATAGAGTCATGACTTAGATTTATATAATGAGTTTGGGTTTTGGTTATCTGAGAAAGTTTGAATAGTTTCAAATATATGATTTGTTTGAAGTGTGACCGTGGAATATTTTTTTAACTCTTTGTTTTATTTTATAAAATTGTTTTGAGTAAGTTCTTTTTCACATAACAATATGTGATATCCAAATATGTCATTTTAGAAGAAGTTTTCCACAAGGAATATTTTGGTCTTTCAAAATATTTCTATGGTTTTGAATAATGGATGTAGTTTGTTCCAATGATTTTGTATTTGTTGGAAATACGCCCTAGAGGTAATAATAAAGTTGTTATTATTCATATTTTCTTGTTCACAATTAATGTTTTTTTCCATGTTATAATTGTATGTATTGGAAAGTAAATACACACATGGATAAGTAAACAACACACAATCCCAAGTAAGCCTCTTACTACTAGTTCGTTAGTCAAGCGATGGTTATAGTTTCCTAACCATGCACATGATTATTACTTGATAATGGGATCACATCATTAGAAGAATGATGTGGACCCAACCAGCTTCTGATCGCATCATTTAGTTTGTTTGCTATCGCTTTCTGAATATGTTAAGTATAGTTTCCTCAGACCATGAGATCATGATACTCCTAGGCATCGGAGGAATACTTTGTGGACATCAAACGTCATTTGGTGACCGAGTGATTATAAAGGTGGCTTTCAGGTATCTTCGGTTGTGTCTGTTGGGTTGTATGAATCAAGATTCAGATTTGTTCCTTTGTGTGATAGTGTAAGATATCTTTGGGCCCTCTCACTAGTATAGCATCCAAGAGCTCAGTGGCTAATGTGATTGATCACAGGGATTCTATACCACAGTACAAGTTAAGAGAACTTGCTGGTAACAAGATTGAACTGGCTATAGTGATATGACGATCAAATCTCAGACAAGTAATATATCGTGATATAAAAGGAATCATATACTAGATTGATTGAATCTTTGACATTATAGTTCAAAGAACTTTGTTGAATGTGTAGGGACCACTATGGGCATCCCGATCCCGCTAATGGTTACTGATCGTAGAGGTGTCTCGATCTTGTCTGCATTTTCTTGAACCCGTTGGGTCATACACTTAATGTTTCGATGTCGCTAGTCTTTCATTGAGAATATGTATGGTGTAATCAACTGTATTTTTGGACTCCCGAATAAGATCTTTGATATCACGAGAAGCTTCAGAATGGTCCATAGTGTCGAGGTATTTTACGATGTTAGATTTATGTTCGGAGGGGTCTTGCTCGAAGATCGCGAGGGTAGCACATTAAGACATTGATTTATACAGGTTGAAGCCCTAGATGAATAGTGTCTGATAAAACCCTACTTCCTGTTTGTGGTGGATGTAATTATCATCGTGCATTCTAGTGAGATCGAGATATGGCTCAATATCCCCCTTTTCGGCATCCCTACCCCTCCGGTGGTTGGGGTGGGGGAATGAGGGTTAGGTCGGGCATGGCCGACCGCGTGTGGCTTTTCTTATGCAGTGTGTTTATGGCACCCTGTTTACTCCAGAATCAAGTAACGAAACATTCAAAGAAATACTAACTAAATCCGGATGTAGTATCACGTAAGAACAAACAAGGAGGCCAAAGAAATAACTAAATCCGGCTTGTGCTAGTGTATGTAATGATCGTTAGGTCGTGCAGTGACCTACCGTAAATTTTTATTACCTTTTAATAATTGTAATACTCTTTTTGTCTCAAAATAGATGTGATTTTTTTCTTTCTAAATTTAGACGTATCTTTATACTAAATAGTGTCTAGGTATATTCGCATTAAAAAATTTCAATAAAATCCGAATGTAAGTGCAGAAATGGTTGGTGCAGTAAGAAAGCTAAGATCATTACAGCCTATACGCAGCTAAGTGAATTCCAAATAGTTGTACTCCCTTTGTCAAATATATGTCACAAATTTTTCTAAATTTAAATGTATCTAGTAATAGTGTTTAGATACATTTAAATTTAGACAAATTTATGATATCTACTTTAAAACAGAGGGAGTACTAGTTTTATAGTTTCGGTGGAATTTGTAGATCAGTATACCTAGACCCTTAACTTGGGCTTTTCAGCTCGCCCCAAGCTTCTTGGGCTCGGCCCGCTACATCCTCAGGACCGAGCCAAGTCCGAATTCCTAGACCAAGACGGCCTCGGGCTGAGCCGGCTCGGCTCGGTCCACCCTTTTTGGCTTGTCTTTTTTTTTGTGAATTAATAGAAGGATGAATTAGAGGCATTGCTAGGCTGGATAGTTGTCTAGTTGAGCCATTTAAATCATCAATAGAGACCACATGCCACGGGAGCTTCTTCTTCCTCAGTATAGGATTCCCGGGCAAGCGCCGCCGTCATGCCACGCCACCCAGCTATGCTGCCGCTGCTCCGCCCCGCCACCCGGCACTTTCGTCGCCGCTTCAGGTCCTGTGCCGCTACCGGCACTACCATAGCCGTTGGAGAGGACCCACCCATCAGTGAGCAGCCCCGCCTGGCTCGCGAGCTGGACCGAGTTCATCGGAAGCTCGGGCCGAGCCCAGTTGTGCGGCTCGCCGGCGGCAACAAGCTAGCTCGAGCTAAGCAAATCCATGGACAGGCTAAAAGGTCTAAAATGCCCTTTCAGTAAAGTATAGGGCAGCGACCCAGAGAACGAGGTCACATGAACATGATTGTGGGAAATACTTCCGATCGTGTGCTCATGGGCAGGCTAAAAGGTCTAAAATGCCCTTTCAGTAGTCTCCATCACGGACGGACAGATCTGCATGGTACTCCAACGCATGGTTTGGGAAGTACCAGGGCAATGTAAAAGTCGTCTTCAAAATATAAGATGTTTTAACTTTGCAAAGAAAATGTATCTAGACTACTAAATCTATACACTAAAAAAAGTTTAGATACATTTTTTTTATAAACTTAAAACATCTTATATTTTAAAACTGAGGGAGTACAAATTATTAGGTTTGAGGAGGAGAACAGCTTCCCAGAGTGTGTCAGCACGCTCTATCTGTCAGAGGAATTCAGTGATCTCTTCCTCGCGATCATTGTGCACATTCAGCTTGATGTGGGCAGCAGCCTCCACAGGTTGATCATATGTTGTTCTGTCGCGAGCCTCCACCACTATCGGAGTCATAGCGGAGCAATATTTAGTGAGGAGCAGTATGTGGGTAACAAACTCGCCACCATTGCTCAGCTGCCTGGCATGGAAATCCCCATATGCGTTAGTTGCTGCGTAGCATAACATCTCCGTCCATACTCTTCCAATTATTACCAGCTTATGGGTGAGTCCCAACTCCATGTCGAGCAATGTCCGCACAAGGCTGTTTGCTCTCACCAGCACAGCTTCGCCCGGGTAAGCATCCCAGCCGCTATTCGTCAGGTCGTGGCATATCTTCCTTACAAGGCCATAATAATCTTGTTTATTCTGGATTTCCTGAAAACTTGGCTTGGCTCCGTTCTTGTATTTTTTTGACAGATTAACTCTATTGGTGTCATCATATGGATTTCTTAGTGTCATGGATTCCAGAACAGGCCATGTATAAGCATTCAAGGATCCAACGTCGACATCCTCCTTAGTGTACCAATTCAAATCCTGGGGGTAACAGGCGTAGGTTTGCTGAAACAGGCTACGAGCAGCAACATTCATGGGCAGCATGTCAGGGTGCTGGACAAGGAGGTACATCATGTAGTCAGAGAGAATATTGACAGCTTCAGCCATGCCCTTTTCGACCAGCTTCGATTTGATGACAGGGTTTCTGAGAAAGCTGGCTGTGGCTATGTGCCAGATAAACACGCTATGCTGAAATTCCAAATTCAGGCTCCAGTCAAGCTTTTCGCTTTTCTCGAAGCCCCTGAACTTGCGAGCCCAATACCCATTGCGAGTGGCCACATCTTCAATTCGTACCATATGGCTTTCCTCTCCTCTGAGCAAGCCCCACACAAACTCCTTGAGGGCAGGTGAAATCTTGGCATGTTTGGTGTAGTGAGATTTGTTCCACCAGTCCTCCAGCCCAATCCATCCGGCCATTCTTCCCTTGATCAACTTGGTCTTGCCGCTGGCACAAAAGGATGTGAAGTCATATTGCCCGACAGAATTGGACCACCTTCCATCCTTGACGAAGATGAGGTGGTAACGCGCAAACAGAACTGCACTGGCCAGCCAGTTCCATCTATTGCCTCTCAAGATAGCATATGTCCAGGTTGATCCAATCATCTTGAAAGCTGATGCGACCTCCAGTGCACAAGCTCCACCCAGAAGAACAAAAGTGATAACAATGTCGGGTGTGCAGTAACCATCTCTTTTGCTTCTAGTGAAGGCCGCAAGGGTGCCAAAGCAAGAAATGAAGGAAATAGCACGGATGAAGTAGCCATACCATGTGTGGATCACTTCTGCCTTGGTGTACAGCCTGTCATACGTCAGGGCGAGCTGCACCTCGATTGCTCTGTACACCTCCTCAATATGCCTCTTCTTCCTTGCAGATTCATCTTCCGCTTCAAAATCAAGTAGTTCCTCTACATGATCAGTTAGCAGCCTGATTATGTCATCACTCCAAACTATGGACGCCTCATTTCTGTCAATGATCAAAGGCTTGACAAGTACATAGCGCAAATTGTGTGCTGTCATCATCATAAATGCGTAAGTTCTAAATTTTTTGTTTCTGGTGAAGCAGTCTCTAGGTTCGTATTTTGGTATCAGAACAGGCCGATTAGGCCCATTGGAACCCTTGCTTGCACACTTGAGTGCCCATATCCTCTCGCCGTACTTAACAAATCCGGCCGCTGAAACGAGCATAGCAGCAGATACAATGCTCGCCCTGGCAGCGATGATGTACTTGTGGAGCACGTACCCGGTGCCGGCGACCTGCAGAGACATATTTAGCAGGTGGCGGAGCCAGAGTTCATTGTCCTCCAGGGCATAGGCGGTGATAGTGTCCTGTCCACCCAGGTGCAGCAGGAGGAACGGCGCCCAAAACGCCACCAGCTGGTGCTTGTTGTCAGACGATGTTTTCGACAAGGACGCGGACATGTGCCCCAGGGCATAGACCGCGGTGATATCGGCAAGCAGATATACGAGCCAGAGGAGGACCTTGAGAACAAACGAGACGCTGTAGCGGCGGATCCCTGCGAGCAAGAAGAGGATAACCTGTGCACTGAAGCTGACAGCAACAACAGCTTGGATCTCCCATTCGCTCCACTTCTCCAGCCAAGATTGCGTAGGTGCCATTGATCCACCAACCTGCAGGCAACAAGTTAAACTATGCACATATCTTATAATGTCAAGGTATATAGCGTGAACTAGTAGCACGCGCGCGCTAATGTATGAAGGCATACCGGTGATTGAGCTAGGTTAACTTGCATGACATGAATGTAGATCCGGCTTATGGTACCAATCTGTAACACAGAACCACAACAAAGTTGCTAGATTCAGGAGGAAGAGCTCAAGAGAGGTAGAAGAAGAATGGAATAACCGATCCAGTGTGTGTATGCATATATGAATGCCTCGGTGAATAATTCCGATTTGGTCGACATGTACACGGGATCGAAAATATTCCAGTCAAAAAAGCTGGGGTAGAAAATTGTTGAGACTGGTGAAAAGCTGCGAGGCCGGATTATCATATATCATTTGCACGCTCTTCGAAGTCTGGCATCAGAGAAGCTTTAACGCGTACGACAAAAACAGGCATAAAAAGATGGTTTATTTTCGTAAGGGAAGATTAGAATAAAGACACACCTTTTCACTGTAGCAAGGAACATGAGGAATCGCAGGTGCTCACGGCGTCCAACAGCTCGCCTATGTTTAAATATTAGTACTCCCTTCGTTTAGAAATATAAGATGTTTTAGCTTTGTTGAGACTGGTGAAAAGTTGCGAGGCCGGATTATCATATATCATTTGCACACTCTTCGAAGTTTGGCATCAGAGCAGCTTTAACACGTACAACAAAAAAAAGGCATAAAAAGATGGTTTATTTTCCTGAGGGAAGATTATAATACACACACCTTTTCACCGCAGCGAGCACTATGGCACACAGGCTCTTTGCAGTGTGGGCAAAAGACACGGCAAAGGTTTTTCGGAACAGGCCAAAGGTTTTGTTGTGTGTATACACACGCCTTTGCCGTGTGTTTTCTAAATAAGACACGACAAAAGGCTTTGTCGTGTGTCTTATGCGTAGACACGGCAAAGTAAAGTAAGATGACAGTTCCCGCGGAGATGACGGTATCTATTCTTTGTCGTGTTTCTTTTTGAAAAGTACATGGCAAAAAAGCTGTCTTTGCTATGTGTCCTCGAAAAGTACACGGCAAAGAAGCTGGCTTTGCCGTGTGTCTCATGGAAAAAGTACACGACAAAGAAACTGCATTTAAAAAAAAAATTGTTTCAAACTTTTTTAATATTATTTAGTTGATAATCTCATATAGGATATTTTAACCCTTTGTACGTTAAATATTAAGTCAAATTACACTTATAATCAAACTTTTACTATGGTCACCCATCCTAACACTACTCTAGCTCTAGCACCCTTAACTTCTTCGTTCCTTTCAAATGGGCTTCCGAGAAAGAAATCATATCTTGTTGATAATACTCTTATATCAATCCTATTAACTCTTGGACCATGATGTCACACATCTCACTTTTAGATTCCAAACAATTATTTAAGTAAACAATAATGAAAAATAATAATAATCTTGAATCCAAATTAAAAAATGATTTTATTTTATTTCCTTTTTCTATTTAATATGGAATAATTCATATATTTAAATCCGTAAATCGGAATTCAACAAATAAAATGTCTAAGTCGATCAGAAAAATGTGAGGAATATAAATATGAAATCCATATAATCTTGTAAAAATGGGGTGGTATAATTTTGAATTAGCCATTTGGTGGTTGCTTCATAAAACCCCGCGTTTTTTGTGCTCGGAAAATGGAAAATGGCTTTTTAGTGTGACGAAAAAGAAAACTTTCTCCTGCAACATTGTTCGCCATTCCATGATGCACATGCATTCACAATATGGACACATTATCATAAACTATGCCTTGATTCTAGCCATAATATTGGTCATTTGACCCGAAAACCAGGAAACCTCGAATGAGATAGGTCATTTTGTGAAGGGTTTTTTGAGACATATTCAATATAACAAGTTTGATACTTTTCCTTGCAACCATATCACATAATATGACACCACGCGAAGGTTTCGCATTGTTTCGATCGTTTTAAATTTTTTTACGACTCTTTTAAACTATCGACAAACTTTGTCGAATGACGGGTATGAAGATTCTTAGCTCGGAGCCGAGCCTCTCTAAACTTTTATTGGATCTCTGATGAAATAGCATTTTTTGAACCTAAAAATGATTTTTTGTAAAAAATCATGCCCATCAGATCATATACCTGTAGTTCATATCTGACCCACTTCCTACCGATTCGGCAGGAATTTGTCTTTTTCACCTGGAGTGGACGGAAAGGTTTGAGACCCCCCCGTTGGGACATTTTCCATTTAAGGTGGTCTAGTATTTTTTTAAAAATGGGGTGGTAGCATTTTGAATTAGCCATTTGGTGGTTGCTACATAAAATCCCCCATTTTTTACGCTCGGAAAATGGAAAATGCCTTTTTGGTGTGGCGAAAAGAAAAACTTCTCCTGCAACATTGTTCGCCATTCCATGATTCACATGCATGCACAATATGGGAAGATTATCACAAACTATGCCTTGATTCTAGCCATAACATTGGTCATTTGTCCCGAAAGTCAGGAAACCTTGAATGAGATAGGTCATTTTGTGAAGGTTTTTTAAGACATAATCAATATACGAAGTTTGATATTTTTCCTATCAACTATGTCACATAATATGACACTACTCGAAGGTTTCGCATTGTTTCGATCGTTTTTGAATTTTTTATGCATGTTTTAAACTATGGTCAAAACGGCGAGCATGAAGATTCTTATTCAATATAAATATATAATATTTGAGTGTAGATATATAGATCTTATTTTTCTGCAAATTTTGATATATTATTTGTATTTTTCTGAATTAGAATGATTTTTTTATTTTTCTAAGAGTAATGTGATAAAAGGCAAAAAAGGAAAAAAAAAGGACTTTGCCGTGTGTAGTGCGGAATACACACGGCAAAGGCCCTTTGCCGTGTGTACTACGGAATACACACGGCAAAGGCTTTGCCGTGTATACTGCAGAATACACACGCCAAAGGACCAGCGAGGACACACGTCAAAGAGATCATCGTCTGCGGCCGTTAGCTCCTCCCGTTAAATGGAGCTGTGGGGTCACGGGTCCCACCTCGTTGTCATGACAACACCTATGCCGTGTGCCGTTGTCGAATTTGCCGAGTGTATTTTCTTTGTCGTGTTTTTTTATGGGTCTTTGTCGTGTATATTTTTTTGCCGTGTTCTTTTTTAGAAATTTGCCGTGTTCACGTACTTTGCCGTGTATTTTCTGAGTTACACACGACAATGACAGACTTTGCCATGTTCCGGTCTATTTTTTTTTAGAAATGGGCGCATTTATTAACCAAATTGTTTAATGTTTACACCCGGCCTCTGCATAACCAAGATGCACACAGCCACTCGAACGACCAACTAAGTCAAAAAGTAGACCAGCATTACAAAAATGCAGTACAAAATAAAATTCTAGAATCTAAGATATGTCAATCCTCAGATCACGCGGCCATCCATGTCGGGAGAAAATATCCCTCGCCGTGTCCTCCAAGCGCGTACATCCCTCCATAAATAAGTCGCGAAACTCCAAGCGTTGTAGAATATTCCATGATCGAAGAATAGCCGTTGCTCGATAAACAACCTGTAGAGAAGAAGACACAATGTTATTAAAAATCTTGTCATTTCTACAAAGCCATAGCGACCATATAATGGCAAGCGCTCCCACCCTAAACAAAGTTCTGTATTTATCAAAAATTCCATGCAACCAATTACCAAAACATTGGTTACGAACGTGGAGGAGATAAACCAGAAGCTATGTGGATGAATGACCATATAGATCGAGCAAATTTGCAATGAAAGAATAAATGGTGAATTGTCTCTTCTTGATGACAAAAAACACATTGAGTACTTCCATGCCAATTCCTCTTAACAAGATTATCTTTTGTTAGAATTACGCCTTCCGTAGATACCATGCAAATATCTTCGCTTTTAAGGGTATTTTCATTTTCCAAATTTTACTATTATCATCGAGGAAAACAGGTTGGACCAAAGCTTTATAGTGATCCAACAGAAAATTTACCATTTTCCAGTAATTTCCATTTGAACACGTCAACACCGTCGACAATTGTATCATGGATAACCGTAATAATAGATTGTTCCAAGATAAAAGTCTAGGTCCGATGAGACTTCTTCTGAAAGACACATTAGGAGGATAGTCTTCCAACACTGTGGAAATTGTATCCCCTTTGTGTCTAACAATCGAATATAGAGCAGGATATTGTTCGCGAAGAGTAGTTTGGCCAAGCCACTTATCTTCCCAAAATCTAATTTGTGATCCATCCTTAATCTCAAAAGCACCAAAACGAAAGAAATGTTTCTTGGTGGCCATAAGACCTGCCCAAAAATGTGAATCTCCGGGCTTCCAGACCACTTGAGACATAGCTTTGGACCCTACATATTTCCTCCATAACATGGTTTGCCAAACACCATCAACAGTAAGTAGTTTAAAAAGCCATTTGCCCAGAAGAGCGGTGTTTTTGACTTGCAAATCGTGTATGCCCAGTCCACCAAACTCCTTCGGGCGGCAAACCACATTCCATTTGGCCAGTCGATATTTCTTTTTCTCACTATCCCCTTGCCAAAAGAATCTTGAACGGAAGTAATCCACTTTGTTCAAGACCCCTTTTGGCATTTGGAAAAATGAGATCATATAAAGTACCATATTAGTAAGTACTGAATTAATGAGTACTAGTCTTCCCCCAAGGGATAACAACTTTCCTTTCCAACTATTAAGACGTTTTTGCAGCCTTTCCTCAACAAGTTTCCATTCAGCAATTGTGAGGCCCGATAATGAACCGGTATTCCCAAATAATTGATTGAAATCACTCGACCACAAGCCGAAAAGTTCAGCATATAGGTGGGCCTCGTTTTGGGCCTCGCCAAAACAATACAAATCACTCTTATGGAAGTTTATTTTAAGCCCAGATAGCTGCTCGAATGCTGATAGTATTAATTTCAGATTCTTAGCCTTCTCCAGATCATGTTCCATAAAAAGAATTGTGTCATCGGCGTATTGAAGAATAGAAAGTCCACCATCAATAAGATGTGGAACTACTCCTTCAACTTGACCATCAGCCTTTGCTCTCTCGATAAGGATAGCCAACATATCAGCCACCATATTAAATAATAGAGGCGATAGTGGATCCCCTTGTCTCAGTCCTTTCTTGGTCTGGAAGTAATTACCAGTATATTCATTTACTTTAATGGCAACACTACCCCCAGACACAAACGACTGAATAAGAGCACACCACTCCTCAGAAAAACCTTTCATACGGAGTGTTTGCTGAAGGAAAGACCAATTAACTTTGTCGTATGCCTTCTCAAAGTCAATCTTGAACAGTACACCATTTAATTTTTTTGAGTGTAGTTCATGGATTGTTTCATGCAGAATTACAACACCATCTAAGATGTTTCTTCCTTGCATGAACGCAGTTTGAGACGGACTAACAACATTGTCAGCAACTGAGTTTAGTCTAATTGTAGCAACTTTAGTGAAAATTTTAAAACTAACATTAAGCAAGCAGATTGGACGATCTTTGTTATCGTTGTATAAAGCATTATTAACCTTAGGCAGTAAAATTATATTGCCAAAGTTGAGTCTAAAGAGATCTAATTGTCCGACCTGTAAAACCCAAACAAATTCATCAGTCCTCCTTGATAACGTCCAGAATTTTGGTAAAATTCATTTGAAAGCCATCAGTCCTGGTGATTTATTATGTTCCATTTGAAAAACCGCTTCCTTGACCTCTTCCTCGGTATATGAGGCAGTTAGAAAGCTATTTTCTTCATCAGACACCTGAGGGATATCGGACGTTTGGGACTCATCCATAGATATAGAATTTTCTACTGGGGCCCCAAACAAGGATTTATAATACGTAGTAATATATGACTTCAGATGCTCTTGTCCCTCAATCATACCTTCATCCTGAATCAGAGAGTGAATAAGTTTCTTCTTATGCTTGCCATTGGCAACTGCATGGAAGTACCTAGTATTCGCATCGCCTTCCAGTATGAATTTTGCTTTAGAACGTTGGTACCATTTGAGTTCCTCCTCAGTGAGCGGGCTATCTCGCATTTGGCTTTTCAGCTCAATTTCTTGTGCAGTTAATGGCCTTACCTCCGCGGAAGCCTCTAAGTCATCAATTATAGATGTAAGGCGTATTTTTTTGTTTTTAAGAATACCCGCTGTGTGCCTGGCCCATCCCCGAAGGAACTTGCGTAAAGTACGCATTTTATTATTCCATCGTTGGATAGGCGTTTGGCCACCTACCGGTTTCTCCCAAATAGCCTTAACCATCTCGTAGAAACCATCACGAATCATCCAACCGAGTTCAAATTTAAACTCACTCATAGACTTCCGTGGTGGTGATCCAAAAGATAGAAGTAAAGGTGCATGATCCGACAAAGCCTCAATACGCTCTAGGGCGCGAACAGTTACCATAGGAAACTTTTGTTCCCAGTCAGTATCCATAAGCACTCTATCTAGTTTTTCGTATGTTGGCTCCGGAAGACTATTAGCCCATGTAAATTGCCTTCCTAACATTGTAACCTCTCAAGTCCGCTGTCTATCACAGCATTGAATGTAAAAGGCCAATGTTCATCGAACGGCCTCGACTTTTCGTGAGGGAATCGAGCAAATTAAAGTCCCTCCTATAAGAATAGGATATGGATTGTCCTTGCCAAATTCACAAGCTCGCGTAAAAGTCAGCCTTAAAAACATCTGGGCGGCCCCATATCTGGCGACTAAAGACCATGTGAAATTGTCACTTGTTACGGATGGAGTTTTATAAAGAAATCTCCCACCGAACTAGCTAAAACTTCCATAGTCTCATCTCGAACGCCTAACAGATCCCCAGATCGACCACCTTGGCGGACATGATATCCACGTAAAGTCCACTCCACCGTAAAGGCGATTGAGTAGAGCTTGTGAAAAATCCGTCTACCGCCTCTAAATACGTAAAATCCAAATTATGGTCTCTCACACAATCAGCAAAGAATAAATGTTTAGCCAAGTCCCAAGACCTCGCTATTTGAAAACATTCCATTCATTGAGAAACTATAGGAGATTTGGATAACGGGATCTCTTACTCGACGTGGCTCTTTGATTTTCGACGTAAGCTTTTAGCTCATACATAGAGGCAAGCCCGCCTCAAAGTCCACTTCCGACACTTCACCGACTAAGTGAGAAAGGAGTTGACCATCTCACTGGCATGCAACCTCCTCCTCCTCGTTAATGAAGCATCGGAAAACACCGACCTTAGGAGTAATCGTTAGGTCAACCTCCATGTGTCGCAAAACATTAGAAGAAAAGGATATTTCCTGTAGAGCTACCCAAACTAATGCCAACATTGGCTAGTTTAGAAGAAATAACGAGTAGAAAACGACAAAAAAGATTTCGAATTATTCATTATACCTGGCGAATCCAAGTTGCTCTCCGCCTTACGCCGCATGGCCTTGAGCATGGAATCCTCATCAGTCACGGATGCCCAGAGGCATCGACTCCATGACGCGTGCTCCGCCTGAATGGAGTACCACACCCCTGCACAGTGACTAGCGGCACGTCACCTGGAGAAGAATCCCGTGCTAGAGATCGAGGCAGCAGACCGATCTGGTCCGGTCACCCCATCGACCACAAGTCTCCTGCCCCCACCGACGAGGCGAGATGTCCGAAGGGTCCCAGTCCTCCCCGACCATGGAGGCGCAGTCACCCACCGCGACAAGGTTGTCCAACCCACCAGGTCGGATCAAGCAGAGCATCCTGAAGCTGGTCACGAGCGTCGCGGTCACCGACCCTCCAGGCCAGCTTCCAAGCACATCAAGGAACGACCTCCCGCTCAGAGTGGAAACAGGAATAGATCTACCCAAAATATGCGTTCGATCTCTGGGCCGAGCAAGCTCTCGACAAGATCGGACTGAAGCGGACGAAGAGCCTCCTATGGCAAGGGAGAAACGCAGGGGCCAAGTAGAACCCTTCCCGCCAAGAGGTGAATCCAAAGGAAGAGCATCCAGCGGTTGTCGCCCCAGGAGTAATCGGATTAGCATTAAATGGGGTGACAAGACACCCTCTACACTCCACGATCGAAGATGTAGACGCAGAAGTACCTCGCCAACCGAGGAAGGTCCAACCTCCACGAGTGGCGGCAGCCTCGGTATCCATAGCATCCTCAAATTGCTTCCCATTGGCATCATCATCAGCGTCTTCATCCCCTTTTCTCCACAGGAAAGGAACAAACTCTGGCTCCGGAATATAACCCTCAGGTTCAATCCGGAAACGAAACTCAAATACCTTGTGCTTTACCACGGCATCAGACACAATAAAATGACCAAGGGAGTCCTTCTCCTTGAGAAAGATCTTCGTATCAAACATCTCCACGAGAATACGGACGACCCCCCGCTTCCGAAGACTAAATAAATCCACATCAAGAGTGTTCCCCATGAGTCC
The DNA here is from genome assembly GCA_030063025.1 of Avena longiglumis. Lineage (NCBI taxonomy): Eukaryota > Viridiplantae > Streptophyta > Magnoliopsida > Poales > Poaceae > Avena > Avena longiglumis. Next base: position 35,426,568 of record CP125979.1, read on the forward strand.
TCCAACAGCCCACAAGCCCTGAAAAGAACGCAGAATATGGGGTACCCCCTCCACATGTAGCCAAACCTGCTGCATCTCAAGCTTATGTGGCACCTCCTCCATCCTGTAAACCGAGAAGGTCAGTACTGGCGGAGCGGTCATCGTGATTCCATCCACCGTCCAAATCTTCAAACGTCGGAAGCTCACTAAGAAAGCAGAATCACCATGAGGCACCGCCTCCCACTTCCACCGAACATGAACTCGCATCGCTCGGCAATCTGAACAACCTCTCGCTGAAACCATCGGGCCGTAAACTCGCATGCAGAGCAATAGGAGTCATTGCGCTCCGGTGATCCTAGTCACTTGCATCGAATCTGGGTGAGCAGTCCAGTCACATCGCAATACCAGCCATATACTGAGTCAAGCGTGGCTGCTTCAAAGACAGACACCTCAAAGTGGGATGCAACGGAATCAAATATAGCAATAATGAACCGCCTTACAATCCTTGGTCGCATGAGTATTAACCGCACACTTCCAACAACGAACGAATTTTTTATTCTTCTTACGACATCACCACAATTTGTAACCTGGTGCAAGGATGACAACCGGCGCGACTCTCCTGCGAATGTACCGCTGAGAGAAGGTACAAAACCGCACACACATCTGTGGAACACCATACTGCTGGAAACCCTGCTGCTGAGGATGAACCTGCCGATCCGACTGAACATGACTAACCTGTGGCTGAAACCCACCAACTTGTGGCTGTTGTGTCTGCTTCTTATTCTTCTTTCTCTTAGGAACAGCAGATGGCACAGCCGCACCTACGTAAAACTGTGCGGGGTTGCGACGGAACCACAGCCGCCTGATGGCCATTGTAGCCAGCATTGAACAAAGGAGCAGAAGGTACGCCCTGCATAAAGGTCGCGGACGGCTGACCGACGAACGGGGTCGACGTCCCGCGATATGGGCGCTGCAAAGGCTGTTGCGGAATAGCTTGAATAGCAGTGAAGTACGTCGCAGGAGGCCGGAATTGAACTCCCTGCGGGAACTGCGGATGACCTGGCGCTGGCTGGTACGCATGCGTCGAGGCAGATGCATGTACATGTCCTTGCCCCGGCGATACAGCGTGCACCGCAGTAGCCGACGTCGGCGTCGGAGGCCTCGGTACAGCAGAGGAGACTGCCCCGGCGGCAGGTACAGGAGCAGCGTGCGGCACAGGCGCAGAGGTTGTTCCCCTAGTGTTTGCACCATGGCCCCGTCCCGCCATCGCAGGATACGAGAGAACCGAAGCAAACGTACGACCGGGCGGACGCCGCGGGGCAGAGGCCGGCGACGACGAAAACTTTTGGTGCGCAGACGGCGAAGACAGATGGAGTAGAAGAGGCGCAGATGGCAAACGCTGCTGTGGCGGCGGCTTGACGAGGTTCTCGGGAGGACACGACGATCGTATCCAGGAACCGATCTTTCTCCCAATCGCTGTCCACAAGAAAAAAATCCCAGGCCCAATCGGTCCAGGACCCACCTCACTTGCCACGTCAGCCTGCAGTCCGCCCACGCACGCGCAATCTCGGGACCCAGGCGCGGAAAGCGGATCAGAGGCCTGATCGGGCTGCTCTCGATCAAACGCCGCCGCCGCGAACTCAGCGAACACCGGCGGTGCCGAGCATCGACGAGAGGGCAAAGGACCTCGCCAAGGCTTGACCTTACACCTGGCCAAACTCATTCCCGACGAAGAAACGATCCCGCCATGGCTCCCTGGCGAAGACGACCTACGCCGCAGAACTGCAGCCTTCGGCGATGGATCATCGGTCTGCGCGGCGCGACGATCTTCTCCCGTAAACGCGACGGGGTGGAAATCAATCTCCTCCCAGAAATCCTGCTTTAATTCATCATCGGTCTTCCGTCGACGGCGCGCCACCGTCGTCCAGCCAAGCTCGCCCGAGTCATCTTCCAGCGCCTCAAGCGCCTCACGCGTTGCCGAATCATCTGCTCCATCCTCGGAGTCAGATCCGAGGCAACGGAACCTCGAACCAGACGAACCAGGCGCCGGCGACGGCGACAATGCCCCGGGCGCCAGAGTCAGTCGCCTCCGAGAGGCCCTCACCATCGCCTCTCCGTTATTGCCCTCTCCCACAATCAGTTTACTTCCCAATAGCATAGCATGCGTGTTTGGCACACGACAAAAATGTATGTACACGGCGGCAACATTTTTCCCGTAGTAAAGGAACCACGAAGGAATTGAGCTGGAAGCAGATCACACCGTTTTCTCTGATCACGAGGAATCGCAGGTGCTCATGGCGTCCAACAGCTCGCCTATGTTTACATACTAGTAAAATACACGTGCTATGCACGAGTCGCTATGATAATTAGACTGCAAATATGGTTAAAAGTATCGGATTGCATCAAGCTTTCTCATGGATCTTGTTGTAATTTTCGTTTTACTTGAGATGCTTTGTAAATGTTTTTTTAATGCTAGGTCCTATTCGCAGAAAAGAAATATACTCCTTTCAATTTAATACATAGGGTTAGATAAGATATAAACAAAATTTTGCCTAAATATATGACAATAAATTTGACCTGAGGGAATATAATATTTTGTTGTTGAATTGGCCGAATTTTCGAAGTTGTTTGTGCTGGCATGAAACTAATACTGCTGCATCTAGTGACTTCTCGCTGAGCATCTAGTGACTTCTCGCTGAGTACCTAAATTTTCCCACCAGTCAAACGCTCAGGGAACAGGGAGCCGCGAGAATTCTAGATATCGTACCAGCTTTTGTTTTGGCGCGTGACCGCAGGGAGCGAATCCGTGAAGCTTCAGCCGTTCGATCACTTGTTTTCGGTACTGATGGGCGGGAGATACTCACTCAATGGAACAGATGAACGACTATTATTTGTTTCTGCATCTAGGATTGCTAATCCAAATTCAAAACTCGTGCACTGTAGTAGTAGATATAGATATATATATATATATACAACGGACCGTTTTTGAGTCAGATTGTTCCGACCACAGGAGCACCTCTATTCGCTAGGCATTCCCACGCTAAAATCCGGCGCTATTTACCGCTGGATGAATGTAACTTTCGGTCTGAGAACGCTCAGTTTTTCACTCGTGTTTTCAGGTCGAGTTCTTGGCTATGGCTAAATTTTAAATAAACTTGAAGATTTTTTCACGAATATAAACGATTTCATTATTATTGGACAAGTTCGTACATCAAATTCGGACGAACACCCGAATTTTGACTATATTAGGCTAAAAGAAAATTAAAAAAACTTAGAAATACTACTAGGCCTAGCCGATGCCGATGCCACCGGACGCCACTCACATGTCGAAGTTACGGTAGAAGACCGTGTAGTCGGTGTCGCTCTTGCCGTCGGCGTCGCCGTCTTCGTCGCTCGGTGGCTGCGGGGGACGCAAGCTGCCATGGCCGGCGTCGCCGTACCGCCACGGATGGGGCGAGGGACCGGCGTCATCGTCATCGAGGACGATGAGCGGCACGCCTGGTAGGTGAGCACTGCGGGCGGCCTCGCACTCGGCCGCCTCCTGGTGGCGCCAAACACGGTTGGCCTCCTCGTGCTCCCAGTCGGCCCTGGACCAGGCGCAGGCATCGGGGTCGCGCATGGGCGGCACGTCGTTCAGAGACCACGCCATCACGATCTTGATGGTGAAGGAGTCCTTGTCGATAGGGACCGCCCAGTACGCCGGCTCTGGCTTTGGCCTGCGCAGGCGAAGCCGACCGGTCGGCGGCGATGGTGCGCGGCCTTTGTTGATGATGATGCCGCGCGATTTCGTCCCCAGTGGCGAGCACAGCGCCGAATCCACCTCCCTCTTTCCCGACCGAAGAGGGGGCGGGGCAACTATGCTGGCGCGTGGTGAGTGTGCCGACGCCGACCCAGACGACTGAGCCAAGGCCGAGGAAGAGGAGCTGACGCCCCCATCCTCCTCGGCAGCTAGTTCGATGCCAGACGGCATCGATCGCCCGACGGTGGTGACCAAGGGGGGAAGCCGAGCTTGGGACGGTCGCCTGTGGCGATGTGTTCGAGGACGGCAGCGAGCGTTCGTCCCAGGGCGCTCCACCACTGATGGCGTGTGGCGGTACGATGTATACGCACTTCTATTCTTGTAGACAGTTGTTGATCCTCCAAGTGCAGAGGTTTGTAGAACAGCAGCAAGTTTCCCTTAAGTGGATTACCCAAGGTTTATCGAACTCAGGGAGAAAGTAGTCAAATATATTCCCTCTCAAGCAACCCTGCAATCAAGATACAAGAAGTCTCTTGTGTCCCTAACACACCCAATACACTTGTCAGGTGTATAGGTGCACTAGTTCGGCGAAGAGATAGTAAAATACAAGTGGTAACGGTGCCAGAAAATAGCTTCAGACTTGTTGTTGCCGTGGGGTAACATGTGTGAGTGCCAGAAAAGATCTTGATGGTGAGGTAAAGACTAAAGCAAGCAAACATGCAACATATCTAGATGCAAACAGTGTTTCAATGTTTAGAAACAAGGCCTAGGGATCATACTTTCACTAGTGAACACTCTCTCATATAAATATCCCCTCTTCATGATACAACTCTTAACTACTCTCCGGTTGTACACTCTAATCCATGGTAGGGCTATAACAGCACTCCTCAAAGTCCGACTTTCTCAATCTAGATAACCCCACACTGTCACCTTGAGTGGTAGATGGTTCCAACAAACACCACAATTTCATAGAGACATCCAACTCCAAATATAACTCATAACAAACATATATGTAACCTAGCTTAAGTGCCACAAACGGCGTGCACGCTGTCACTTTCACACACGTGGGGAAAATCATAGATCTATTAAAGCACAATGAGTATTTATGTAGACTCAAGCCTAAGTGCCACCATGGCGTGCACGCTGTCACTTTCACACACATGGGGAGAGCCGAAGATCTATTAAAGAACTTGAGTAGCAGAGTAGATCTACTTGATTACAAAGCTCATGACCATAACAAGATCATGCATAGAGAGAGATGAACACATAGCTACCGGTAGAGCCCTTAGCCTCGAGGAAGAACTACTACCTCCTCATCATGGAAATCAGCAACGGCGATGGAGATGGTGATGGAGATCGATGGAGATGCATTCGGGGGCACTTCCCCGTCCCGGCAGGGTGCCAGAACAGGGACTTTCTGTCCCCCCGAATTTCTCCTTCGATGGCGGCGGTGCTGCGAAACTTTTTCTGGAAGTATGATGGATTATTTAGGGTTTTTGGGTCGGAGGCTTCTTATATGCGAAGGAGGCAAGGTCGGTGGAGGGCCAGGGGGCCCACACCCCCTGTAGGAGCCACCACGGCTTTCCAGCACCTAGGGGTGTGTGGCCACCATGGTGCCCTAGTCTGTCTCTGCTTCGTGGTTCCGTGTTGCTTCGGGAAAATAATGACTTTGGCTTTTGTCCCATCCAATTCCGAGAATATTAGTTTTCTGCCTTTTCTAGAACCAAAAACAGAAGAAAACAGGCAACTGGCACTGTCGCATCTTGTTAATAGGTTAGTCCAGAAAAATATATAAAAATACCTCAAAGTGTAGACTAAGCAAAGCAAAGTGGATATAAAACAAGCATGGAGCATCAAAAATTATAGATACGTTTCTGACGTATCAAGCATCTCCAAGCTTAACTCCTGCTCGTCCTCGAGTAGGTAAGTGATAAAAGAATAATTTTTGAGGTGACATGCACCATCAAAACCAATATCAAACCATTTGCAAGCATTGAAAGCTGGGATCAAAGAACTCTAAACATGATCATGAAAGATGAAGTTCTAACAGTAAGACAAAGTAACTATGCATGCAACATGAAAGGATACAAACAAATATCATGAACACCAATGCATTGAAAGACGTTTGTTTGTTTCACATATAGAAAACATAGCATAGTGGCAATCATCTTGTCCCTTATAGAGTAGCAAATAGATGCATATGACACCTTAAAAGTTCATAAGAGTGACTAGATACAAATAGCACAAGAACAAGTAATATCACAATATGCATCAATCAATAAGTTTTGGGACAATACACATAGAACTAAGAATGGCAACTACGCTCTCTTAATGGTGCCTAAAGGTAGAAGGTGGAGACTCAATAAATGGTGGAAGAAAGGCCCTTCATAAAGGGAAGCAGGGATTTCAAGTTTCAAAAGGAGCTTCCAAAAATTATGGTACTTGTTAGCTTTCAGCCCTCATTGCTCCTATCATAAGCATCTTGAAGTGAACAAACTATGGAGTATATGCTTGACAAAGTATAAGTTGGCAATCTCAAGTCCCTTGAATATGAGGGCCACACCTCATGCTACTCAACTTCAGTCACCTATAAGTTCTTGTCATAGTAAGTATATGCGTATCATAGAGAACCGCCAACGGGGTACCCCTTGCACATGGTACAGGAGCTATCCCATAACCAAAATGACAAGGTAAGCAGACAATGAGCATCTCAGCGATCTTTTTATTTACTATGTGCATAGCTTTTTATTGAGGATGCTTCACAGATAACTCATTATAGTGATGCTGCAAGTTTCCACCATGATTAGGCATGGATTAGGCTAGCGGCCTAGGCGTTTCTCTAACACAAAATACATAACTCCATGGACTTACAAGCTCCCTTTTTATTTCACACCGGTGACATCCATAGACAAAAGGGCATGATATCAACTGTGTAGAAAGTACAAGTGCAATGTTGAAAATGTTTCCCGTGACAGCACGGTTCTGCTAATTCCAACCTATAAGTGCAAGCATATACAACATAGATAACGAAATGGTTCAAATTTATTAGGGTTAAAGAATATGAAGTGTGACATCAAGTTTGTCAGGGCTTTAATCACTAATTTTCACATAACAAAATACTTTTTTAATTGGAAGATAGCTAAAAACAAGAATATACTTGGAATGGTGTAACACACCATGCATATGAATTCATAGTAGACACTTTGGAATAACTTGGTTTCTTGGGAGTTGGATGCATGAGTAAAGCTTACTCATACAAGTGGAGGCTAGCAAAAGACTGGGAGCGACCAACTAAGAGAGCAATAATGGTCATAATCATGCAGAGCGACAAAACATTACTAATCAAAGCATAAAGTGGTACCACAAGTCAAATACTAAATGATCATAAAGGCTATGATGACTTGTTCATAGTCATAAAATGGTGTGAGCATGTGCCAAGTCAACCCAAATAAATCACCAGAGGAGAATACCACAATACTATGCTTTTGTATGCTAAAACAACGCATGATTCCTTCAAGGCACATTAAGCAATCCTAATTGTTTGGAACAAGTCATGCTACAACAATAATCACTAAGCATAAGGTCAAAGCAACATCTAGCATGACATGATAAATCCAAAGTCTCAGTCAAAACAAGCTCCCTTTTGTACCACTATAAGCATGAAACTCTCTACTCTTTTCCAACACCAAACGACTTATTTGAAACAACTCACAAAGATAATAATCAATAAAGATCAGTGAGCATGTATTACAAATACACAAAGGATAACTAAAAAGTTCTAAGCACAAATCATAAGAAAACTAAGGCTAAACATAGTGCTAGCAAAAGAGAACACTCACAAAACAATAATAATGAAAACTAGAGTGTTCCAGGCAATGAAAACGGAACGTGTCTCTCTCCAAAAGAAGTGTGATGTTATCAACCAACTTTATTCTAGAAAACTAAGCAAACGAAAACAAAAACAAAAACTAAGACGCTCCAATAACAACATAATTATGCATGAAACAATAAAAACAAAGTGTCTTGAAAGACCTGAGATTTTTATTGATGAAGAAGGGGATGCCTTAGGCATACCCAAGCTTTGAAGCTTGTACCTCTTGAATATTTATTGGGGTGACACGGGGTGGCATCCCCAAACTTGAGCTTTTGTCCATTCTTCATCTCATTACATCATTCTTTCTCTACACCTAAAATTTTTCCTTCATACAAAACTTTACACAATCTTCATTAGCAACATTAGTGTATTCAAAATATAATAGACCCTTGGGCTTAGCTTTGGAACAACAAAACTTTCACTAAAAACACAAGATACTGTATCAATTCCCTCAAAAAGTTCAATTTCCCAAAAAGAATCCAAAAAGGAATCAATAAAAAGGAAATGCAAATAATGACAGAAATCTGTCAAAACAGACCAGCAGGTAGAAACCGATTTTTTCTAAGACCTTTTGTTACTCAAATAAAAAAGTGTTGAACTAACGAAAGTTAGCTAACATACGGGGGGATTTATTCGTAAATTTTAAGCTCAATCCGACTTACAGAGACTCCTCACGAATGTTTATGGTGGGGGACAGAAATCTGTTTCGGGACAACACTCATTAGAGGTTATTCTTGGCACAAAAACCAAACAAAAAGGATAAGGACGTGTTATTACTGAATTAATAACTTCCAAGACTCAAGAAAACTCTTGGGTTATCTCCCAACAAGTACTTTTCTTTAACGCCTTTAAGTTAGGCACAATAATTTCAAAGATGCTCACGTAGGAAATATGAATTGATTTAAAAGAGAGCATCAAGAAGCAAATTCAAAGAACATTTAAGTCTAACCCACTTCCTATGCATAGGAATCTTGTAAAGAAACAATTCATGAAAGCAACAAGCAACAAGCATAGTAAAGCAAAACAAGTGCAACTTCAAAATTTTCAACATTAAGAGGGGAAACTTAATATTATTGAGATGCATAAAATCATGTTTCCCTCTCTCATAATAATTTTCAGTAGCATCATAAATAAAATTAACAATATAACTATCACATAAAACATTTTTATCATAAGCCACATGCATAAAATAATTATTACTCTCCACATAAGCATAGTCATCCTTATTAATCATAGTGGGAGCAAATTCAACAAAATAGCTATCATTATTATTCTCATCACCATAATCATCAAATATAGGAGGCATATTGTAATCACAATTAATTTCCTCCTCAATAGTAGGTGGAATGAAAATATCATAATCATCATTGTAATCATCATATATTGAAAGTTTGGTATCATCATAAGCAATAGAATAGCTATCTTCCAAAGCTGGGGAACTAAAAATATAATTTTCATAAAAACTAGCTTCCCCAAGCTTAGACTTTGCCATAGCATTAGCAACAATGGTGTCCAAAGAATTCATACTAATAACATTTCTATTAGCATGCAAATAAAGCTCCATAGGTTTTTTAATTTTCTCTTCAAACACTTCATGTCCTAACTCAAGATAAATACTATAGAGCTCTCTAATTTTGTTGTTGTTTTCCATTAAGCCTATCTAGTGAAAACAAGAAACAAAAGACACAATTGCAGAATCTAAAGGAAATAACTTCGAGCACTCACACCGGAGGATGTGAGTACCTTTTACCTTACCTCCCCGGCAACGACGCCAGAAAAGAGCTTGATGTCTACGCACTTCTATTCTTGTAGACAGTTGTTGGGCCTCCAAGTGCAGAGGTTTGTAGAACAGCAACAAGTTTCCCTTAAGTGGATTACCCAAGGTTTATCAAACTCAGGGAGGAAGTGGTCAAAGGTATTCCCTCTCAAGCGACCCTGCAATCAAGATACAAGAAGTCTCTTGTGTCCCCAACACACCCAATACGCTTGTCAGGTGTATAGGTGCACTAGTTCGGCGAAGAGATAGTGAAATACAAGTTGTAACGGTGCCAGAAAATAGATTCCGACTTGTTGTTGCCGTGGGGTAACGTGTGTGAGTGTCATAAAAGAGCTTGACGGTGAGGTAAAGACTAAAGCAAGCAAACATGTAACAGATCTAGATGCAAACGGTGTTTCAATGTTTAGAAACAAGGCCTAGGGATCATACTTTCACTAGTGACACTGTATCATATAAATATCCTCTCTTCATGATACTACTCTTAACTACTCTCCCGTTGGACACTCTAATCTATGGTAGGGCTATAACAGCACTCCTCAAAGTCCGCCTTTCCCAATCTAGATAACCCCACATTGTCACCTTGAGCACTAGATGGTTCCAAAAAACACCACAATTTCATAGAGACATCCAACTCCAAATATAACTCATAACAAACATATATGTAACCTAACTTAAGTGCCACACACGGCGTGCACGCTGTCACTTTCACACACGTGAGGAAAAGCATAGATCTATTAAAACACAATGAGTATTTATGTAGACTCAAGCCTAAGTGCCACCATGGCGTGCACGCTGTCACTTTCACACACATGGGGAAAGCCGGAGATCTATTAAAGCACTTGAGTAGCAGAGTAGATCTACTAGAATACAAAGCTCATGACCACAACAAGATCATGCGTAGAGAGAGAGAGATGAACACATAGCTACCGGTAGAGCCCTTAGTGAAGGGAATATGCCCTGAGAGGCAATAATAAAGTGTTTATTATGTGTATTCCAAGTATATGATAGATGTTTATTTTGCATGCTATAATTGTATTAATACGGAAACGTTAATACATGTGTGTTTAATAAACAAACAGAAAGTTCCTAGTTAAGCCTCTCTCATAAACTAGCTCGTTGATTAACAAGATGATCAAGGTTTCCTGATCATGGACATTGGATGTTGCTAATAACGGGATCACAACATTAGTGTAATGATGTGATGAACATTCATCCGAAGTATAGCATTACGATCAAAGTCATTGAGTTTATATTGCTATAACAACTTACAGTGATCCTAATCCTTAGACCATGAGATCATGTCAATCACTAACACCTAAGAGTTTCTTGATGACATCAAACGTCACACCGTAATGTGGTGATTATAAAGATGGATTCAGAACTAATAAAGTGTTATGTTGAGGCTCATGGATCAAGAGTGGAATTTGTTCATCCCGATGACGGATAGATATACTGGCCCTCTCGGTGATATCACATTGATTAGCTTGCAAGCAAGTGATTTGATCACTAGAATGTTATATCACAGAACGAAAAGAGTGCATGTCGGTAACGATATCAAACTAGGTATGGAGATACCGATGATCGAATCTCGGACATGTAATATATCGTGAAACAAAGGGATTAAGATACTAGCGTAAAAGGTTCCGACGATCACAAGAAAGTCATCGTTGAATGTGTGGGAGTCGATGGGTCTCCGGATCCCGCTTCGATTATTGATCCGAGAGGGTCTCGATCATGTCCGCATTATTCACGAACCATAGGGTGACACACTTAAGAGACACCGACATCCAATTGGAGCAAATGTTTCATGCCGAAGAATGAATAGCGCAGGAATTTATTTCACTAGATACCAAACAAAGTTTTGGTGAAATTGCATAAAGTGGTTATGCATATGAAATAGAATTCTAGCAAGGGTTATTTGTGAATGTTTGTCATTAAAGTAATTGACAAAATTCTGAATAAAATAAAAGAGTTTTATTTAATGAGAGTTTGCATTAAATTTGGTGGAAATTTAATGGGAATTTTGAGTGGACTTTTGAGTGGAGGGAATTTAGAGGAGTTTTGTGAGTGGAGTGTCCACCCACATGAAGAGGGGAGGGCAAGGGGGCAGCCCCATGCGCCGGCCACCCCCTTGGGGTTCCCCCTCCTCCTATAAAAGGATCCCCCCTCCTCACTTGTCTCTTACACCTCCTCGCGAAGGATCTGTCTCCCCCTCTAGAATTTATCCCCCATGGTCTCGGACTAGTGAGATACATGTTCCCGGTGGCTATTCGGCAAGAAAGAGTTGTGCTTCCGCTGCATCGCTGGAGCGAGGAGGCGGAGGTTGCTCGGTGCCTCGAACGTGTGTCGAGCACGATGCGCCGCTGTTTTGCGGCGCTAGGACTTCCTCGATCTTGAGATCGGCAAGAGATCGTCTACATCAACCACGAGTTGAACTCGTTAAGCTTTGTCGGTCTTCAAGGGTATGTTCTCTCTACGGATATACATCCTCCGTTGTTTGTATCTAGTATATATAGATCTGGGTATATAGTTCACATCGTAGGAAAATTTTTGTTTTCTATGCCGCGAACCCTTCAGTGGTATCAGAGCCGGATCTATGCGTAGATACTTTACACGGGTAGTACACATATGAGTATGTGGGCGATGATGATCATGTTGTTGCTCCTTTGTTGTGATTTTGGATATTGGTGGCATAGTGGGATGAAGCGGCCCGGACAAACTTTACATGTCCTCGCATTACGAGACCTGTTCCACGCTTGACATGCAACTAGTTTGCATAAGTGGCTAGCGGTGTCTGCTCTCCTACTATAGTCAATATCTATTTTGCAAGCGAGTTGTCAACAATTTGATTATCCTCGTTGTGGTTCATGTTCGTAGGTAAGAACGGTTCTATCTCGAAAGCCCTAAGCCACGTAAAACTTGCAATGGATAAATTAGAGGCGTCTAGTTTAGATTGTTGTGGGCTAGTGTTATGATATGGTAGTGTTGTAAGTAGAAGTATGAGATGATACTCTTACAACACACATAGCGTAAAATCCATAGACCTTGGATTTACACATATAGGTATGATAGTGATCATACCACGATGCACATGATAGAGATCATCCGGGAACCATATAATTTCACTAATAAACATATGATGGTTGATTGCATCTTATATTGCTTGTTTAGCGCTTTGTTAAGCATAATAAGATGATCCCTCATTTAAATATCAAGATAAGAATGTGTTCTTCCTTTAGTATGCACCGATTATGTTTTCGCCGCTCCAAGACATCACGTGATGATCGGGTGTTCTTGGATCCACGACCATATTTCGGTGTAAAAGCAGTTACACACGCAAATACTAAGGTTCTAACTTGGAGCCTAGCATGTACGCACATGGCCTCGAACACGCACCAAAGGTTAAGAATGAGTCATATAGATGATATGATGCCCATTTGATGCTCGCTTTGAAGCTATACCGACTCACGTGATGATCGGACTTGGTGTAGTGGATTTGGTTCATGTAATCACCAAAAGGACACGAGGGATGTCGCTTTTGAGTGGGAGTTCATTCGTAATATAGATTAGTTGAACTCGATCTATCATACACTTAGTCTAAACTTTACAAATTACATTGTAGATGGCACCACCGCTTTAATTTCAATGTTCATGGAGAAAGAGAAACTAGCAACGAGCGGTAGCAACTTTACCGAATAGGCCATGAATTTGAGGATTCTCCTCTCACGCACAAAAGCAATATGTGCTAGAAGCGCCGTTAGGCCCCCACCTTTTGATGATGCCCCGACGAGGAGAAGAATGTCTATCGACTCGGGAGGACCACAACTTAGTTCATTGCGGCATATTGTATGGGCTAGAGCCGAACTTCAAAGCGTTCAAAACGGCAATGCATTTGATACAATGGGTGAGTTGAAAATGATTTTCGACACACATGTCAGAGAGAGCTACAATGCTTGAGAAAAGTTCTTTAGTGCATGATGGAAGAGCACACTGCTAGTGAGCATGTACTCAAGATGTCAGATTCGCCGATAAGCTTGTGTCCTTGGGAATAACGATTCCCATTGACTTAGGCATCCATCGTGTTCTCAGCCTCGCCACCTAGCTATAAGAGCTTCGTGATGAACTATAATATGCAAGGCATGAAGAAGTCTCTCCTGAGCTTCATCAATGCTTAAACTGCAGAAGTGGAGATCAAAAGGAACATCAAGTGTTGATGATTGATAGGAACACCGGTTTCAAGAAAGACAAGAAGGAAAACGGAAGGAAGTAAGGCGGCAAGTCTGTCGCACCGAAAAGAAACCCCGAGTTGGACCTAAGTCCGAAAGGTGCTACTATTGTAAGGGACTAGCCATCGAAGCGAATCGCCCAAGTATCCGCGCATAAGAAGGCCGGCAAGGCAAACAAAGGTATATATGATATACATGTTATTGATGTGTAGACTAGTGCTCGCAGAGCACCCAGGTATTTGATACCGGTTCAGCTAATATTTGTAACTCGAATCGCTGGTCATGAAAGCGACCGCTAGCAAGGGGTGAGGTCAAGATGCGTGTCGGCAATGGATCAAACGTTGATGTGATCGCCGTCAACGCCGCCTCTCCACTTACCGCCGGATTAGTCATAAACTTAAATAAATGTTATCCGTGCCCGCACCGAGCATGAACATTGTATCTGGATCATGTTTGATGCAAAGTGGTTATTCATTTAAATCTGAGAACAATGGTTGTTCCATTTATATGAATGAAATCTTTATGGTCATGCACCGATGATGAATGGTTTATTTCGTTAGATCTCAATGATAATGTTACACATATTCATAATGTTGATGCTAAAAGGATTAAACTTAATGATGATATATCCGCATACATGTGGCAATCGCCGCCTAGGTCATATTGGCATTAAACGCATGAAGAAGCTCCATTCGGATGGACTTTTGGAATCACTTGATTATGAATCATTTGATACATGTGAGCCATGCCTTATGGGAAAGATGACTAGAACGCCGTTTTCCGGTTCAATGGAACGGGCGACAGATTTATTGGAAATCATACATTCTGATGTATGTGGTCCAATGCGTGTGTGAGGTGGATATCGTTATTTTGTTACTTTCACGGATGATTTGAGTAGATACGGTTATATCTACTTGATGAAACACAAGTCTGAAACCTTTGAAAAGTTCAAGGAATTTCAGAATGAAGTGGAAAATCATCGTAATAGAAATATCAAATTTCTACGGTCCGACCGTGGAGGTGAGTATCTAAGTTACGAGTTTAGCACTCACATGAAAGAGTGTGGAATTGTTTCACAACTCACACCTGCCGGAACACCACAGAGAAATGGTGTGTCGGAACGTCGTAATCGTACTTTATTAGATATGGTTCGATCTATGATGTCTCTGACGGACTTGCCGTTGTCATTTTGGGGTTATGCACTAGAAACTGCTGCATTCACTTTAAATCGGGCACCATCTAAATCCGTTGAAAAGACACCGTATGAATTGTGGTTTGGAAACAAACCTAAGCTGTCATTTTAAAGTTTGGGGTTGCGATGTTTATGTGAAGAAACTTCAACCGGATAAACTCGAACCTAAAGCGGAAAATGTGTCTTCATAGGATACCCTAAAGAAACTATTGGGTATTCCTTCTATCACGCATCCGAGGGCAAGGTTTTTGTTGCCAAGAATGGATCCTTTCTAGAGAAAGAGTTTCTCAAAGGTGTGAGTAGTCAAGGTAGAACTCAAGAGGTTGTGGAACCTTCTTCAAAGTATGGCGAGTAGCGCAGACCGAAGTTGTTCCGGAGTTGGCTCCACCTGTTGAAGAGGGAACTAATGATAATGATCATGAAACTCAAAGAGAGTACTACCAACCTCGCAGTCAAACAGACGCGGCAGCTCAGACGGAAATCCTCATAAATTTCATGGTTGATGAAAATAATGACCGCGACGTATGAAGAAGCGATGATGAGCCCGGATTCCAACAAATGGTTAGAAGCCATGAACCGAGATGGAATCCATGTATGAAAATCAAGTTTGGAACTTGGTGGAATTACCTCACCGAAAGGCCATGGAGAACAAATGGATTTTCAAAAGGAAAACTGATGTCGATGGTAATGTGACCATCTATAAAGCTCGACTTGTCGCAAAGGGGTTTCGACAAATTCAAGGAGTTGACTACGATGAGACTTTCTCCCGTAGCGATGCTAAAGTCGATTAGGATTATGTTAGCAATTGCTGCATATTTCGATTATGGAATATGGCAGATGGATGTCAAAACCGCGTTTCTCAATGGTAATATTGAAGAAGAGTTGTATATGATACAACCAAAGGGTTTTGTCGATCCTAAGGATGCTAACAAGGTGTGCAAGCTTCAGCGATCCATCTATGGATTGAAGCAAGCATCGCGAAGTTGGAATCTCCGCTTTGATGAGGTGATCAAAGAGTTTGGATTTGTCCAAACTTATGGAGAAGCTTGTATTTACAAGAAAGTGAGTGGGAGCAATGTGGCATTTCGATATTATATGTGGATGACATATTATTGATCGAATGATATAGAACTTTTAAACAAAGGTTAAAAGTTATCTAAACAAAGAAATTTTCAATGAAGGACCTAGGTGAAGGTCATACATATTAGGCATAAAGATCTATAGAGATAGATCTAGGCGCCTAATAGGGCTATCGCAGTACATACCTTGATAAGATTTTAAAGAGGTTTAAATGGACGAAGTAAGAAGGGTTCTTACCTATGTTGCAAGGCAAGACATTGAGTAAGACTCAAAGTCCGGCCTTCGGAAGAAAGAGAGATAATGGACAAAGTCCCCTATGCTTCACCATAGGCTCTATAATGTACGCCATGCTATGTACAAGACCGATGTGGCACACGCTATTAGTTTGACTAGTAGGTACCAATCGGATCCGGTTCGAACATCGATAGCGGTCAAGAATATCCTTAAGTACTTACGAAGAACTAAGGATATGTTTCTTGTATACGGAGGTGAAGAAGAGCTCGTCGCTAAGTGTTATGTCGACGCTTAGTTGACACCGATCCGATGACTCTAAGTCTCAATCCGGATCGTATTTCTCATGAATGGCGAGCGGTTAGTTGGAGGAGCTCCAAACAACCTGGTAGCGGATCAACAACGGAGGTCGAATATGTTGCCGCTTCGAAGCGGCTCGAAGCGCTTTGGATGAAGGAGTTCATATCCGAACTAGGAGTTGTGGCAAACGTTGGACCCAATGGTGATCTATTGTGACAACAATGGTGCCATTGCCAATGCCAAAGAGCCAAGGTCTCACAAGCATTCCAAGCATATTAAGCGGTTTCACTCCATCCATTGAGCATGTCAAGGATGGAGATATAAAGATTTAGAAGTACATACGGATCTCAATGTAGCGATCCGCTGACTAAAACTCTCCTAGAGCAAAACATGATCAACACCGTAACTCAATGGGTGTTAGATTTATCACTATGTAACTAGATTATTGTCTCTAGTGCAAGTGGGAGACCAAGGAATATGCCCGAGAGGCAATAATAAAGTGTTTATTATGTGTATTCCAAGTATATGATAGATGTTTATTTTGCATGCTATAATTGTATTAATACGGAAACGTTAATACATGTGTGTTTAATAAACAAACAGAAAGTTCCTAGTTAAGCCTCTCTCATAAACTAGCTCGTTGATTAACAAGATGATCAAGGTTTCGATCATGGACATTGGATGTTGTTAATAACGGATCACAACATTAGTGTAATGATGTGATGAACATTCATCCAAGTATAGCATTACGATCAAAGTCATTGAGTTTATATTGCTATAACAACTTCTAAGTGATCCTAATCCTTAGACCATGAGATCATGTCAATCACTAACACCTAAGAGTTTCTTGATGACATCAAACGCCACACCGTAATGGGTGATTATAAAGATGGATTCGTAACTAATAAAGTGTTATGTTGAGGATCATGGATCAAGAGTGGAATTTGTTCATCCCGATGACGGATAGATATACTGGGCCCTCTCGGTGATATCACATTGATTAGCTTGCAAGCAAGTGATTTGATCACTAGAATGTTATATCACAGAACGAGAAAAGAGTGCATGTCGACGAGATCAAACTAGGTATGGAGATACCGATGATCGAATCTCGGACATGTAATATATCGTGAAACAAAGGGATTAAGATACTAGCGTAAAAGGTTCCGACGATCACAAGAAAGTCATCGTTGAATGTGTGGGAGACAGTATGGGTCTCCAGATCCCGCTTCTGATTATTGATCCGAGAGGGGTCTCGATCATGTCCGCATTATTCACGAACCGTAGGGTGACACACTTAAGAGACACCGACATCCAATTGGAGCAAATGTTTCATGCCGAAAGAATGAACAAGCGCAGGAATTTATTTCACTAGATACCGAAACATGTTTTCGGGTGAAATTGCATAAAGTGGTTATGCATGTGAAATAGAATTCTAGCAAGGGGTTATTTGTGAATGTTTGTCATTAAAGTAATTGACAAAATTCTGAATAAAATAAAAGAGTTTTATTTAATGAGAGTTTGCATTAAATTTGGTGGAAATTTAATGGGAATTTTGAGTGGACTTTGAGTGAGTGGAGGAATTTAGGAGTTTTGTGAGTGGAGTGTCCACCCACATGAAGAGGGCAGGCAGCCCCATGCCTGCCACCCCTTGGGGTTCCCCCTCCTCCTATAAAAGGAGCCCTCCTCCTCACTTGTCTCACACCTCCTCGTGAAGGATCTCTCTCCCCTCTAGAATTTATCCCCATGGTCTCGGACTAGCGAGATACATGTTCCCAGTGGCTATTCGGCAAGAAAGAGTTGTGCTCACTGCATCATTTGGAGCGAGGAGGCGGAGGTTGCTCAGTGCCTCGAATGTGTGCGAGCACGGATGCGTCTGCTGTTTTATGGCGCTTAGGACTTCCTCTCGATCTTGAGATCGGCAAGAGATCGTCTACATCAACCACGAGTTGAACTCGTTAAGCTTTGTCGGTCTTCAAGGGTATGTTCTCTACGGATATACATCCGCCCGTTGTTTGTATCTAGTATATATAGATCTTGGTATATAGTTCACATCGTAGGAAAATTTTTGTTTTCTATGCTGCGAACCCTTCACTTAGCCTCGAGGAAGAACTACTCCCTCCTCATCATGGGAATCAGCAATGGCGAAGGAGATGGTGATGGAGATCGATGGAGATAGATCCGGGGACACTTCCGTCCGTGGTGCCGCAGAGACTTTCGTCCCCGAATCTCCCTTCGCCGGTGGCGGCTGTGGAACTTTTTCTAAAAGTATGATGGATTTTTTAGGGTTTTTGGGTCGGAGGCTTCTTATATGCGAAGGGGGCAAGGTCGGTGGAGGGCCAGGGGGCCCACACCCCCTGTAGGCGCCACCAGGGCTTGCCCGCGCCTGGGAGGGTGTGACCACCATGGTGCCCTACTCCGTCTCTGCTCCGTGGTTCCGTGTTGCTCCGGGAAAAATAATGACTTTGGCTTTTGTACCGTCTCATTCCGAGAATATTGAGTTTCTGTCTTTTCTAGAACCAAAAAACAGAAGAAAACAGGCAACTGGCACTATGGCATCTTGTTAATAGGTTAGTCCATAAAACATATAAAAATACCTCAAAGTGTAGACTAAGCAAAGAAAAGTGGATATAAAACAAGCATGGAGCATCAAAAATTATAGATACGTTTCCGACGTATCACGGTGTTGTGCCGCTTCGACGGCGAGCCGACACCATCAGGCGCCTCTAGCTCCTGGCGATGGCACTCGACGAAGAAGTTCTCCCAGTAAACGCGGTTACTATGGTCTTCGGCGAGATCCAGGTCGTCCATGGCCATGATGGCGGCCTAGATATCCTCCAAAAACTCGGTGCCCTCGGGCATCGGTGGCACCGGTACACCACCGGCGCTGAGCTTCCAGGTCGACAGACACCGGAAGTCCAGCGCTTGGAGGTCGACGGACACCGGAAGTCCAGGTCGACACACCCTAAGGGAAACTTGCTGCTGTTTTACAAACCTCTACACTTGGAAGCCCAACAACTGTCTACAAGAATAGAAGTGCGTAGACATCAGTGCTCGTGGATGGCGGACTATGCCTACGACCGCGCCACGGTCCAGCGCTTGGGGGCAAGAGTAGTCCTCAACTTTGAGGAGGACCGTCACGTGGCGCATATGTTAGCGCCAGAGGGCATGAGGATCGCCACGATGGCCGAGGAGAGGGAGCACCAGCAGGCAGAGAGGCATCTAGCGTGCCACCGTCACGAGGAGGATGACCCCTTGGTCAGGGATCTCCTACTTGATCCCCAGGTGATGGTGGTCCAGTACGAGGTCCTTAGCGAGAGCCGACAACGGAAACAGCGCGGGCAGGACGAGGCTGGCCCCTCCAACACGCAGCAACAATGTCAGCTCGGCCCCTCTGACACGCAGCAGGACGACTCTAGTAGTTAGTCGTCCTCTTTCCGGGACCCCTTGGGTGACGATGACGTCACTAACACTGGGTCTACTCGAGTTTAGGATGTTCTCATGTGACTGTTATGCTACCTATCATACTCTTATGTGTTATGTTGATATATTGTGCTACTCATGATGCTAGCTAGTCTTACTTATGTGTTATGTTGATATATTATGCTACTTATGATGCTAAAATGGTATATATAACTAAGTTTGCATGATTATATATAGGTATAATGAATGATGATGGGTGTGAGCATTATGGTTACCAAGGGTGCAAGAACAAGAAGGTTGTCATAGTGCTCCCTTATGACTGCAAAGTTAGTATGGTATGTTTATTCACAAACAATCAAAATATATATACCCTACAACTGAATTACGTTCTAATTGTTGCTTTCTTATGATTCTATATACAAAACATACCCTGCAAGTTTAGAGTTGAGTTCCTGGACCAGTTCGATTGTCCATTGTGGCAGCAGGGACAGTTTCAGATTGATCTACTGTTTCTGAAGCAATCTGTACAGACCTACACGGTCCAAATCACGAGCGAAGCAAATTGCGCCTATTTCGGTGGTTCGAGGTGGAATGAGATGGTTGATGCCTATAATATGGATGCCCATAAGAAGTTGTTCTTCCATATCTGTGAAGATCGCATGAGCTACTTCAGCTACATATGCCCTGAATCATCGACAGACTCTGACGCTTCTTCAGATAACGAGATTCCTGCTGCTGAAATTAGGTATGGCACGGACGTTGTCGATAATCCTTTTGAGGACTAGTAGTTAGTGCTATGTAATTAGCTAGCTCAACTATATGTAGTTGACTATAATGATGTGCTACT
Source organism: Avena longiglumis (assembly GCA_030063025.1). Classification (NCBI taxonomy): domain Eukaryota; kingdom Viridiplantae; phylum Streptophyta; class Magnoliopsida; order Poales; family Poaceae; genus Avena; species Avena longiglumis. The sequence continues at coordinate 35,447,233 of CP125979.1, forward strand.
ATATGTAGTTGACTATAATGAATATAACTTGTGGTGCTGTGAATATTCAATTGGATGCACTAGATTTTTTTAATTTTTTGAAAACTCAATTGTGGCACTCAAAATAATGGGATCGCCAAAAATAGGTATGTAATGGTGGCGCTTACATGAAACGCCGCTATTATGAAATGCAATGGTGGCGTGCCAGAAACGCCACCGCTAGATAAACTACTAGTGGCGTTCGCTGAAGACGTCACCACTACTTTCTACCAGTGGCGTGAGATTAGTGGTGTGCGGGTTCAACGCCGCGAACCTGCTTTTCCGAACGCTGCCACTGGGTCTTTTCATACTAGTGGTCGGTTCAGGTTTTTTCTGGTCGAACCACCGAACCGGTCTGGTTTTTAAAACTATCATGCATGCATGCCTAGTGCATCACCAATTTAATTAATCTTTCTTCATATTACCACTTTATCACATGGCTCTTTTTTCTAATAAGTTCTACGTGGCTTCCTGGTGGACTATTATAATTACTTAAGCATTTTGGTAGTTTAATCATGGAGAGTCCAAATTTATACATCCATCAAAGGGAAAATATGTGTGCATATATAATATTCACATTAATATTTCTAACGTGTGAAGCAAGTATTTTTACTTGCACTTTGTCATGCACTAATATTTACCACGTCCGGTATATTTTTCTATGCTGAACATTGTCATCGGTTATTAAATTGATAATTCTTATTGTAATTATTTCAATTTTATTTTGTTATTTACTATTTTAACGGAATTTTGTTTTTTGTATAATTTATGAATATTTTCAATGTATTTTCCACACTATTATTTATTTGGTCAAAATCGATGTCAAGAACTGTTGAATCCTTTAGATCAGACAGGTCTAGTTATAAAATCACCTCCTCAAATTTAACTTAGGTAATAAAATCACCTCCCTGAAATTTAGATGAGTCAGGTTTAGTTATACAACATGAAGGTAGCCAAACAAATCTAGAAGGTCTAATTTGATGATATCCTAGAAGTTCTAGTAGAACTCAATTGTAAAGACCTGAAGAGGTAGGGCTTTGTTGTGTTTCATTTGAAAAACTGCATTTCTTACTTTCTCCTCTTTATATGGTGTAGTAAGAAGGTTATTTTTCTCAACAGGAACTTGAAAAATGTCATCTATTCGGAACTCACTCATAGAAGGGGTTACCTTCTTTTGTAGCTCCAAACAGACTTTTATAATAATTTGTGATGTATGATTTAAGTTGATCATGTCCCTTGATCGTGCACTCATCGTGTACAAGAGAATGAATATGATTTTTCTGATGTCTGTCATTAACGGCATTGTAGAAGTATCTTGTTGTGGCAATATCTTGTATTTGAGTCTCCTTCAAGAATAAGGTAAGTTGGGCCTTGGACTGCTGATATCATTTGAGTTTCTCTTTTCACGGTAGGCTTGCATTCGTCTGGCTTCTCGTTTCAATCTATTGCGTGAAAAGGGGACGTACTTCTGCTATAGCCTCTAGATAGTCAATGACATATGATAATCAAAGCTTTTCTTTTTTGGGATAGCCCATCATATCACGTGTCCATCCACCAAGCTATTTGAGTGTTCCATGTATTTTATTTTATTTCCTTTTGGATCGGGGTTCGTCTTGTACCCGATTTCTTCATACCGTTTTGACCGGCAATGTTACATTTAGGACCCCTTATTACGGAATTCACTTACGGGCACATCATGCATCAAGCTGATTGGAATGAATGTTTCAGGTGGGTCCACAAAGTTTTTCCGCGTCAACTACCCGATTGACACATCACTCTGTAAACAAATTCCGTAACCATCTAATCCGTAAGTATAGCATTATTGCGTTTTGACCATCGATGGTGGCAATGATCTATGGCTCAGTCATCCATCAACACAAACGTTTTACAATTTCTTCATGATTACTTGTATTTCACTTTATTTATTTATTTTTCGGTTTGGACTAAACTGGCTACGAAAATCTTAGCTATTAGGGTTGCAGATGCGGGGCCGCTTAGTCCCGCAAAACATGAAGGTTAGTATAGATTTTACTATAGACGCAGATTGAAATGAGTCCACAACGCTGACGGTAAATATGTTGCCCCCTTACCCGCCCCGCTTGCAACCCTACTAGCTATGCAGAGCTAGGTGTAGTATTTAAAAGTCGTCAAGTAATAACGGACGGTATATAAAAAAAAACCATTAAAGTTCAAACTAAATATAACGTGTGTTTTTAGGGAAGGCTAGAATAAAAACACGGTTGAATCACGCATCGTTGTCCGTTACAATTCTTCACAACAAGGAACCATCAAAGAACTGCGGTGCTATCTAATTAGAAGCAGATCACACCTTTTCCTGATCACGAAGAATCGGAGGCCGCTGCTGTCTGCATCGGCGTCCGACAGCTCGCCCCTGTGTACAACAGACCGGTCGTCGTCGAGGCAGATGGATTTGCTGTCATTGAGGCCCTATCCAATCTCACTCTGTTGACAGATCTCGATCGTGTATCTACCAAAATGAGAACTATGTCTGCTCGCATTCTTCTTCCATATCTACAGATTAAGCAAGAGGAGAGAGAGAGAACAATGGAGCTGCCCGCGAGATCGCTAGTTCCATTAGGAACAAAACGGAGGGTACTCTCCCAAGTGGGCCCAGTTCTGGGCCAGCCGGAGCTACAGAGGCAGGCCAGCCGAGCCCCCCCCCCCCCCCCCCCCTGCCGGCCACCGCCGGCGCCACAGCGTCGCCACCATGGCCTTGGGCCGAGCCGCCAGACCCGAGCAGTGTGCTGCCGCAGAGCACAGCACCATCGCCAACGCCATCGGGAAGAGCCGCAGCGGGCTAGGGGCCGCCGCCCCCTACCCAGGCACACACCGCACCGCCGCCGCCCGGCCAGCACCGCACGCCGCCGCCAAGCTTCCCGACGAGAGAAGCCCGCTCCGGGGCGTTCCCGCGGCCACCCCACCGCGAGAGGATTGAGCCTCGCCGCCAAGATGGACTGGCCGCCTGCCGCACCTCGGCAGCGGCGAGACAGGGGAGGGAGGGGAGGGCGCCGACGGGATCGAGGCCTCCGTCCTGGCAGGGGCGACGCGAGGAGAAAGGGTCCCTTTACAATACCTTCCAAGCAAGAGTTTTTTTATTGCAAGATTAAGTTATTACTGAACAAAGATTAATTCTCAGAATGAGATCAATTCGGTAGCATTTTTTTCTTATTCTAGAAGACTAAATTGAATAGGTCTAATTTAGGACTTCCCAATCTATTTTTATCTTAACTAATTCTATCTACGCCCAAGGGGATAATACCGAAACAGTCCTCCAGAGAGAGGCAGACCCACGCTAGGCCCGTTCCAAACCCAGATCGGGCCCAAGTGGGCCCAGATCTGGGCCAGCCGGAGCTACAGAGGCAGGCCAGCCGACCGCTGCCACACCGCGCCACAGCCGCCACCATGGCCTTGGGCCGAGCCGCCGACCAGCAAAGAAGCTGCCGCAGAGCACAAAGACCATCGCCAACGCCATCGGAAGAGCCGAACGGGCCAGCGCCGCCCACCCAGCGACACCGCACCTCCGCCCCTGCCACGCCGCCTGCCAGACCGCCGCCGCCGCCAAGCTTCCCGACGGAGAGAAGCCTGCCCGGCTCGTATGCTCTGCCACCCCACCGCGAGACCAGGGAGCCTCGCCACCGCCAGCATGGACCGGGCTTCGCCCGGCCGCACCTCGTGGCAGCGACGAGGACAGGGGGAGGAGGAGGCGCTTGGCGGATCGAGGCCTCCCGTCGCTGCCAAGCGACAGGAGGAGAAAGGGTCCCTTTACAATACCTTCCAAGCAAGAGTTTTTTTATTGCAAGATTAAGTTATTACTGAACAAAGATTAATTCTCAGAATGAGATCAATTCGGTAGCATTTTTTTCTTATTCTAGAAGACTAAATTGAATAGGTCTAATTTAGGACTTTCCAATCTATTTTTATCTTACCTAATTCTATCTACGCCCAAGGGGATAATACCGAAACAGTCCTTTTCTTTTCCTGATCATAGAGGAGCTAGATGAAGCTAAGGTTTCACTCTCTCTTTTTTCCACCCAAAAAAGATGCATTGTGTGCCTACCTGGTACTCAACGGTACCAAATAGCTCTGAAATTTGAAAAGAGGCAACGCTGTTTATTTGTGGTACATATTATTTGCTCAAGAATCAAGTAATGAAGCATCCATAGAACTACTCAAACTCATGTACTCTTAACCGCGGACACGAGATAGAAACGCAGGAACACCATTACCAGCTAATTCGAAGCTCGGAAGGGTTCATAGAGGGCAGATTTTACACAAGGTTCATATCCAGCTTGAGGACTACACGGAACTGAACATATGGCGAGCATCTACTTATTCACGGTTCCATCGAATCCTGCTCACCTCTACTCTTTGTCGGGGAAGAGACTACCTACGACATATGAGAAGAAAGGCTGTCAAACTGCCAAAACATAATTAAACAGGAAAACCAACAGAGGAGGAGCTAACGAGCTTGCACTGCCTCAGGACCCTGAGGCATCATCAGCAAACGCCGTCACCAACACTTGGACGGCTCGAAACAGAATACGACCTGGGATCCGTCCAGTCCAGCGAGAAGCCCTACTACGCCTCGCTGCAATAATTTCAGTGACAGAGCCACACCTTCCAGGGAAATTAGTTTCAGAAGATGGAGTGTGTTTATGGCACACTGTTTACTCAAGAACCAAGTAATGGAACATCCAAAAAAAAAATACTGAATCCGGATGATAGTATCACGTGAGAACTAGTAACAAGGATCCCAAAACTTTCGATAAAATCCGATTATGCATAAGCGCGGAGCTGATTTGTGACGTAAGAAAGCAGTAAGCATTACAGCTTGTACATTCAATATACTGACACAGCTAGTGAAATCCGAACTAGTATATCATAATCATAATAGTTATAATTCCAGTTGAACTTACAAATTGGCAAAAAAACGATAGTATTACATAGTTCACGAACAGCGGTAGGACCAACATCGAAACGGAATTGCAAGTTTAGGCAAATAGGAAAATGGAGTTACGACCCTAAAACCTAAACCCTAAACGAACGCCAGATTTGTGGAGGAGAACGTACAGCTTCCCAGACTGTTGCCACCACGCTCTGTCGGGTCAGCCGCATTCAGTGATCTCTTCCTCATGATGATCATTGTGCACACTCAGCTCGACCTGGCCAGCAACCTCCACCCTCGGTTCGACGTAGGCGGCAGCCTCCACAGTTTGATCATCATCAGCTGCTGCGTCGCCAACCCTCTCTGCCGGGCGTACAACGACGGAGATAAAATTAGTGAGGAGCAGCATGTGGGTAAGAAACTCGCCACCATTGCTCAGCTGCCTGGCGTGGAAATCCCCGGATGCATTAGTTGCTGCGTGGAGCAACATCTCCGTCCACACTCTTCCAATTATTACCAGCTTATGTGGGAGCCCCAACTCCAAGCGGAAACAAGGATGCTTGCTTTCACCAGCACAGCCTCGCCCGGGTAAGCATCCCAGCTGACATTCTTGAGGACGTCACGGTCCATCTTATTACTTCCAAAATAACCGTTGACAAAAGGATATGAAGTCATATTGCCCGACGGAATTGGACCATCTTCCATCCTTGACGACGACGATCGAGGTGGTAGCGTGCAAACACAATTAATCTGGCCAGCCACTTCCATCCGTGGCCGCTGAGGATGGCATATGTCCAGGTTGATCCAATCATCTTGAAAGCTGATGCGACCTCTAGCGCGCAAGCTCCGCCTAGAAGAACAAAAGTGATAACAATGTCGGGCGTGCAGTAATCGCCATCTCTCTCGCTTCTTCTTGTGATGAAGGCCACAAGAAGAGCGGCGAAGCAAGACAGAAACGAAATGCCACGGATGAGGTAGCCATACCATACCATGTGTGGATCACCTGTGCCTTGGTGTAGAGCATGTCGTACGCCACGGCGAGCTGCACCTCGATTGCTCTGTACATCTCCTCAGCATATACCTCTTCTCGCGTGCCGATACATTCTCTTCTCTATCAACCATGTCGTTTACAAGCCAAACTAGTAGCGTGCTTATGTGTGTATCCCAATTCGTGGACGCCTCATCTCTGTCTATGATTAAAGGCTTGAGAAATACATACTTCAATTCATGTGCTGACCTCACAATAAGTTCATAAATTTTTAATTTGTCGTTTCTGTTGAGACCGTATAATACTGCACCGAAGTGGAAGACTCTCCCTGACCGATCATCCCGGAAATGCCTATTGGAACCCTTGCTCGCGCACCTTCTGAGCGCCCATATCCTCTCGCTGTACTTGACAAATCCAGCCACCGAAACGAGCACAGCGGCGGAGACAATGGCCGCCCTGTCAGCAATGATGTAACACCCTCAGAATCGGACCTATGCAAGTTTTAGCGAAACCCGCCAAACCCGCATAGAAACGATTCAAAGGTGCCCACCAGGCACTTTCGTGCGGGTGGAAAACGAAGTAATAACATTACACAACAGTCCTCGATGGGACCCACAGAACAGATATATAACAGCGACTCCATGAGTCAAGAATACAAAATAATATACAAGATCCAAATCACCTTGAAAACGATAGAGCGTCCAGCTACGGACAAGATGCAAATGGGGCTAAGAGCCCTGAAGAATAACCAATGGCGTCCATAACCCTGCCCAGGCCAAGCCGGAAGGGTAACCCTGCTAACGACGTCGATCTCAAAACCTGCTTAAACAAAAGGGGTGCCGAAAGGGCAAAGGAAAAAGAGGAGCGTCAATCGAGACCAAAGACACGACGAGACTAGAATTGGCGGTCCTCGCCACAAAGGCTCGGTGGATCAAGGCAGCGGCAAGATGCACCGAACAACCTATAGAGACTCGATACAACGGCGGCAATCGAGAGGGGTAAGAAGGACCTATTCGAACCAACCCGATACTACCATCAAACAAACCCATCTGGCGTTTCCTCGAGACCAAACGAGGAAGTCAACCGAGGAACTCACAATTGGCGCTTATTTATTCGATTATAGTTCGGCACTTAACTAGTCGTTTAGATAATCGTCCGATAAAGCAAGTGGGCACTTTAGTTAACCATTCCGTTATAGTGGCAGCACTTACTAATCAGATACCATTAGCATGAGATAACCCCAAAACCCAGCAGTTGTTGGTACTTTTATTCAGCCATTCCGTTGTAGTTGCAATATTTACTAGTCAGGTACAATGGTCGCAAGCGACACTCCAAACAAGCAGCTGTGGGCAGTATTAATTAGCCATTCCATTATAGTGGAGCTGATTACTAGTCATTATAAAGTCAAATTTACAGCAATAAACTTTAGTTATGCTTGTCTATGATCGAGATACTGTGCTCCAAGTCGTCCATATCCATGACACGGCTTCAGAAAGTTTTACCCGCCGGGTGCACCAATAGCAACACACGCTCGATCAACCTCGGAAAAACCAAATCAAAACCCAACGAGGCTTTCACGATCGAACAATCACAGGATTCGAAATATTTCAGGGGCCACCCATTGAGTAGACCCGCAACGGAGTAAGCAAGCTCGAGACGGACTCAAGGTTTGGCATAATGGTCAAAACGATCGGGAACCCAAAGTGTGGCTGGGCTTGTCGATACCGCGAAAACATTACGCTTACCTAAACAGTACAGTGTGCTCCTCGCACAATTGTAATACAGAAAGTAGCATGGCATAAGTACAGGATCGTAAATAAAACCTCAAACTAGTTTGTGGCCCCAAGAAATAAGACTGAATCAAGCTCTGGCTCAGGGGGGTCCCATATACCTCCCGGATGTGGATAGCGCGATAAAACAAGGAACAGGTATCAAGTACTCGGGGTCTTACGGGACACAAGTGGGCGTTCGGAAACCAAATATTTTCTATCACCCACCGATGCCTCTGCTTATTTCAATTTTAGTTGTTAAACAGGAATGAATGTGAACGGTAAGTAAAACTATGATCATCTCCAACAACAACATGCGGCAATACATCAACAACTGTGGCACTTGACAACACGCAATAGCACTTGAGCAAGCGGCTACGACGCGCGAGTCCATCTATCTAACAAACAACAGGTAATAGGATGTGTCCAGAGCAATATAGGGCTGCAAGGGATATCACGGGTACGAATACTAGAGCATCGCAACACAGATAGCAATAGATCAACAGGAAGGAGTAAAATACTATAAAAGTAAGATAGGTAGAAAGGGGGAGATGCTCGCCTGAAAACATTGTCGAAGGTTCAACCGAAGATCGGGTCGAAGCTCACATCAACTCAACGGCCTTATCCGCGAAGAAGCAAAACACTAGAATAAACATCGGATGCAATATTTAATACCACGGCAGAAGATCGGCATGATGCATGTATGATGAATGACATGGCAAAGATGCGATGCAATTAGGTCATATTAAGTGGAACCGGGGACCCGACAATTAATGAGACGGTTCAAGTTATTTATCTACCCCGCAATTTAAATGTTGTTTAACATGGTAGAAGATAGCACCGGGTTCGCTACACAAATTTAGCTGAGGCCAATATAAGACTAGATTTGCCTGCATATGGGCCCCATATTTAATTAGAGGTGAATCGGCATAAGGCCCCCAAACCACAGATATGCATGCGAGATGAATGATTTAATGCAACAAGTTGATATCATTTATAAAAATAGGGTATCGAGGAAAAGGGTCACACATTAGGGGGCTCGACGATCTTGGGGTTCCGGGGTTCGGGCCTCGGGGTTCGTGGTGCGGAAGGCGTTCTCGGACTCGGATCGTTCTCGGGTAAATGGGGTAGATCTTGTCATCGTGGTGAAGCACTCGGCGTCCTCGAGGAGTACTTGGCGTGCCCGGACGATCCTGCCGCATCCGCTGTCGCCGGGTCGCCGACGGTCTTGTCGCCACACGGCGAAGATCTTGGGGTCCGGTCTCGCGCATTTGGCGTGCTGTGGTTCGGTCTGGGGATCGGTCTTGGATCCGTGTCTTGGCGTCCGTAGGCGTTCTTGGTGTCCTAGACGAAGGCCTCGGAGATCTTGGACTTGGGAAGAAACATCGTGGAGCACCTTCTAGATACGCAACTCGATCTGGAACCGCGGTAAAAACGCACGACAAGATCCGTCGCCGCTCACATACCTCAAGAGGTTACACAAGCAAACCGCACGACACCAACTTGGTACTACACGGGACCCGACACGGGTAGAGGCAGATAGGCGGTGACGGCGGTCGGCGCTTGGCGCCGGCAGCGCATCGGTGAGGGAAGCCGACCGGGCGGGAATGGGCGCCGAGGACCGCCCAGGGAAGGCCACGCGGAGGGCGGACGGGAGGAGGCCGAGGCGAAGCTCGGCGGAGCAGGCGAGGCGCCAGGGCTCGACGAGAGGGGCGAGGACGGCGAGGACGCGCGCACCGGGAAGAAGTGCGGCGGCTCGTAGGCGGACCCGACCGCGGGCGAGGAGGCGAGGGCGCGCGAGGGCGCGAGCGGGCGGACGCGCGGCGGCGAGGCGACGCGAGCAAGGCGCTGCTGAGGCGAACGGCGCAGACAGCGGCGGCCGGCCGCGGGCGGGCAGAGCTCGAGGCGAGGCTGCGAGGCGACGAGGCTGCAGGAGACGGGCAGCTGGCGAAGGCGAGGGTAGACGGGCCGGGCGAGCAGGCGGAGGCTCAAAGCGGGGGCGGCGGAGGTTGCATGGGAGACGGGCTGGAGGCCTGTGGAGGGAGGCGAGGACGGGGCGAGGAGGCGGGGGAGGTGGCGAGGGGAGGCGGGCGGGCGAGGGCGTAGGGGGGGTGACGCAGCCACTGGGTGAGAAGGAGGAGAGGGCCTGCAGGGTGGGTCCGTGGGTGGTCGGTGGGTGGAAGGTGGCAGGGCCACGGGGTGAGGAACGGGTCAGGGGCGGCGGCGAGTGTGCTTGCTGCGTGCGTGCGTGCAGGGTGTGTGGGGTGGGTGGGTTGTGTGGCTGGTGTAGGGTGGGTTTAGAGAGAGAGGGAGGAGGGATGGGTTAGGTGGCAGAGTTTGGTTGGCTAGGGGGAGGGGAGAGGGCGAGGTGGCACATGGTGATTGGGTGGGGTGAGGAGGGGTGTGGGTAGGTTAGCTGGTAGCTATAGGATTTGTCTAGTGGACCGCTTTATTTTTCTCGGGGTGGTCAATTGATCGCCTGCTACCGCTTCCGCTAAAATAATAAATATTTTTATTTATTTCAAACAAGGCTTTTGTAAACCGATATCCGACAAAACAAAATAATCCGGAGATCCGGGTTTTGATATTTGAATAAAGATGGAACGTTTTAGTAAACAAAACGGGCTTTGCGAAATAGTTTTATGCAACAATGCATGATGATGACGATGCAATGCACAAATTCAACGCGATTTTCTAGTAGTGGTTTTGCGGGATGCCACAAATCATGTGCTCACATACCCGGTGCCGGCGACCTGCACAAGCAAATTGAGCAGGTGCCGCAGCCAAAGTTCGTTGTCCTCCAATGCATAGGCGGTGATGGTGTCCTGGCCGCGATACGAGGTGCAGCAGGAGGCGGAACGGCGCCCGTAACGCAACCAGCCGGTGCTTCTCGGTCGTCGACGCTTTGGATAGCGAAGCCGACATGTGCCCCAGCGCGTAGACCGCAGCGGTATCGGCAAGCAGATATACCAGCCAGAGGAGGACCTTGAGAACAAACAAGACGCTATAGCGGCGGATGCCTGCGAGGAAGAAGAGGATAACCTGCAGACCGAAGCTGACAGCAACAACAGCTTGGATCTCCCATTCACTCCACTTCTCCAGCCAAGACTGCATCGGTGCCATGGATCCACCAACCTGCTGCTGCAAGCAACAAGTTAAACTATGCACATTATTATTATCAAAGTGTGAACACTAATAAGCTGAGAATTTTGCTTCAGCAACAAGCCTGCTCGATCGATACCGTTGAAGCAGGGAGGGATTTGGATTTTGGCCGCTCCCTGGATGCCCAAGCCGGAAGACCCGCCACTCGACGGCCTCGTCTCCGGCTCCGGCGAGGTTCCTGGATGCCGGACGGCGCCGACCAATCCTTGGGTGGCCTCTGCTCCGGGCTGGGGAAGCTGGCTGTCTGGACTCTGGAGGGTGAAGGAGGGAATCAAACAATCACGGCGGCAGGTGGGTGAAAACATAAAAGCAGCTCGGGGTAGAAAATTGTCGAGGGCTGGCAGTCAAAATGAATTATCGAGACTGATGAAAAGCTAAAGCTGCACATCCTCCTTTTTCTTTTGCTTTTGTCATTGTACTGTAATTAACAAAGTGAGGCACTTGTGGTGGGCGAGTTTGGGCCCTACCTGGTGTACCAAATACATCTGAAAGTTCAAAAGGGCCAACCAACGTGTTCATTTATAGTACATATTATTTGCTCAAGAATCAAATAATGAAGCATCCACAAACTGACTGAACTCATGTTCTTGAACCACGGACACGAAAGAAACGCAGCCATACCATTACCAGCTACTCGAAACTCGGAACAGTTCATACGGGGGCAGAGCTAACACAAGGTTCATATCCAGCTTGAGGCCTACACAAAACTGAACATGATCCTGGCACAGAACACGGATGGCGCGCATCTACTTATTCAGGGTTCCGTCGAATCCTCTGCCCACCTCTACTATTTGTGGGAGAGTACCCCCAGTACATATGAGAAAGGCTGTCGAACTCCAGGAACAAAACTGAACAGGAAAAACAAAGGAGGATTTCCCTGTAAGCAAACGAACTTGCAAGTGCGGCGCCCCAGGCACCGTGGAGACATCATCAGCGAGACCATCTCGAAACAGAACACGACCCTACAGATAGAAGCTAGCAATTTGTACAGTCTTCCTTGCATGTGGAGACCGGTAGTCTCTGGCAAGGAGAAGATACGCACCTCGCAGGTCCTGAAAAGAGCAGTACAATGTGTTAGTTAGAACTTGGAACCAAACATCAGTACTACTAGCTTTAAGAAGCCTTCGATTGCAGGAAAGATAACGATAAAAAAATTAGACACATCACAGCAGGTTTGCACATTGTAACTGAACTAGGTAAGAAACCAGAAACACAACACAAAGGTTCATAGGAAATAGCAAGTGTTGTCTAGCCATAGAACATTTTACTATTTGCTGATAGACAAGCTCATTTTTTCCATGACTTCAATTACATGACTAGCAATGAACAAAAATCGCATTTCATGGCAAACTGTGGAGGCACTACTACTACATGTCGTATTGCTGTTATTAGCATTAGATATTATTAACAAGTGGAACATTCTAACCCAAAGTAGCCTCAACTATTATAAAGAAAGTTATTAGTAGGGAAAGCCAGGTGCAATACACGTCAGGCTACAACTAGCTCTTCATAGAATGACCAACCCAAATAAAAGGATATGATCTCTAAACACTAGCGATGCTGATATCAACGCCTATGAAGACAGAATTCTTCATAATTAGAAAATCTGAAGGTGTTGCTTCAAGAACAGACTGTTAAAATTGGCACCTATCACAACCTTAAAATATGCAGTATGCTTTACTGTCATAACTATCATTTTTGAAAAGATACTCTCCATTGAACAGTGCACACTGCATATGAGTCGAATGTTTGAGACAGAGCTAGTACTGTACTGCAGTAGTAGGAACGTCTCATGCATTTATGGAAACCTAAAATATAAACCCAAACAATCACAAATTATTGTATGAGACCACCTAGGCTTTTGTATTCATTTTGTACTACTTGACACCAATGTGTCAAAGATACATGTGTGTCATCCTTGCATATGGGGAACGCTAGCCTTAGCTGTTATATTCCAATTGAAGCATTCCAATTTTATAATACAAATAAGGTAGAAGAATCTACCTTTCATGTCAAGAAAGTCAACAACTTTTAGGGGTAATTAGTCTTTATGTGCGATTAGTTTGCTGATAAGTTCCATCTTGCCAGGTAGGTTAATCGAAATGCATTCAACTAAAATGCAATTAAGTGCACTGCAGGGTAATGGCACTAAAGTTGCAGGGAACATTGCTAGCAACCTAAATGATGATGAAATAAGCAACTGAAACAAACAACCACTGGTTCTACTAAACCCAATGTAGCCTCAGATTATTATATGAGGAAGCTAGATTCTTCCAGTTTTAGTTTTTATTATCACTTGACACCGAAAAATACTAACATTTGAAGGATGCAAGGAGACAGACAAGTAGTCTTTATCCAGATCAGCTTGTGATACTGATAAGTTGAAGTGTTTAACCATGAACAACAACACGAGAATCACTTCTAATTGCTTTCTCATAGCCTAAACAAAAGCTGCTTAATCCACAAATAAGTAGTTACTTAGCTAGAATCATTGTATCGATCAAGTCTATGGTGCTTTTAAGGAGGCACTAGCCAAGTTGCTAATCAAAATGCATCCAACTTGTTAGCCAAGTCGCTAGCAAGTTAAATGATGAATGAAATAAGCAAGTGAAACAAACAGCCATTGGTTCTGAACCAAAATGAACCCAGATTATAGTATGAAGCAGCAAGGATGATTGGAACATAAAAGTAGTCTTAATCCCACTCAGTTTGTGATACTGATAAGTTCAACCATGCACAACCACATTAAAATGAGTTCTAAGTGCTCTCTCATAAAATCATGTTTTACTTTTACTCACAATCAAAGCTACTTGATCCACAAAAAGGGTTGTTACTTAGCTTTCTAGTATCATTGTATATTTGTATTGATTAAGTCTATGGTGCTAAGAGGCAGTAGCCAAGTTGCTAAATTACATCACCCTAGAATGCAGCAACTTAAATGCAAATCAGGATAACTGTTCAATAACACAAGAACTGAGGTATGCTCTTACCAGAAGAACATAGGCAGCACAAGCTTCTGCCCTCTACCCTCATGAATGTCTAAAGCTTAGAATAGCAAATCTAACATAACTAACCTTCACTTCTGTTCAGAATTTGGCTATTACCAGAAGACTATAGACAGCACAAGCATCTGCCCTTTACAGTCATGAGTTCACACTATTTTACAGGATGTTAACGATACTGAAAGGCCAAAATTGAGCAATTGTCCTGGAATGGTCTTGCTAGAAAAGAATGTCTAGAATGGTGTTGCTAGAAAAGAGTGTTTAGAAATAGCAAAAGGAGCATAGCTTACCTTCATCTCTGTTCAGAATTCGGCAAACAGCCCGAAGGCATTGAACCCCCACAGGTTGGGGGCATCGTAGATCCAGATTTTGCAGTCCCTATGCACTGAACATTAGGGAACTCACCGGCGCCCTGTCGAAACACCTGAGCACGCATGGCGGCATCCTCGCCCATGGTCCTCATCTGCATGCCCGGATTGCAGTAGAGCTGATCGTTGCATCTGAAATCGCAGGAGCTCATGACCTGGGCTGCGTCAACACCCCCACCAGGGACCAAATCGGCGGCGCTCTTGGGCGCGGGCCGGCCGTACGGGAAGGCGCCGATCTCCCCCTCGATCCTGCCCCTGATGTCGACGAGCAGGCAGCGGAGCCTGGCGACCTCGGCCTCGAGCGCGGCGTGGCTCTGGACCTTCCGCATGAGCTGCTTGTTGAGGGCCTTGAGGTGGACCACCTCCTCCTCCAGCAGCGCCGTGTGGGCCTTCTTTTTCTCGCGGTACTTGCGCACTGCGGCGCGGTTGCCCGAGGGGCGGCGCTTCTTGGAGGCGGCGCCGTCGGCGGCGGAGGGGGACTCGGCGCCGTCCGAGGAGGCCGAGACGACCTTGGTGTGGACGTGGACGCAGGTGTGGGTGTGCGAGAGGTCGTGCGCCGGCGGGTTGCAGGTGTGGGTGTGCGTGCAGGCGAGGTGCTCCGTGTCCTTGAGGATGTCGTCGAAGTAGCTGTCCATGGAACAGCCGCCGGGGGCGTCGCTACCGATGCCTGGGCACAGGTACGTGTCCGGGTTCGAGAAATCGAGGTCCCCGTCGTCCATGGCCGCGGGCGAGAGAACGCGGCAGCCGCAGGCGTGTTCCGGCGTGTTGCAGGATGCGGCGGCGCGGCGCGGGGGGGCAGAGAGAATTGGGGGGGATTCACGGGTGCTCGCGATGGGAGGCTGGGGGAAATATCAGCCGCCGGGAGATGGACGGAGGAGAACGATCTGACTTAGGTGTGCCTTTTCGTACGAGTAGCTTATTAAATTTGGGTAAACACTCCCTATCGTGGTCCAACGGGGCCAGACCGATTCCCTGCGTTCCATCCTTGTTCCATCCTCGCAAAAAGTTAAATAGAGGCACTCATAAATTTGTCGAACGGTGCAAACACCCTACAAAATTGTAAAAAGATGTAATACACCATTCGGCCCATATTAATTGACTTTGATTTGTCAAATTTTAGATGAACCTATATACTAAATAATGTCTAGATTCATCTAAATTTTAACAAATCTAAGTCAATTAATATGGGTCGGAGGGAGTAGTTTTTTTAATAGACTTGTATTACTCCTACTCCCTTCAATCCATATTATTTGCTAGATACGTCCATTTTAACGACAAATAATATGAAAAAGAGGGAGTACTTTTTTAAACCCAGTACACCGTTAAACGCTCGCATGCACATTCGACTTTTATGAGCACTTCCGAAAACCGAGTCCGAGAGACTGATCCGGTGGTTCTTGATATTGATCAAGTCACCGCGGTTGACTCGCTATCGATGGAAACATCGTTTCCCACCGGAGAATATTCTTTCTTTTATGAGACAATAAAGCGTCAAATCTAGAGTTTCAACTCTAGTAGGCTGGGATACCATTATCCACCTAACCATCTAACCCCAGATTGGTTCTCAAACTTGTATTACTCAAACATTAGGCATTATAATGGTTCTAAGGCCTTGTTTGGATACAACGTTTTAACAGAACCCGTTTAGCCTATTCTCACATAACCGTCTAACAAACAAACACTCTGTTTGAATGTGGCGATTGATAAGGAAAACCTGATTTCCACAATCCACGGAATCTAAATTTTAGGAAAAATAGATATCCGTTGTTTTTGTGGAAAAGCGTTCACTCGAGAACGATTGCAGCTACTTCCTCCATTTAGAAATATAAGATATGTTGGACCATTGAAGCTAATGTATCTATATATCTTTTAGTATATAGGTTCAAACAAATCTACATATTAAAAGGTGTCTATATATATTTACTTCACAAATAAAAAATATAACCTAAAATATCTTATATTTTCAAACGGAGTGAATACCACTTGTCAACCATATTGTTACTCAACAAACTTACCAAACAGGATTTTTCCGTATACCTCTTGTCAACCATATTGTTACTAGTACTGGTTTTTCGTAAATTATTCCCAAAACAAGATTTTCTAAAACGTAGAGGCAAAACTCTCGATCATCCGAACAAGCACGTGTTGGTTAGTCCCTCTAAACCTCAAGACAACCACACAATCATACGAGAGCTACTTCTAGCACTTGAAGCCATAAAATGACTACTAGAATTTTGACTTCTACGGACATGAGTAATACAAATCTCGAACCTGAAGCAAAGATTTGATCTCCTTTACGATCATCGTGTTAACTGATCTATCAATCTCTTTTCTATTCAAATGTTTTGATATCTCCAAGCATTCTATCTCCACCATCAACGACACGTTATTCCAATGTAGGGCAAGGGAGAGTCCTCCTTGAACAGCCATGAGATCGGCTCCTAGGGCACTTCTGTAGGATGTAAGCTGACGGGTCAAAGGTAGGATTAACGTACAATATCATCTATAAGTACAACGCCAGCAACTGCATTTTTTGCATTGAGAAAGGTTCCATCGGTATTCAATTTAGGCTAGCCAGAAGGTAGAGGGCACCATTGCAGGTCATTCGGTATACGCACACCCACGGTAGGGTGAAACTCTTTCAGTGTCGGGTTGAGTATAAACTTTCCTTTTAGAATATCTTCTTTAGGGTGGAATGTAATTTGAATCAAGGACTCCAAATAATTGACCAAGATCTTCTTTGAAGCTTCAACCAGTGGTGCAGTTTTTCGTGAATAACCTCGTTCCTCACATGCCATATTGATAATCTCCAAGAGGAGGGAATCACTGTGCACAATTTGATAAGTATTTGAGTGTTGAACCCACGAGGAGCCGAAGGTAAACTATCTATTCTTTAAATTCCTATAATCCACTTATATGATCTTTCTTGTAAAGCAATGGACTAGAGTGTGTAAGGTATTTTTTACGTCTAACTAGAAAACTATAGGGTGTTGAAAGTAATAGCAGGAAGTAAATACTACAAGTAAAGTAAAGGAGAAGCAGGTAACTCAAGGGAGCAAGTGTTTAGATAAATTTTTATTTTATTTGTTTGGTTATCAAAATTAGTGAAACACGTGGATAGTTATTTTATTGTTGTTTTCTAGAGAGGAGTCATAAATAGATGCAGCCGTGTTAGCAGCAATTAAACCCCTAGTGATTAATTCCAAGGCTATTTTCGAGCAAGCAAGTGAGTTATTAATACATAAAGTCCAACCATCATTGTAAGTTTCAAGGTCCCCATAACTTATACCCCCGTTAGTTAACCATGAATTAACATAGCATACATATTTAAGACTTGGGATATGGTTTCCGTCAATCTCCGGCCATTCCTCCTATCAACGTGCAACGATGACAAACTTATACATTCCTCTACATATGTGTGCACTCATATATCAGTACATAAGACCATCATAGAAGATAGCATATACTTGTATGCAACCAGCAATGAACTATTTTGCAATTTCCATAAACAGAACACTACTCAAACATAGACATAAAGATACAATAGATCATGAAAAAACAATAGATTGCATCACACACCATGTTTGTCAAAACATTACAGTAGATGGATGGAGATGATCTCGCTGTAGATATTGATGATAACCACACCGAAGGGGGTTGGATCCCACCGGAGGCGATTCCAGTAGCGTTTCCTCCCTCTGATCTCCGCCAACGGCAGACTACAAACCCTTTGTTCATGTGTTTTTATCTTCGTATGTTCGGAGATCATGTCAAGAACACTTTTTTATAGAAGGTTTTAGGTCAAGACGAAGAGGATAGCGGTGGAATCGACGATATCCGAGCAACAAGGCCCAAATGAGGGTAGGTGGCATGGCCTGCATAGTACCCCGCGCCACTGGGACTCTTTCCCATCCCATTAAGCTCCTAGTGACTTCCTTTAGCCTGCTAGAAGCTACTCGAAAATTCTGAAGCATGCTCTCTGACCTTGCCCTTTTTGGAGTCTCGTAGCTCCTTTAAAGTCAAAAATACTAACAAAGGTATTTTCTGCTAGACAAAGCTAGAACTAAAGAAGAGGGAATTGTTTATAAAATCCCCCAGAACAATGTAAAACATGGATATAACATTATATAAGATAGAAATAATGGAATATGTGTCAATAAACTGCAAAGTTCTTGTATGAATTTTACATTCATCGATATCCCGAAGCTTAACCTATGCTCGTCCTCGAGCATAAAGGTGGTAAAACTAAACATGGAGTTTGAAGTTTGTTGCAATGTTGAATATCATAAGTCATGATCAGTGCTACACAAAGCTAAATAGTTCATTCTTTAAGGAATAGCAACAATAAAATAAGCTATGAAGTGATATCTCTTATGTACTTATATATATGCTTAACAATAAGTTAACTTGCATAAAACAAATGAAAGTACTATGGACCATTAAGAATATAAAAGTGCAAAATAAAAGTAAATCCTATACTGGTATTAGAATCATCCTTTCACTTCTTTTTTCTTCTTTCCTAAAAACTTGAGGAATAGAAAGTAAGCAGAGATTAAACATGTATAATAATTTGCATACTCCAAACCTTCATTACTTGATGGCATGTTGTAGATCAATGGTTTCCATTATACCTATCATCAACATCTTAACATTATGATTGATTTTGCAAAAGAGATAAACTTTCATAGGATAACTAACTAAAGGAAGAGAATAGGAACAAGAAATACATGAATTCAACCATTCTTTGAATAGCTTAACACTTTCACCACAAATCATGGTATTAGTCAATGGTCTCATTATGATTTTTTTATTGTACTCAATAGTCTCCTAGGCTTGCACCGAAAGACCATCCCCGTATATATATGTGAGGGTGACGATCGATTGAACTTAAGCACACAGCCGAAAAATTCAATACGATCTACTTGTTATCCTCAAACCTTTATTATTGCTTCTTTTTTGGGTGACTTAGCGGTTTTGAATGATCGATGACCAAGTTAGGATGACTAGCTCAGCTAGTAGTCATCAAAATCTCATACCGGGACACTCCCGAGAAACCGAGGCTTTTGGTTCCAAAAGTACGAGTTTATTGTCTTGTGTATCGCCTTGTAAGTTCATCCTCTTGGAAATGCATTGAGATGCATCACCCTTTCTCATACGGGTAACCCGGGTAACATTCTTACATATTAGTAGGTCAAACATATTGACGACTCCTGAAATTTGTCCGGGTGTGTGACCCCGTTTAAAGCGTAACACACTCACCTGTACCTACCAATTCCCTTGGCTTTCGTTCCTATAGGATTCAATGGCGCAAGCATACCAATCCTCCATTTTTCTATCCGTCCATTTTTCCTATCCCATTAATTAAACGAACCTCAGACTATTATGCAGGCAGGTAGGCCCTTGCAGTCTTTACTTTTTAGTATTACTTAATACCAGTAAAACAATTAACATGTTTTATATCTAAATAGAAACACCCTACTATCTGATTTCTTTCAACATACAAGTATGTTACCACTAACCTATATCTCACATTTTTTTCTATTTTAAACAACAAATATTTGTTTTCCGGTCTTCTCCGTTAGTCTGTAACCTTGCATCGACTAACACCGTGCTTCCATCTCTCAATGAATGTCCACAACAGTCCACGTCTCTAACAAATAGCATAGTTGCATCTCTTTTCCCCCTTCCTTCTCTCGCTCTGCTACAGTTCCTGAGAAGGCGCCGCCGTGCGCCGGGCCTCTCCCTCGTCCTAGCCGTCGGAGTAGCTTGCCGGAGATGGATAGGGAGTGGCGCCGGAGTAGAAAGGGTTAGGTTTTTAGTTTGGTTTTTATTTGTGGGATTCTTGCCCGTAGGCTTGTCTTTTCGAGATCTTTGCAGCCAGATCTAGGGACTAGGGTATCATCCCGCTGTTCATGAGCTCCGATGGCCGGAGGAGGTGACAATGATGGCGAGCGCGGCAACCTCCAATAAATTTGCGTTGTATCCTGGCGTCCTTGAAGTGGAGGGAGATGGTGTTGTGGAGTTTCTTTTGGCTGGCCGTGGCGGCGAGGAGAAACCGCGAATCGGCGAGCGTTTCCCTTCACGGAGTTGGGCGAGCGGTGTTGCTGCCCTCCTTCTGGCCTGCTGTGGAGATGAGAGGAAGAGGTGGAGCGAGTCCGGCTCAATCTCTCTGTTGAGGCACCGTGTCTGGCACCGTCTTTGTCTTCTTGGTGGCTTTGCTTCTTCGTCCTTCATCTCAGTCGGCCGTGGCAGCAAGGAAGCGGATGCTGGTTCCTAGAGGTGGCGCCGAGGGTCTCGTGTCACGCTCTTCAACAATTTTCTCGGCGATGATGATGCGCGCGCTATTGTTGGAGGGCCTACCTTCCCACGCCCTCCGGGAGCTACGCTCGTTGGTGTTCATCAGCAGGGGCTCGAAGACGACGATGAGTTTCGTCCCACCTATGCACCTTTTAGTCGAAAGGCAACCTTTCTTTCACCCTCCAGTCTGGAGGCCTTGTCCAGTGTCTCTCGACAACGTTGAGGAGGCCGCCGATCGAACCAAGAAGACCAGTGCCATGATTGCGTTTTTTCCATCTTCAAGGTCCTTTTTGCAAATGTTTCCTCAGATGTTAGGTTAGCCCGGGCTATAGACGCAAAGGACCTGTTTATAATTTTGTACACACCTTCTATTTGCAGCTTCTAGGCCTCCCCGCGGGGGAAAAAAGCAGTCTACGTCTCCTCCTTTGCTCGACATTTCCAAGAAAACGAGACGGTCGAGAGTGACTACTAGGGTAGGCAGGCGGACATCGCATCTTAAATCGCTTACCTATATGCCCACCACGGCACCCCACTCAACCACGACTCTCTGATCAGCTGGCCTTCTCCATCCACATTTTTTTGCCCCGTCAGCTTTGTCTGCACTGCTATTACTAAATCTATTCCTACGTGGCCTCTCCGTACAGAGACAGAACGTTGGCATCTCCACCGTGGAAAAAAAAAGACACCCAGCAACCGCAAGGAGACGGTGGCTGGCTTAAATTACGATGATGAGTCGATCTCTCGGTATTTCCCATACAAAATCGACTTTCTGATGTTGATTTGTCTCTGTACAGTTGGCGCATGGTCTGCGCTTTGACTGTTATAGGGAGTCATCTGCGCTTTGATTTGTCTCTAAAACCACACCAACAAATACGAAAATCGTTTGATTCCAAGAGATCCACCGGACACATGACTCCATGTGCCGTCAGCCGATGTTAGGCGCACTACCGGGCCGAGGTAGGACAGGAATAACCTTATCTTGACTTTGAAACATAGCCGCCGCCTCAACATCACGAAAAAGACACCGAAAACTGTCTAAACTGAGAACGTGAACCTTCCCGGCGGCGAGATGTCGTGGTCCGCCACACCACCACGGCGCACCAATGCCACGGGAGGCGGAGCGGATTGGCGGCATCGCCGTTGAGAGGGACGAAACCTTAGATGGGGTTTAAAGTCACCGCCACCTCTTTCATGCCATAATAGCAGGAGTCTTTCACTAGCAACTACCCGTTCTTCAAATTTTGTTGGTTAGTTCGTTTCAGTTCACGTTTTCTACACAAAGACCCTTCTTTCAAATTCTACTTACCTGCGGAAGCTTCTGTATGCGTACATTGGCTGTCTATGCAAGGTAAGCATACCATTGTTCAGCAAAAGACCAGCTTTATAGTCAATAAAAATAATCCGAAGTCAGCATTCATTTCTTCCCTTTTTAGCTCTCATGCATGCTTCGTTGTAGTAAAAAAGGACGGGCGTAATGCTCCATGGGGATGAAAGTAAGTTTGTGAGTCTCAGACAGACCAATGCAGCTAGCATGTAATGTTTGTTTATTATTCTCTGTTCAAAATAATGGTTATGTCTTTCCCTTTGATGCTAAATTTATTTTTACATGGGTTGTAAAAAAATTATTTTTACATGCACAAAAGCTAGGTGTAACTTACTTTTTTCTTCTGGTATGTTACATCCACTCCTTTTTCAATGTTTTTATTTAACTAACTTAAATTTCTTAACGGTCTAGATTAAAATCAACTATACTCTGCTACAGGAGAGCGTCACACAATAAAAGAAGATCCTGATCCTTTTGGAACATGTTTTAATTTTTTTTAATTTTTTTTCCCAGAAGGTCCATGAAATCTAAGGGAGCTTAAATGCACCTTCTGGACTATCTTAGAGCAAGGTTAATACTATAGCCAGCAGCTGGCTACAAGGACATGCCATGTCATCTAAGAGTCATCGTATAGCCAACCCATATAATATATGAGCTATTAGTTGGCTCTTAACTAGACATTAATTAATATTTAATTATTTAATGCATGTATGCTATTGGCTTTAGGCTACATGCAAGCCTCCTTTTCTTGATTCTTGTGCTATAGCCGGGCTACAACATAAGAGCCGGCTCTTCTCTCTTTCCTCCTTTCTCTCTCCTCCAACTAGTACTTTTGATGATGTGGCAAGTACTATAGCCTGCTGACTAGGCTTATTATACTTGCTCTTATGCCTCTGCTCTCAACCTGGTACATCCGTACATGGACCGTGGTTATTTCTAGTCTAGGGATAATAATTTTAAGCTGGTGCTTCGCTCTTCTGCGATGTTTCAGAAAAGTAGTAACATTTTTGTCCAATGATTAGTATCACTTTACTAAGATTTTATTATCTTTGACTCATTCATGTTTTTTATCAAATATGAATTTTTTTCCTCTTTCTTTTTCGCATGGCTAATTTCCAATTAAGTTTTGCGATGTATCATTTTACTAAGATTTTATTATCTTTGACTCATTTGTGTTTTTTTTATCAAATATGAAATTTATTTCCTATTTCTTTTTTGCATGGCTAGTTTCCAATTAAGTTTCAATGATCATTTTTAGAATACTGCCATTCGCCTGCGTGGAAGCACACAAGATGTCCCACCGGTTATATTGCATATAGCTAGTGTGCATGCAGTAAATCAACATGAACTTCAAATGCTCATCGACAAATGGGATGCTCAAGTTATCTCACCGACGTTGCACTTAGGGACCAAGTTGGACTCATTATCTTTTTCTTATTTATCATGGTAAGCAGACTCCGAGAGTTGTGTTTGTCACACCTCATGATCAAACTTTCTATACAACCAACTATAATGCCTAATGTACCTCAAAGTGGATTTTCAGATGTTTTAATTTTATTCTCAATATATTTATTTCTATAATTTTCGCAGCAACTTGCGGGGTATTATCTAGTTTCATAAGAATGGATGACAACATAGTCTTTACCCCGGTGATACTGACAAGTTTAACCATGCACAACCACACAAGAATTGAGTTCTAATTGCTTTCTCATAAAACTATGTGTTGCTTAAAGAAAAGTAGTAGCTTCGCTTTCTAGTACTAGTCGATCGACAACTCAAGAATTGAAGTATCCTCTTATTTATCAGAAAACTATAGACACCTCATGATGACTTGATTCCAGAGGATGCAAACATATTGAAAGGCAGTCAAGCAATTTTACCTAGAAGAATGTTTTTCCTAAGAAAGAATGTCAGCAAAACATAATTAACCTTCACTTCTCTTCAGATTTGACAAACGTCCTGGAGGCATTGTGGATCCAGATTTCGCAGCCCCCGTGCACTGAACATTCACGAAATCAGCGGCGCCCTGTTGAAAAACCTGAGCACCCATAGTGCCATCATCTCCCATGCTCCTCATCTGCATCCCCGGATTGCAGTAGAGCTGATCGTTGCATCTGAAATCGCAGGAGCTCATGACCTGGGCGGCGCGACCAGCAAGGTCAACACCGCCACCACCAGGGACCAAATCGGCGACGCTCTTCGTGGCGGGCCGGCCGTACGGGAAAGCGCCCATCTCCCCCTCGATCCTGCCCCTGATGTCGACGAGCAGGCAGCGGAGCCTGGCGACCTCGGCCTCGAGCGCGGCGTGGCTCTGGACCTTAAGCGTGAGCTGCTTGTTGAGGGCCTTGAGGTGGATCACCTCCTCCTCAAGCAGCGCCGTGTGGGCCTTCTTCTTCTCCCGGTACTTGCGCACGGCGGCGCGGTTGCCCGAGGGGCGACCCTTCTTGGAGGCGGAGGGGGACTCGGCGCCGTCCGAGGAGGCCGAGACGACCTTGGTGTGGACGTGGACGCAGGTGTGGGTGTGCGAGAGGTCGTGCGCCGGCGGGTTGCAGGTGTGCGTGTGCGTGCAGGCGAGGTGCTCCGTGTCCTTGAGGATGTCGTCGAAGTAGCTGTCCATGGAACAACCGCCGGGGCCGTCGCTACCGATGCCTGGGCACAGGTACGTCTCCGGGTTCGAGAAATCGAGGTCCCCGTCGTCCATGGCCGCGACTAGCAGCGGCGACCGGAAAACACGCGCTGCAGATGCGCTTCGGCGGACCCGGCGTTGCGGCGGCGGCGGCGCCGGCGCGGAGGGGAAGAGAATTTTTTGGGGGCTGGGGGGATTTGGTGTGGTGGGTTGATCGGTGCGCGTGATGGGAGGGAGGTGAGTGAGGACAAATATCAGCCGCCAGGAGATGGACGGTGGAGAACGACCCGATGCCGCTTTTGATTTTTCTTTTGCAGTTTATATGTGAACTGTTGCTTGGAAGTGAAGGTTTATACAGTCAAACAAAACCAAATAGTAACTACATATGTATCAGCAAATATAACATTGTTGAGATTCTTCTTCCATAACAAGAAAACACTTGGTAGAGAGGGTGTGTGAGAGATAAAAGTACACAAAGCGGTGATAAGAGCATTTCTAGCAGATTCAAGATAAACCGAACCCGAATAATTAGTATCGGGACCGTCAATCGCATATCCTCTTCGAATCTCTCCGAACAGAACATTTCTTAAATCTTTGAACTAGATATTTAAAAAATAAATTCATGGAAAGTGTCTAGATACGATTTCATAGATAGATAGGAGTTCATACAAAGTGAGTTCTTCATTTACACATAGCGATTCTAAAAATCTGCATGTGGAGGCGTCCGCGACACCACATCACCGGGACCAAAAAACGGTGGCGCTCAAATATGTCGAATGGAAATTAGTTAAGGAAAGGCTACAGAAAAGGACTAGTAGTTGAAAAGGAAAATTACTATCTCTAAGCGAGAAATCGGTGCTCATCAATTTAGTATTTACGAATATGGTACCATATATGATATCTTTTCTCTCTCTTCCTAAAGGAGTCTTGAAAAAGTTAGATTATTTCCACTCTATATTCTTTTGGCAAAGAGATAGTGAGAAAAGAAATATCGACTGACAAAATAAAGTGTGGTTTGTTATCCAAAGGACCAAGGTGAATTATGTATACATGACTTGGAGGTCAAAAATACTTTTCTACTAGGTAAGTGGTTGTTCAAACTACTTACTGAAGATGGTATATGGCAAACCCTCATACAGAGGAAATATGTTGAGTCAAAAGCGTTATCTCAAGTGCTTCGGAAGTCAGGAGATTCGTACTTTTAGGCTGGTCTGATGAGTACGAAGAAACATCTTTTTCAGATTCGACACTTTCTCTATTAGGGATGGATCAGAGGTTAGGTTTGAAGGAAATATGCCCTAGAGGCAATCATAGAGATGATTATATTTTATATGTATCCATAAGTTATTGCAATGTTCCTTAAATATCCATATCAGACAACTTGTATTGATAGACAATTATGTGAATTGTTTGTGAAACTCTTTACTTGTATGGTTATTTAATAGTTGTCCCTAGTTGGAGTTCATGTGAGGACACACGTGAATATTATACTAGCACATCGATTGGTTGATGACTATGTTTCGCAAGTCATAGACATGGAGATGTCAAACCAATGATGTGGACACATGTTATGAACATGGAGTTGGACTGACCCAACTTGAGACTGGCAATTAGACTTGCAGCTCTCTCTACATATCATGTATGTTTTGTCCTTAGACCTGAGATTGTCGCGTGTACTTGAGATGTGGATCGACATACTTTGGGACTATCAACCACTACTCCGTAACTGGGTAGTCATAAAGGTAGTTTTCGGGTTTGTCCTAAAACATGCTGCAAGGCATGGTCAATCAAGATGAGATTTGCCCCTCTCTACTTGAGAGAGATATCTCTGGGCCCATCGAGTGATCGGATCCAGAAATACATGGCCGTGCTACATAAGGTTAAGAGTTAACCTAGTAAAGGAATTCCGAATCCGGTATTGAGAAAGAGAGGTCAGCTTGGAGCTAGACCAATTATCGTGAGGCAAAGGGAAAGACATGTACTAAACCTTGTGATGGTTCGTCCAATATGATCTTTGTATGTGTTTAGGAGTTGGCACGTCTTGCTAGAGGCCTCTACCAACTATTGATAGAATAAGTGTATTCGTGTCATGTCTACACATATATGAACCTATAGGGTCACACACTTAAGGGGCTGGAAGCCTAATGAGGATTAGATCCGAATTAGACCAGGCTTAGGCTACTAATGGGCTGCTAATGTAGAAGCCCACTAGGGACGCCTATATAAGACAGGGTGGGGCGAGCTTACCAGGGTTAGACCATTCCACCCAGCCGCCACACCTCACGCCTGTGTTGCACGCGCAGACCTAGCATTCCGGCGTCTGATGCTTCTACCCCGCACGTGTGGATACCTCGGAGGTGCTGCATCTGTGGCACTTGGACGAGCCGCGCAAGGAGAGCTTCTCGTGGGACGAGGACAAGGAGGAGACGTGGAACGTCTGCACTGCCTCGACGCGCTTCATCAATTCCGCAACTCTGCGTCTAGTGGTAATCCCGTGATCTATGAAAACAGTATTCCTAGTTTACGTGGTAGAAAATTTTGATTTGCGCTAGGGTAGCCTACTCGTATCCCTTCAGTGGTATCAGAGCCGATGCTGTTCAGTTATAGGTTCGGGATGTTTGCATATGGTGATATGCAGATTGATATGAATGATGTTTATCATCATGATGAAAAGACAATTAAATATCTTTCTTCCAGCGCACAAATTCGCTAGAACTATATGGTCAATCATCCAGGTAGCTTCTAGACTACGTCCCGCTCGTAGCGTTGCAAATATATTTGGCAATTGACTACATGAGATAGATTTTAAGTATAGAACTCTTATTAGGGTGGAAGCACTTACTGTTATCTGATCGCTATCGTTGTGTAGAAATTGAAGCACTATGCACACGACAACTGCTTAGACGAGTCCTGCACGACGCAAATCCAACAGACCCCCTTGCTTTGGCCCGCAAAACGAAAGGTTCATAAGCAACGTCGTGTGTAAATCGTCTTGTGCATAGCATGATTCATGTAGAGAAATGTAACACCCTCAGAATCGACCCTATGCAAGTCTCAGCGATTCCCGCCAAACCCGCATAGAAACGATTCAAAGGTGTCCACCAGGCACTTTCGTGCGGGTGGAAAACGAAGTAATACCATTACACATTAGTCCTCGATGGAACCCACAAAACAGATATATACAACACGACTCCACGAGTCAAGAATCCAGATATACAGTACAAAGATCCAAATCACCCTGAAAACGATACAATGTCCGACTACGGACAAGATGCAAATGGGGCTAAGAGCCCTGAAGGATAACCAATGGCGTCCATAACCCTGCCCAGGCCAAGCCGGAAAGGTAACCCTGCTAACGACGTCGATCTCAAAACCTGCTTAAAAAAAGGGGTGCCGATAAAGGGCAAAGGAAAAAGAGGAGCGATCAGTACTGAGGCCAGTACACGGCGAGACTAGAATTCGGCGGTCCTCGCCTACATAGGTATGGTGGACTAAAGCGGCAGCGCAGCATGCACTAAACACCCTATAGAGACTCGATATAACTGTCGGCTATCAGAGAGGGATAAGAAAGACCTATTCGGAACCAACCTGATACTACCACCAAACATACCCATCCTAGTCTTTCCCCCTCGAGACCAAACGAGGAAGTCAACCGAGGAACTCACACAGTTGGCAGTTTTATTCATTTCGTTATAGTTGCGGCAATTACTAGTCAGATATATATAGCATGAGTCATCCTGATATAATAAGCAGTGGGCAGTTTTAGCTAACCATTCCGTTGTAGTTGTAGTACTTACTAGTCAGATACATATAGCATGAGGCATCCCAAAACCCAGCAGTTGTTGGTACTTTTATTTAGCCATTCTGTTGTAGTGAAACTGATTACTAGTCATATCGGATACAAGTCAAATTATAACAGTAAACTTTAGTTATAGCTGTCTATGATCGAGAACTGTGCTCCAAGTTGTCCATAACCACGGACACGGCTTCTCGAAAAGATTTAACTCTGCAGGGGTGCACCAAAGTTCCCACACGCACCTACACCCTTGTTGTCAGATCAGGTAGGTACAAGATCACAAAACATACACCCAACGGTATGTCGACGGGGTTTCGGACACGACGTTTCCCAGACTCAAAGCAAGCACATGGGAGGCAACCCCACTAAGCTACCCGTAATGAAGTCGGCCGGTCTCCGAGACGGACCCAGGGTTTGCGAGAACGGCTGTAAACGATTGGGAACCGAAAGTGTGACTGGGCTTGTCGATACCGCGAAATCGTGCCGCGATCCAAAACAGTACAGGCGCTTCACGCGCAATCGTAAATAAAGCAGTAAAGCATGGCATAAGTACATGATAGTAATAAAGCCCCAAACTACTTTGTGGCCCCCGGTACAGTACTTTGAAATCAGGTACTAATCGATGGGGGTGCCCACACACCCCATCTGTGGTTAGCGCGCTCGATCTCGGAACAGGTGTCAAGAACTCGGGTCCCACGGACACCAAAGGAGCGGTTAAAAACCAAATATTGTCTATTACCCACCGGTGCCTCTGCATTTACCTACTTCAATTTTAGTTATTAAACGATAATTAAAGCCATGATCATCTCCAACATAAAGCATATGGCAGCCTTCCAACAACCTTGGTACTTGACGACACGCACCAACACTTGAGCAAGCAACTACGACACGCAAGTCCAACTATCTACCAAACAACAGGTAATAGGATGTGTCCAAGGCAATATAAGGCTGCAAGAGATATCACGGGTACGGAAACTAGAGCATCGCAACACAGCTAGCAATAGATCAACAGGAGGAAATAAAAACTATAAAAGTAAGATAGGTAGAAAGGGGGAGAATGCTCGCCTGAAAAACATTGCCGAAGGTTCACCCGCAGATCGGGTCGACACTCGCATCAACTTATCGGCCTATTCCGTGAAGAAGCAAAGCAGTAGAAGAAACACCGGATACACTATTTATTACTACGGCAGAAAATCGAGCATGATGCATGTATGATGTATGACATGGCAAAGATGCGATGCAATTAGGCCATATTAAGCGGAATCGGGGGCACGGCAATTAGTTATATGGTTCAAGTTATTTAGATATCCAGCAATTTAAATGTTGTCTTAACATGGCAAAACATAGCATCAGTTCGCTACACAAATTTAAATGGGGCCAATATTAGACTAGATTTGCCCGCATATGGTCTCCATATTTAATTATGAAGTGAATCGACAAAATGCCCCAAACCCACAAAAATATGTATGCAACATGAATGATTTAATGCATCAAGATATATAGTTGGCAATTTATAAAATAGGGGCTCGGAAAAGGTCACACATTGGTATCGGTGATCTTGGGGTTCGCCGAGGGTTCGGGATCGGTCTTCGGGAAGGAGAGCTTGACGGTCTGAAGAGTTCGGGCGCCGGGATCGGTCTTCGGGGATCTTGGTAGATGGTTCCATGTCGACGGTCATGGAGACTCCGGGAAGAAGGCCTTGACGTTCCATGACGACAATCTTGGATCTTGTTATCTGTGAAGAACTCAAGTTCGATCGGGGGCACGCTTGGATCAGTGCTGGTGTTTTTCAGCACGCCATAGCCGTGAAGATCCTGGCTGAGAGCAGCAAGCCCACACCGGTACAACAAACCACCCAAAACAAGGACTTAAAGCAGCGGGACAAAAGTAGAACAAGGACAACACGCTGGAGGAGGCCCATGTCTCGTTCGGGCATTAGCTCGAGCAACTTGCGTTGTTGCGCTGGAAGGCGATGCACACGGCGGTCAAGAAACAACGACACACGGGCCAAAGGCATGTAGGAGGAAGATCCGTGTCAAGGCGCGGCGTCCCGGCGACGCGCGGATCGGCGAGCGGCCGGGGATGCAGGACAGGAAGAGGGGCGGAGGAGAGGAGGCGGCAAGCGGCGCCCGAGCGGAGCCGAGACGGAGAATGGCGGCGGGGCAGGTTCGACAGGATGGTGGCGGTCACGGGGAGGCGCGAGCGATGGGAGGCAGAGCACCGCTAGGACGCGCACAGGGCGGCCGAGCTTGCAGGCACCATGGAAGAGCTCAGGCGGCACTCGCGAAGAGGGGACGAGGCCAGGAGAGAAGGGCGGCGGAGACATGCAGGAGGCCGGGCGGCGAGACGTTGGGCGGGCTCCTGGCGGTGGGGTCGCTGGTAGCAGGGGCTCACGAGAGGAAGGAGATCGAGGGGAAGGAGAGGAAGGGGAATACGACGCGCGGGCCGCGGGGTGGCGACGTGGGCCAAGGAACAGGTCGAGAGAGTGGCGGCGCTGGCCAGAGAGGAGGCGAGCGGCGTCTGAGGGAGGGGATCGCGAGCGGGGCGAGAGGAAGGTTCGCGAGGTGCATGCAGTCGTCTTGTTGACAGCGAGGCAGTGGGTGGGCAGCGTTGACCAAGGGTGGGGAGTGGGTTTGGTTGAGGATCGGTTAGGGCGTGGCCTCGCGTGTGCATGTGTCCAAGGTGGGTCGGGTGTAGTGCGGGGTGCAAGCGGCGGCGGAATGGAGGGATGGTGTGTCTAGGGTTTGGTCTGGGGTAGGTTTAGGGTTTTATTTATGGGGTAGTAGGTGGTCTGTCTAGTTAGGCCTTTGGGCCTGACCGGATGGACTGCCTTCCCCTAACAAAATATTTATATTATTTATTTTCTTTTCTTTTAAAATAAAACATTTGCAAAAAGTGTTTAGACAAATAAAAGATCCGAACGGATCTAGAGTTTCGATTTGAACAAAGAGGGGAAATCTCTAGAAAACAAAATAGGCTTTTGGGAAATTGTTTTAGGCGAATAAATGCATGATGATGTCATGATGATGCACATAATAAAAACAACAGCGGTTTTCTAGTAGTGGATTTAACCGGGGTGCTACAAGAAATGATAAGATTTTTAATGATAAAATGCCTTCTCTTATGCAGGTTGTCTACCAGTGCATAGCTACGCTCTGTTTGTGATCGTTTCTACATTGAGTGGAGTGTTTTACGGAGGTTTGTATATGCTTGGAGAATATGGGGAGGGATATTTTTTCCCGACATAGGTGGCAACATGATCTTCGTATTGGGTCGCCTTAGTCTTGTTTAGGCGTTATGTTGTTTCCTTGCTGATCTCCATGTAATTCATCTACAATTGTTTTTCCGGTTTCTTAACTTGTGTTGGCTGCGTGCATTTCTGGTTATACAGAGACCGAGTGTAGCACTTAAAACTCTTTAAGTAATATATCACCCATTTTAGAAAAAAAAAAGTTACAACTTGTTGGCTCCAAAGCTACCAGAGAGTAATTTTGATCCCCTTTCTCAGATTACTATACATAATAAACAAAAAAAAATACAGCAAGCATAAAATGGAAATAGTCTTCCATCCAGGAACATGGCAAGGCTAATGCTGAATCTGTATCAAGCTTGTGAATTAACGTGGCAGCCCCCATCCTTTCTTGCAGGTTATCTACTTCACCAACCCTGTGGACGAGTACCTGATGCAGTACCTCATGGACTATGAGGACAAGAAGTTCCAGAACGTGTCCAAGGAGGGCCTGAAGCTGGGCAAGGACTCGAAGGTCAAGGACCTCAAGGAGTCCTTCAAGGAGCTGACTGACTGGTGGAAGAAGGCCCTGGACACGGAGGGCATCGACTCGGTGAAGATCAGCAACCGGCTGCACAACACCCCCTGCGTTGTCGTCACCTCCAAGTATGGGTGGAGCTCCAACATGGAGAAGATCATGAAGGCGCAGACCCTGTCGGACGCGAGCAAGCAGGCGTACATGCGCGGCAAGCGGGTCCTCGAGATCAACCCCAGGCACCCCATCATCAAGGAGCTCCGCGACAAGGTCGCTCAGGACAGTGAGGTAAATATGCAGTCTCGAGTTGCCTATATATCTTCACTTCTGAACGTGCTCAAATGATTGTGCTAAATTGCTGACATGATGTGCACAACCCACACAGGACGATAACCTGAAGCAGACGGCGAGGCTGGTGTACCAGACGGCTCTGATGGAGAGTGGGTTCAACCTTCCTGACCCCAAGGACTTCGCCTCCAGCATCTACCGGTCGGTGCAGAAGAGCCTTGACCTGAGCCCTGATGCTGCCGTGGAGGAGGAAGAGGAGGCGGAGGAGCCTGAGGTGGAAGAGAAGGAGGGCGCCAAGGCGGCCGAGGAGCCCGAGTACGAGCAGTACGACAAGGACGAGCTGTAGTTGTGTTGTCTCTTTTTAGCTCTGTTGTGTTGGTCTAGGTGCGCAGAAGGTCACTTGCTGGAAATGTGATGGTTTTGAAGGACGTCCATTTTTTCCGTGCGAAAACGCATCATCATGATACGGGGTTTTCCGCCCAAGCTTCTTAATGATACTCTAGCTAGCTCAAATTAGCCGTTCGCGTTGTTTCAGAAGCGCCCTTTTGTTGTACACTTGCTGCTTTTGGTTTGTTAACTGTGCTGTAGTTACAGAATGAATAATGGGTTTTTTTTGGAGTTACCATACAGGAGTAAGTAGTACGAGGAATTCAGAGCACGCGTACGGCTACTGCGTACACGGTACCTTGTACGACGTACTAGTACAGACGTGACGCCGTCGTCAGGAAATTAACTGCCGGCCGGTCCTTGCGAGTAGACCCTATACACTCCTTGATTGTTCTTTTCTCCCCAGGCGCCGCCGCCGGGAGAAATAGATCTTGCCCTAGGGCACAAGCCTTCGACGCTGGCCTCCGGTGGCTTCTCCCGCCGACGACCTAGGTCATCGGTGGTGAGGGGGTCGCCGGATTTACGCGTGTGGATAGTTTTTAGTCAAAGTAGATTCATTTTTAGGCTGTTTATCATCTTGGTTCGGGGACGGCGATGGCGGCGCTGAATAAGTTTTCTTCAGATCCTTCTTCAATGGATTTGAAGACAAGTCTATTCAAACAAGGATGGTGCGACAGTGGCGGCATCCTTGTGGTGGATGTGTGTCCCCAGGATCCACCGCTGCGGCGGCGTTTGCTCCAGCGCCGACGTGGAACCTGGGAGATAGTCAAGGAGCGGATGCAGATTGTGATATGTATCGACGGCATCTGAAAGATGGTGGATCGTGTGCTGGGTTTGTGATTCGTGGATGGCAGGTATGGTTTCCTTCTCCGACGTCTTAGTCGTGTGGGGGTGCTAGATCTGGAGTTCGATGGCGTGTCCGGGGTGCTGCCCCGGTCTGATTCGTTTAACGACAATGGTTTCACCTTGGGTGAGCCACCTTGGAGGTCCACAAAGTTGCATATTAGCGATGGAGCCGCTTGAAGCTCGGGTGAGGAGGTGATATGTTATTTCCTTTTGTGTCTGCTGCTGTGGTGCCAGAGGCAGGTGACGGGCGTCGGCGTCAAGCTCAAAGAATTTTTTGGTCTGGATTGTATTTTTCTTTCTTGGCTGGCTGTCCTTTGTGCAAATGCGTTCTGCTATTTTTTCAGTTTTTTCAGGTCGGTATCTATGTGGCTTGTACTATGAAATTTATGATACAATGAGACACGTGTTACCAATGCAAAAAAAGAAAAGAATAGACCATATACGTAACTATACGAAATACACTCCAAATTGATGATCTTGTATGCGCGATCGGATATGGAGGCAGTGTCAAAGTGATCAACCCTGCCACGGGAGAGGTGCTCGTCGCTCTCACGAAGAAAGATGCCCTTGTTTTGGGCTTCGGCCGAGCCAGGCCGTCCGGTGTGTACAAAGTGTTCTGCATCTACGACACCTGTGAGGTCCTCACCGTAGGAGATTGCACAGGGTGGAGGCAAAAGCAGATGCTTATGCCCCCAACCGACATCATCTATTACTGCAACCCTGCCATTGTTGTCAATGGCATCTTGCATTTATTTATTCAGTCGTATCTAGACGAGGGTAGCATCCACATACACTGCTTCGACCTGGAGACCGAGGAGTGGTAAAACATCATCAAACAAAGGCCCACCAGAAGTGGAACTTGGTGGGGGTGACATTACCTTGGGGGAGCTAAACGGTGCACTATGTATGGTTCAAAAGGATTCTAGCGGCCACACTTCTCATGGAGTCTGCACCAGCATATGGATCCTGGATAATTTTTGACAAGACCTCCTGGGTGAAGGCGTATAACATTATTCCTTTGGACCCATCTTCATATTACCGGATGAAGCCTTTAAGAATTTTATGTAATGGTGGGGGATTGCTCTTCTACCTCGGCCTTATGAAGTCTAAAATGCCGGTCCTACAAATCTACGATCCTCATAGTGGCAGATGCACGGACGCGACGAAGAGGTTGCCTCGCGACTATGGCTGGGAGATGGTCCTTTGCAACTTGAACTTGGAACATTTTGTTTCGGTCAAGACATAGTACCTTGAATGTTTTCTTATGTTTTTTTGCAAGTCAGATAATTTAATGTGTACAGGTGAGAAGATTTTTGGACATAGTACACCTTCTGATTATTTACATAAGAATGTAAAATCGAGGTTATTTGAGAATATCTACATGCTTCAACATGCGCAACAAGTAATTTGAACCATACATGCATGACACGGCCTGATCCCCATATTACTTGGCTCTAATTAATTGGGAATTAATTTGTTGCTGGCGATCGATCTTCTCACCCCGGCCCTCAAAATCAGGTTAAGTACGCCGACCCAACACAACAGAAACCGATTTGAACTCTAACTTAGTACTACCTCCATTCCGGTTTGTAAGGCAAATACATATTTCAAAAAAATGGTTTGATCATAAATTTAGTCAATAAAATATAAACTATATTTAACAAAAAAATACTATTAGATTCATATTTAAAATACGCTTTCGACGGTATAATTTTTATGACATACGATTCATATATTGTTGACTAAAATTAGGTTAAATTATTTTCTCAAAATTCCGCCCCTGTTCCTCCTGACCCCGGTCCTTCTAGTTTGTCTAGCTCGCCATTTTGTGTTCTCTCCGAGGTCTCCCTGGCCCACCTAGGTGAGGTGGCGGATGATTGTGGTATTGTCTTTCGGGGAGAGAAGGGGCCGAGACTGGAGCAGATTGCGACCATTAAGGCGCGGGAGGGCACGGAGCAATCTGCTACAGGCACGTGATGCCCGGGGCGGGGCTCCGCATCCTTGCGAGGCTAGGCCCGGCCTGGCCCAAAGAGGGAGACCCGCCTTCTCGATCGCGGGAGACCACCCACAAGTCGACCCCCTTGGGCCAACCGCGTGGGAGGCCCCCCAAGTCAGCTGCGATCCGCTCCTCTTGTCCCCGC
Organism: Avena longiglumis; assembly: GCA_030063025.1. Classification (NCBI taxonomy): domain Eukaryota; kingdom Viridiplantae; phylum Streptophyta; class Magnoliopsida; order Poales; family Poaceae; genus Avena; species Avena longiglumis. Next base: position 35,482,915 of record CP125979.1, read on the forward strand.
GCTCGCTCGGTCCCCGCTCAGGGGACCCCCCGGCTTGAGTTTCCCTCATGGACATCCTCCGGGCCTTCCGGGTGTTCATTTGGAATATCCGGGGGTTTGGCAGTGAGGGCCGCCGCCGCCAGATCAAGGAGTCTCTTCGCTTGGAGCGCCGGATATTGTCGGCCTTCAGGAGACGATTCGCCAGGACTTGATCTCCATTGCCGAATTGGAAGCGTTGAGCCGTTTCAAGTTCTCCTGGTCCTGGCTTCCTGCATCCGGGCACTCGGGGGGATCCTCCTGGGTGTGAAGGAGGATACCTTCGAGGTTGATGATATGGAACGCGGGGAATTCTTTGTGAGCATGGCGCTTACCCATAGACAGTCTCGATTCAGATGGGAGGTGATCATTGTCTATGGCCCCGCGGACCATAGGAGGTCCGCTGACTTCTTGCGTGAGCTCAAATCGAAAGTGGAACGGACGGTTATCCCGGTGGTGGTCGCCGGGGATTTTAACCTGATCCGATCTGCCGACGATAAGAGCTCGGCAAACGTGGACCTCCCTAGGATGCGTATGTTTAACGACTGCATTGCCGAGCTTGCTCTCCGCGCGATCCGGCGTGTGGGCGCTAGATATACTTGGTCAAATAAGCAGTTGAACCCGATTCGCAGCGTTCTCGATCGCGTCTTTGTGTCTGTGGATTGGGAGGTGGCCTTCCCTCTTTGCTCGCTGAGAGCGGTCACTAGGATTGGGTCGGACCATACCCCTCTCCTCCTCTCCTCTGGAGGGGGCCGCCCCCCTCGTCTGAACCGCTTCCACTTTGAATCTTTCTGGTTGCAGAAACGAGGATTTGTGGAGGCGGTTCGGGCAAGGTGGATGGCAGCGGCCGCTTCTACCCCTCGGGTGTAATGTGCGGTGGATATCTGGTATCACTGTGCCAAATTATCTCGATAGTTCATGCGAGGCTAGGGGGTGAATTTGGGGGCTGACCTCAGGAATCAGAAGGAGTCCATTCTGCGGGATATTCAGGCCTTGGACCAGGAGGCCGATCTTCACGGCCTCTCGCCTGAGGCCTGGTCCCATAGGTACTCCCTTGAGACTTCCATTATGGAAATCTACAAGGGAGAGGAGGCTTCTGGCCAGCCGAGTCGCCAACTGGCTGTCTGGTGAATCGAACACGGCTTACTTCCATGCCATTGCCAATGGTAGGAGGAGGAAGTGCTCAATTCCTTGCCTCTGGGAGGAGGAGTCGCTGCTGGAGTCCCCTCAGGCGCTCTCCTCCCATATTTATGCCTTCTACCGGTGTCTTTTCTCCGCCTCGCCGCAGTCGGGAGTCTCGCTGGCGCCTGACTTCTGGACTGGTGAGGCGCTTGTCTCTCCCGAGGATAATGCTGGTCTCACTCTCCCCTTCTTAGGGGGGGAGGTGGAGGCTGCTCTGAAGTCCATGAAGTCTAGTTCGGCACCGGGCCCCGATGGTCTCCGGTGTGCTTCTTCCAGGCTTTTTGGGCTCAGTTACAGCCTTTGATCCTGCAGCTCTTCCAGGAGCTATTCACGGATACCCTGGTGATGTCCCGTTTGAACCTTGGCGTGATTACCCTGATCCCCAAGGTTGTGGGAGCCACGGATATCCGCCATTTCCGTCCGATCACGGTGATTAATGTCATTCAACGCCTGTTCGCCAAGGTCCGTGCCATCCGTCTCGCTCCAATGATGGAGAGCCTCACCCATCCTCTCCAGTTCGCCTTCCTCAAGGGACGCCTCATTCATGACGATGTCCTGGCACTTCATGAAATTGTACATGAAGTTAAGGTGCGACGTCAAAAAGGGGTGTTCCTGAAGTTGGACTTTCAGAAGGCCTATGATCGCTTAGACTGGGCCTTCTTGAGACTCGTCCTGGAGAGGAGGGGCGTTGATGACCGCATGATCTGCTGGATCATGCAATTCATGAGGAGTGGCACGACGGCGATCAACATCAATGGGGAGATCGGTCCTTACTTTAGTCCGTCCTGCGGGGTTAGGCAAGGGGACCCGATCTCCCCTATATTGTTCAACGCCGCGGTGGACGCCCTGGCGGAGATTTTGGATAGGGCCCAACGCTCGGGGCACATCTCCGGGGTGGTGGGGCACTTGATCCCTGGGGGTGGGATCTCCCACCTTCAGTATGCGGATGACACCATGATCATGGTGCAGGGTTCGGACCGGGACATCATTCACCTGAAGTTCCTGCTTCTCTGCTTCGAGTCCATGTCGGGTCTGACGATCAATTTTGACAAGAGTGAGGTGATGGTTCTTGGGTACCCCGAGGAGGAGCGCCAGCGGATCGCGGATGGGCTGAATTGTAGGCTCGCGGACTTCCCGATTACGTATCTGGGGATGCCCATCAGGGAGACGCGTGTGTTGATTAGATACCTGACCCCTTTGGTCGCGAGGGTGCGCTCGAGGGCGGAACCCTGGAGAGCGCGCCTTACGTCTAAGGGGAGCAAGTCGGTGCTGATTAACTCGTGTCTCTCGAGTCTGCCCATGTACCAGATGGGGCTGTACCTGCTGCCCGAAGGGACGCATGCCGACTTCGCTAAGGAGTTGTCTAGGTTCTTTTGGGCGGCGAGGGATGGCCATCCGAAATACCACATGGTCAAATGGGCGGACGTCTGCGCCCCCAAGAGCTTAGGGGGCATAGGTATCCTTGACTCTCGCCGCTTTAATGTGGCGTTGATGTTGAAGTAGGTTTGGCGCATTCTTAGAGACGACGGCGGACTCTGGCTTCAACTTATCAAAGCCAAGTATCTCCGGGGCCGCCCCCTTTTAGCTTGTGAGCGGAGGGAGGGCTCTCATTTCTGGAGAGCCCTCCAGGAGATTAAGCATTTCATCGGGCTGGGCCTCTCCTTTGAAGTTGGTTGCGGATAGGGGATTCGATTTTGTCTTGATCCCTGGCTTCTCCCGATCCCGTTGGGGGTCCTTTACCCCAGCCTTTTTGCTATCTCCGCTTCCCCCGAGATCCTTGTGCAGGAGGCCTTCCTGGAGGGTCACTGGAACGTCTTGTTCCGGAGGCACCTTAGTGCGGCGGAGGACACGGACCGCCAGCTGCTGCTACGCTCCCTCCCTGGGGCCTTATCCGAGGCCCCTAACTCGGTAGCGTGGCAACTGCATCCCTCTGGCGAGTTCACGGTGAACTCGGCCTATCGCGCCCTCTTCCAGGGCCCTGAGTTGGGTTGGACGGCTCCTCTGTGGAAGGCCCCCCTGTCGCTTAGTATCCGCATCTTCGTGTGGCAGCTGCTACGGGACCGGCTACCCTCGGGGGTGGAGGTGGCCAAGCGTAACGGCCCGGGCGATGGCTTGTGTCCCCTATGTGGGACTCTGGAGACCTGTGCCCATATTATGTTCTCCTGTTCAGTGGCCCAGACTCTTTGGTGCTTTGTCAGAGAGGCGCTGGGGCCTGCCTGGGAAGCGTAGGAACTTGGGGAGTTCCTGCAGTCTCAGGCTAACAGGGCCGGAGGAGGTCGTCGTCTCTTCTGGCTCGTGTTTGCGGCCATCTCGTGGTCCTTGTGGAACGTGCGGAATAAGATGGTGATTGAGAAGGTTTATCCTTCCCGCGTGTCTGACCCTGTGTTTTCTTTTCTTGCCTTTCTCCAGCAGTGGTCTCCCCTGGTGAGGCAGCGTGATCGGGCGGCTTTCGACAGCTCGATGCGGGCCTGAGGACGGCAGCGATCCCCCTATCTGCTCCGACTTCCCCGGCCCAGACGTCCTGAGTCCTCCCGCATCCTCGTTGCAGTTTTAGTTTTTGTTTGGCCGTGCTTGTGTTGTTGCCCCAGCGGTTGTGTGAACACCCTTTTTCTTTTTCTTTTCGTTTGGCCTAGGCCGTGGTGGATGCTTGCTGAACTTTGTACCTGGATGTTGCTTTATTTATAAAGCGGGGCGAAAGGCTGATTCGAGAGAAAACCGGAATGGAGGTAGTATACAAATTAAGTGTCCGCGTGCATTACAAAAAACACATAAATGCTGGTTTTAAATTTATTTTTACGGGACACTCGTCTTAATTTTAGAGGGCACAAAAACACTAGCATTTACATGCGCGAACAAGTAATTTGAAAAATCAAAACACGATATACACATATTGTTTTAGGAAGGAACACACACTACTAAACATATGTACTATTAAGCTCGACCATTGCAGATGGAAAAGGTATTCCATGAGCTGTGTCTATGATATGATATATACGATCGAAACCAAAAACAAAAGTTTATAGGTTCTCCACCATTCGGACCTATTAAGCCCCTCGTCGCACATGAAAAGCTCTTACCATGTGCAGCACGGAAAATCACTGGCTACATGAGATTCATAAAACATGTTTTTATTTATTTTTATTTCTAACTATATAATCAATTATTAAATATGGGTCAAAGTTACATCTTTATAAATTTATTCATGTTTAGAGCATCATGTATTTGCAATGAATGTGGTAAATAGATGGAGACAATAGACTTATAAGATAAGATAAACACTTGACACACTTTGAACACTTAGATGATGCCCTCGCAATTAGGAGGGGCAATGTTCTAGTTGCATAAAATGACAATAGTAGCTATTTAGGTCATGTCTAATAGAACGCACGACGTTGTTCTCTGCTAGCAGCAAGGACTGAAATTGGTGTCGTAGACACCGGCTAGTGCCTTTGGCGCGTCTGTAAATTCCCAGCTATGTGCATCATAGATTTGCACCGACAAAAGATCCGTGTTTTTACAAAAGTTAGAAAAGAGCAGCCTTTTTCCATCACGTAGCATCCTCAAAGGTATCAACCGATCATCAAACCCTAATGAATCAAAAGGGATCATGAACACCTTAACCCATGTGCTATTGTTAGAATCAGTGAGGAGCCATAAGTTGGTCACATAGCTCTCAACATCCGGTTGAACCATACACAAGGAACCATTGAGCTCGCTCAACGCAGGGTCACACTTCAACAGAGGGTCACTCTGGCGAAGTTCCACATTTGGTGGCCCCTTGATCCTGTTCTTCCACTCCTCTCTCGCAAGGTTAAAGCATAGTACACTGTCTCTGTCTAGCTGAGATTCTATCATAATATGGAGGACACCATTTACCGCGACAGGGTTGCTAGTGTATGAAATATTGGTGGTTGGAGGCAACGGCATTCGTCTCCACCCAGCACCATCTCCCACCGTGAGGATCTCACATTTGCTGGGATTGATGTAGACCAGCTTGTACACACCTGCTGACGGGATAGCGCGGCCGAATCCCAAAAGTCCACTTTTCTGGCAGGTCTGACGCACCTTCCCACTGTGGAGGTCAACCACTTTGACATCACATGAACGGCCAATCACACATATGAGGTCATCATGGCTTGTGCAGATAAGCTTCCAGGCAGAAGCTATGTTCTTGATCACTTTGACCACATTACCATCCATGTCAATTAACCGAAGAGCCCTGTCCTGGCAGGAGCCGACAACGAGGAGCGGCTCGGCGCGAGACTTGTACACGGCGACGATGGTGTCGGATATGAGGGCACACCACTCTTTGGACACGCATCTGAATCGAATCAGCGACTTCACCGGGATTCTAGAGAGGATGTCGATGACGACGTCGTTTGGCAAGGGGACGGGCGACTTGGCGGAGGGACACTGCCGCAGCCCCTGCGCATGGCGAAGAAGACAGGGCACCGCCGAGAACGCGATCCCCATATGATCGAATTGGCTCCAAATTTCTGCGTCAGGGCCTCGACCTCGACGGCCTCGGAATAAATTTTGGCGAATCCTTTTCTATATGCCTGCGTGTCCCGTTTGAGGTTTACAAACAAGGAGGTCGTCGGCCGAAAGATTATGTCGTGGTTTTAGGCAAACGTAAGCAATCAAAACACATGAGACGCAAGATTATGTCGTGGTCTAGATGGACTCGGATGGCAGCCACCGGCCGGGTATGCAACAATTCCAACTTTCCCTCCCATCTGAAACCGATTGTGTATGGTACGACATACCTGGAAGCCGCTCTCGTACCGTGTGGCCGGACCGGCGCGGCCGTGCACATATGCGCGTGCTGGCGGCGGCAGCCGTCGTCCTTGTTTCCGATCAAGCGCAACAAGTTACCGATGGCAGCAGTCCCTCCCTGCCTGTGGTCGAACATACCTGGTAGCTACCGATGGCGGTATAAAGGTTCTTATTTTGTTTTTTAAGGAAAAAGGTTATTATTTTGTATACAATTGATAATATAAACAAGCGCAACATGCTATTTTTATATTATATACAATTGATATTATAAACACTATTGGAAAACACGGTGTTACACTATTGGAAAACACGGTGTTACTGTGCATCAGGACTTTGTTGTGCGAAAAACATTTGTCGTGTGCCCTCCTGAAAAACACACGAAAAAGAGAAGACGCACTGCAAACCAGCACAGCACCGCAACAGGAAACACACAATAAAGATAGATAAAGACAAACGGCAAAGAACGACACACGGTAAAACAACAGAAAAGCGCAAGGCAAAGGAAATGCCGATGGCAAACAGGTAAGGAGAGCCCACATCTTCGGCCAGCTGATGGTGCCGACCTGACGGCAGGCCTTAGCCGTGTATCACCGTCAGGCGCACGGTAAATTTTTGAATTTTTATTTTATTTACGTGTCTTATAAATTTTTCTGCGTGCGAATTTTTCCCACATGAATTTTTAAATGGCTTTGCCGTGTGTTCGTGGCAGAGGACACATGATAGACACATGGCAAAGGCCATTTTCTATTTTCTAAGCGTCAGACACATGCTTTTTGTGAAGCAATCACCAAAGGGCTAATTCAGAATGCTATCATCTCATTTAAAAGAATACTTGACTACCTTACATAGAAAATGTCCAAACCGGGGGATCTCAAATATTTTCGTCCATCCCTGGTGAAAAAGACAAATTCATGCTGAATCGGCAGGAAGTGGGTCCAATTTAAACTACAGATACATTATGTATCAAAAAATCATTTTTAGACTCACAATATCTATTTTATCATAGATCTGATACAAGTTTAGCGAGACGGCTGATCCATTGATGACGCATGCGAGGTTATTGGCACCCGTGCTAATAGACTTGGCAAACCGGTCTATGCCATGAATAACCCTCACAACTCCATCCATATCAACCAGTCTTATGGAGAAGTCGTAAAAGGAGTAAGCGAGGATGAGGGGCTCGGCACGAGACGTGTGCTCGGAGGCAAATACCAGATCAGAGATGAGTGTGCGCCACTCCCTCGACATGCATCGTAACCGGCATAGGGACTTCACCGGGAGCAGAGGCAGGATCTCTAAGACGACGTCGTACGGCAACCAGACAGAAGAAGTGTATATTTGGACCTTGGTCGCGTGGGGAGCTTCGCAGGTTGATCGCCATCGTGCAGGCGAGGAAGGTGACTGCACTGTGGCGGCGTTCTTGTCGTCGGCGGAGCGTGCCGTCGCCTGGCTGTAAGAAAGAAAGCATCGGCACGGCGGCATGATCCCCATATTATTTGGCTCTAATAATTAATTAATTGGGAATCAAATTCAACAAATATAATTTCTAAATATACAACCGATTATCTCATTTTCTTATATTAAGCCTCTAGGCATACAATTGCACCATCTCCACATTATTTTTTCTTATTCTTATAAAAATATTTAATATTATCTATGTGAGTCTACCATGCATTTTCTATAAATCCTTGATCTATAAATTATTTAACAAAATCATAATATGGTTAAATCCTTCATTTTCGGATTATTCTGTTTGTTTTCTTAGTCGATGTGACCGGACAGTATAGGTCTCTAGCCAAAGTAAAATTCCCATGCAATCTCTCTTTCCAAAGTAAAAAAAAAAAAGAAGCACGATGCATATGCTATACAGCTAGCCGACTCCATCCAGACATCGGATTCTGTCCAAAAACACAGCTGAAGCCTACATATAACCTCGAAGTAATAAGGCAGCAAATCGAACGCAAGGCCCCTGTGATCTCGACCCTGTCCGTTTTGTGTCACAAGGCGGAGTGGAAACCTGCCGTGGAGTTCAGGTGGCAAAGCCAAAAAGGATGGGTATCATCAGGTTCTCGCTGTTGCGGTGTCTTCTTCACCAAGCACAAAAGCTGCTACGGGTTCCATCGACTACAACCACACCGGCGGTGTTTCTACCAAACGAAGTCATGCATCTTCGACATCCTCTCCAGGGTCCCGGTGAAGTCACTATGCCGGTTCCGATGCGTGTCCACAGGGTGGCGTGCTCTCATCTCGGACCCGGTCGGTCTTCATAGCCGCCCGAAAGTCCCGCCCCGCCGAGCTGCTCCTTGTCATGCATGGGCTCCTCAAAGGAGTCGTGCCTCAGACTGGTTGATATGGAAGGCAGCGTCGTGCAGTGAGGACGATCAACTACGCGGACTGTGGTTGGACACCCGTGTGCTCGAGTCCCATCGACGACATCTTATGTGTTACCGGCTACTCGGAGAACGGCATCCCCGTCGCCGGGATGCTCCACTTCGACACCACGAAGCTTCTTATCACACCCTTGGAACAAGACAGAGCATGGGGATGCGGCCGTGCGGTCCCGTCCGGCGCCTATAAGGTGGTGCGCTTAGTTTCCTCCTACGAGTGCGAGGTATTCACGATAGGAGGAGAAGGCGACGACGGGTGGAGGAAGAGGAAATCGTTCCCGTTTCGTACCGACTCTTCCAGTCGTGACAACCACACTGCGTCGGTTGACGGCGCGCTCCATTTCTTGGCGGTGGCGCTACCGGACGCAGTGGGAAGCATCCTCCGTTTCGACCTAGAGACGGAGGAGTGGAAGAGCAGTATCAAAGGCCCACCAGATGTCAAACTTGGACGCCTCGAAATCAGCTTGGGCGAGCTCAACGGTGCCCTATGCATGGTTGAACCGGGGTTCAATTACACCCATTTTGGATATACCAACATATGGCTCCTGACTGATTCTCACAATAGTCTATGGGTCAAAGCGTACGAGATACCCTTGGACCCACTCACGTATTACCAGATGATGCCTTTGAGAGTGTTTCAAGACGGTTTGAAACTGCTTTTCCGTTACAACAAGTTGAGAGGAGCACCGATGCTACAAATCTATGACCACTATTATGACACTTGCGCAGATGCGGTAAATAAACTGCTCCGTGACCATGTATCCGGTATCGGCTTTTGTACCATGCACCTAGATGGTTTTATCTCGTCCAAGATCGAGCACACCAAATTTTCTGTATGTCATATCTAAAGTATCTCCCGATCGATCGAGAGCGTTAGATTTGTTAAACAATATTAGGGATTGATTGTGATGAATTAATTGACAATTTGTAATAGATTATTTCTGCATTTTTTATATGTTCAACGGTCTTTTGTTAGATGTTTTTTCGGTGTAGTCTAAACAAAAAGTAAGTTTGGAATCTCATTCTAACAAACTGAAAGAGATATCAATCACGACATTTTGTATAGCAACAACAATGAATTGCTCTAAATCACTCTACTAACAAGAATGATTTTGTATATCAGCCCGTAAGGTCTCGAACGGAGCGAGCGAGTGAGCAGTGGATATGCACGAGATCCTCCGCCGATCGACTTTGTTTTTTTTTTCCGATCTAGACTTATTTTGGTGCTAGATACATCCGAATTTAGACAAGTCAATTAATTTTGGTTAAAGGGATTACGTGTGTACACATGGTACTAGGTCGGGTCTCAAAGAAGAAGGAAGCGTGTAAGCCCCCGCTAAATTTTTTGAATTCATGTAAACATTTGAAAGAAAAAATTTCAAATTTCTGCAAAATTCATACATGAAATGCCCCCACTCACCATATTGGCCCCGCTCATTATTTTCTTCTGGGTCCGCTCCTGGTTCATAAGATAAGAAGCTGCCGGACCAAGTTGTGCGTCTACGTATACGTACGTGGGGTCTACATGACGGTACACGTACGTGTTCGGGAGAGTTGGAATAATTGTTGCATACCCGGTGGTGGTGGGGGTGGCTGCCATGCATATAATATATATATCCGAGTCCATCTACACCACCTCGACTACTGCCTACGTACTCGGGTTCATTCCATGTTTGATTTCTTACGTCTTCGTCAAACCACGACATATATAATCTTTCGGCCGATCGACGACCTCCTCGTTAGTAAACCTCAAAACGGACACCCACACATAGAAAAGGCTTCGTCCAAAATTATTCCGAGGCTATCGAGATCCCGAACGCGGAAATTCGGGACCAAATATTATCCAAGAGAAGAGCCAATTCGATCGTATATGGGGATCACGTTCTCCACGGTGCCTTGTCTTCTTCGCCAGACCCTAGGGCTGCGGCAGTATCCCTCCTCCGCCAGGACGCCCGTCTCCTTGCCAAACGACATCGTCATCGGCATGCATCCTCTCCAGGATCCTGGTGAAGTCGTCGCTGCTTCGGTTCCGATGCGTGTCCAAAGAGTGGCACGTCCTCATATTCGACACCGCCGTCGCCGTGTACAAGTCTCACACCGAGCCGCTCCTCGTTGTCGGCTCCTGCCATCATTTGATATCGCGAATTGCGATGTATCCTGCGTTCTTCCTACACCTCAACTGCAGCCACTTTCATTTCTCACTGATCGAATTCCAAGCTAGGATAATACTATTAGAGACCGAAAGTGAATGGTAGTCATTGCCATCATTTGATCATAATGTGCTCAATTAAATTTGGCCGAGATATTACATGCTACCTCCATTTCGGTTTATTAGGCTAACACTGTACTCTAAGAAAATAGTTTGACTATAAATTTAATTAACAATATATGAATCATGTGTGTATTTGTCTTATAAACCAGAATCCAGAATGGAAATAGTAGATTAAATTGTACGGTAGTAAACAAAACATTTACTTTACTCCTTCCGATTCAGTTTAATAGGCATGTACGTAGTTTAACTTTGACCATTAATTTTAGTCAACAAATTGTAGTACATAATATGTCATAAAAACTTTGGTTTTCATCTTCAATTGTAGTTTTTCGTGCGGTATATTTTTTGGAAGATATATTATAATTTTACTTCAGTTTTATAAAAAGAGGTCTAGAGTTATTTTTCCAATACTTCAAAAATAGCACAATTTGAACTCTAGTATTTTAAAAAACTATATTTAAAACTCTAATATTTTAAAAAACTATATTATTTCTCAAAATATTTTAAAAATACTTTGCTACCAAACGCAGCCTTACACATTTACACAACGGTGGGCACCTAGTAATTAACTGAGCCTCCAGCCCTCCACTTCCAACCTCCAAGTACTATTGCCTCGCAGAATGGAGAGCGTCGTCCCCTTGGCACCACAAGGGACAGCCGATTGAACTCTTCCGTCGGAGCGGAGCAATGTCAGCACCTGGAGAAGACGAAGGAGCTACCCCTCCTCCTCCTCTTTTAGATGGACAAGTAAGCAGCACTATCATCCTGTGCCCTCTCCTCACCTGTAGGCGTTCCTGATTAGATCTATCGACTGACCAGCCGTTCCGTTCGGACCGTTCCTCCCTGCAGCTCATGGACGAGGCGGCGGCGGGCAAGCTGAGCAACGGCGTCGGCGACGCGCCCAGCTCGCCGCCATCCTTCCGGATGGAGGACCTTCCTGCGGTAACTTCCATTTCAGTTAACTCATTTTTTCCCCATTACATTACAGCAAGGGAAAGCAAACCGTTGTGATGCCTGTGGTGTTCCCCACGGATTCAAAGCAGTGCATAAAAAAATAGGATTTGGTGTGATGCCTGTGGTGTTCCCCACGGATCTGAAACCTGTGGGGCAAAAAAGTGTGGTGTTTTGGGGGCTAGCTCTGATGCCCCGTGTGGGTGCTTCGATTATGGTCCACTTTGTTTAGAAAAAAGATTATGCCACTTCAAGTTTTTTTTAATGTGAGGCACGAAAGTTTGGTATAGGTAAAGATGACCCTAAAACACCGGTCGAAACTACAAATTGCAGTTTGCATTTTATCAGATTTTTCTTTCAAGTGTATGCACACTCTCAGCTCATTGTGTGTTCTTTGTGATTAGTTACTACCTCTCTCACCAGCTAGTTCCAGTTAAAATGCAACCCTTCTGAAATTTCATGTCCTTTTTGTCACAGGAGATTCAAACTGTTGTGATGTCACTTCTCCCGCTGAAAGAGGCTGTGAGGGCAAGCATAGTTTCAAGAAGTTGGAGTATGCTCTGGACATTCCACAGCAATCTGTGTTTTTATGGCCCCAATGATCCAGATTTTGAACGTGATCTGCATGATATCACCGTTGACCAGTACATCAATGATTTGATCAAAATAGAACGAGTAAAGTTCATTGACTCTGTAAATGGGATTATTCGACGGCATAGTGGGATAGGAATCAATAAGTTCAGCGTCAGGTGTGCCCTTGGCCTGCCCAAAGAGGACCTTGGTCATCTTCACAGGTGGATTGCCTTTGCTGCTTCATCAAAGGCAAGCATAATAGAATTTAACCTGAAGAAAATGTACTTGGCACCCAAAGAAGTTCACCACTTCCCTCTCGAGGCCTTGGACGTTCAAGGAAACTCTTGGTTGCAGTCCTTGTTTCTCGCTAATGTTTCTATAAAGCTACACTCAGGTATTTCTGGCTTTGCAATGCTCAAAAGGTTTGTTTTGGAGGATGTTAAGATATTTGGAGACTTTCCAGGCTTGCTAGCAAGTTGTTCAACACTAGAGGACTTAACAATCATCAGCTGCCCAGGTCTGGCCAATTTAAGCGTACCGCACAAGCTTGATAAACTTCAACATTTGCTAATTGAAAGAATGGTTGTCGAGATGATTGAGTTTCATGCTACCAATCTTTGTCATTTTGAGTACAGAGGACGATTGATCCCTATAGTACTTCATGGCTGCTCAAAATTGGAGAAGGCAACTATACTGTTTCATTGCGGCAAAGGACTGCGCCATGCATTCACTGTAGTTCCAAGCATTTTGCCAGTGAAGATACTAAACGTGGAAGCTACTATAATAAAATATGAAGAGGTTTCCTGGTGTTTATTTCTTGTTTTTTGCTAACTTATAGTTCTTCAAACTAGGTTTTTATGTTGTCTTATTAGTCCTTGCAATATTTCAGTTGCAGAAGCTGACTTTAGGACCGCATGGCATGTTTACGCATTTGAGGCATATGACTTGTGAATTAACTGTCACAAATGCTTCAGAAAATGCCGATAATGCCGATAATGGAGTTCTTCAACTTGCCTACTGTTTGGATATTGCACCCAACCTGGAGACGTTGCATGTGGATGTAAGTGTCATTTGTCAGTTCAGAAAGATAGACGGATATATGGACCTCATGTATACTGTAGCATGATTTCATTATTCTTCAGGACATACTGAATTGTTTTGACCAATTTATTGCGAGCTTTGGAATGCAGATGCATCATTGGGGCTTTAAAGATAACAAGTGTGATGAGGTGGTGGGAGAGGAAGGCTCATTGGGGCATATGCGTCGCCATGATCATCTCAAGACAGTCTACATCAGCGGGTTTCGGCTCTATAAGGCTCAGACTAAGCTGGCATGCTGCATCTTGGCTAATGCTTCTGTTCTCGAGCATTTGAAACTAGAGCCAAGGTTTGGGACAATTCCCCGACTGAATAAAGGACTCGAAACTACTATACCGGAGGTTTGCAAATGGGCACGTCTTGCCTCGGAGCGCTTTGGTAAGGTAATCACCGTCTCGGATGCCCCTTCAGAATGAGTAAACCGAGCTGTATTCCAATCTGTGTAATATCAGATGATCTCAGCATGCCATCTTTGTAACCTGCAAGAGGTCATTTGTCCCTGTCCTGTATCTCTGAAGCAACTATCCCTGTTCGTTTAGATTTGCAAACTCTTGAAAGAAGGAAACTAGCTCTAGGTTTGCCTCCCAGGGCAAAAAATGAAATGTCTCTTCTGAGTTATGCTCATGTGTCGAATGAATGAATCTTCGAACCATAAAAATCATTCACACAAAAAGTGGTGCATGGTATTGTACTTGGCTGGCATCTGCCTGAACGTGGCGCCCCAAAAACCGTGCTCATTTGCTAGCGGACACCATGGCGCCCACCTGTAAATGAGCATGCGTTTTTTTTGTAGCGTGTGGACAAGGAAAATCGTCCCTGAGGAAATGCTAGCGTCTTCACAATGTGATTCGGCATCGAAATGTGTTTATGTTTGTTTTGGCAAATGCCAAACCTAGCACTGGTGATGGTGCCCTGCTGCAAATTTTGCTGGATGCTACATCTACGGATAAGTTTTACAAAAAAATCTTACGGACAACCACGTACAACAGCAGGTTGGGAAAAAAAAACAAGAGAGCCAACGGCATGTCTTCACGTCAGTCCGTAGGAGCAGCCCCTAGGATTCAATCCGTAAGTATAGGATTACCAGACAGATGGTCATGGGCATGAGGAGGAGGAGGAGGAGGGTGGCTGGTCGTGCACCAGATCAGTGCCAGCTGCTGGCCTTATTAATTACATGCCTATTCTGCCTCTAGACTAGCATGAAACTGGGCAATAGCGATAAATAGACAGTAAAAGGGAACAAAGTAATCACCTTCAGAGCAGCATTGGCATCACAGACCGCAGCAGCAGGTTTCTACGTTTTAATGAACATAGACGCTGCATAGAAACACAAGGATCCAATAAAACTTGATCTCAGTTAGTTATCAGTCACATGGTCACTAAGTAAATCATCCTTCATTGCCGAGAACAGACGCCATAACAAGTGGATACATCTAGTCCGTACATGTTTGCTAACGTTTGATTTCAGCGGGATCGCCTTGGTCAGATGATCAACAAAAACGTTCCAGTTTCCCTGATAATTAGCACATCACACGCACAAACACATGGGTCAGAACACGAATCAGAGTTTGATCTAGCCTAGAAGCGTCGGGGGTAGTTTCTGAAGATGGCGAAGCACAAAAGCATCAAAGACCTCGGAGTTCTCGCTCTACTCTTGTCTTTTATCTGTACATGTTTATTAATCTGCGATTTTTAAGATATTTTTATTAGTTCTCATCGAGTTAATTTAACGAACACCGACCAACCGTGCAGTTCTCATATTCGATCCAAACTTGACTCAAACTCGTTTCTCTCCGCAGAGATTATGTTTCCATGGAAACAGACGTGTGGTTGCGAGCAGATAAGGTCAATTATATAGTGTGCTAGAAATTAAATGAGCAGAACGTGACTTGGACTGGAACGAGCTACCGTCTACGCGCAGTCTACTTCCACTACAGGGATGGCCAGATGCGCCGACGGCCAAACGTCGGGGCCGTCGGCGTAAGACCGCCAGCCAACTGGCCATCTCGGCGTAATAAGCCGTCGGCGTAGTATACTACACCGACGGTCA
Source organism: Avena longiglumis (assembly GCA_030063025.1). Classification (NCBI taxonomy): domain Eukaryota; kingdom Viridiplantae; phylum Streptophyta; class Magnoliopsida; order Poales; family Poaceae; genus Avena; species Avena longiglumis. Next base: position 35,498,219 of record CP125979.1, read on the forward strand.
CCCTCAGCGTGGTGGAGGTCCTCGGCGTAAGCACATGCCGGCCAGCGGACGGCTGATCTTGCCGTCGATTAAGCGGAAGCGACCCTCGGCATAGCATACGCCGACGACCTCCCTCGGTGTACCAGCAAATTACGCCGACGGTCACCCTCGGTGTAGCCTTATGTATTTTTCATTTATTTTGTATTTGTATCAATTATTTATATATTTTTATTAATTGGATAATTTCATACCCTCTGAATAGCAGTCTACACGTCCACATGAAATGTTGTTGCGAATCTTCTCACACCCCGAAAAATTTCTATATGTTTGTAAGTGTTATTATCGCATGTGGTTCTCAATAGCACTCACCACGACCACATGAAGTGCTTGCATGTGTCCCCCCTCGCATGCATGCGCTCTAACCTAGGCGAAGGTTCCGTGCAGATAAGGGGAATCTCCTCGTTTAGGTAAACCGTAGGATAGTGCCCCAACTTGTGAACCAACATGGTTTTACATCACCCTATGACCTAAACAAACACAAAACAAGAGAGAAACGCCGGGCTACCTGTCGGGAGCGTCTAGGGGTAGGATCCGAGTGTGCAGAGATCGTGGTTTCAGGGAGGACCACGAGAACATCGGAATCGAGAGAACTTGCATGTGTCCCTAGCATATGTGTGTGAGTGTGGTGAGAGGTTGGTATAGGTGCTTGCATGTGTCCCCCTCGCATGCATGCGCTCTAACCTAGAGGCGAAGGTTCCGTGCAGTATAAGGGGAATCTCCCGTTTAGGTGAAACCGGGTAGGATAGTGCCCCAACTTGTGAAGCAACATGGTTCTACATCACCCTATGACCTAAACAAACACAAAACAAGAGAGAGCTACGTCGGGCTACCCCTGTCAGAGGAACGTCTAGGGGGGTAGACGATCTGAGTGTGCATAGAGATCAGGGTTTCGCCGGAGGAAGACCACGAGAACATCGGAATCAGACGAGAACTTGCATGTGTCCCTAGCATATGTGTGTGAGTGTGGTGAGAGGTTGGTATAGGTGCTTGCATGTGTCCCCCTCGCATGCATGCGCTCTAACCAAGAGGCGAAGGTTAAATGCCGTATAAGGGGAATCTCCCGTTTAGGTGAAACCGGTAGGATAGTGACCCAACTTGTGAACCAACATGGTTTACATCACCCTATGACCTAAACAAACAAAACAAGAGAGATCTACGTGGGCTACCCCTCGGGAGGAACGTCTAGGGGGTAGACGATCCGAGTGTCCACAGAGATCAGGGTTTCGCCGGAGGAAGACCACGAGAACATCGGAATCAGACGAGAACTTGCATGTGTCCCTAGCATATGTGTGTGAGTGTGTTATGAGGTTGGTATAGGTGCTTGCATGTTTCCCCCCTCGTATGCATGAGCTCTAACCTAGGCGAAGGTTCCAGTGCAGATAAGGGAATCTACCCGTTTAGGTGAAACCGGTAGAATAGTGCCCCAACTTATGAACCAACATGGTTTTACATCACCCTATGACCTAAACAAACACAAAAAAGAGAGCTACGGCTACCCTGTGGGAACGTCTAGGGGGGTGACGATCCAGTGTGCATAGAGATCGGAGTTTCGGAGAGGAAGACCACGAGAACATCGGAATCAGATTAGAACTTGCATGTGTCCCTAGCATATGTGTGTGAGTGTGGTGAGAGGTTGGTATAGGTGCTTGCATGTGTCCCCCCTCGCATGCTTGCGCTCCAACCTAGAGGCGAAAGTTCCGTACCAGTATAAGGGGGTAATCTCCCCGTTTAGGTGAAACCGGGTAGGATAGTGCCCCAACTTGTGAACCAACATGGTTTTACAAAACCCTATGACCTAAAAAAACACAAAACAAGAGAGAGCTACGTCGGGCTACCCCTGTCAGAGGAACGTCTAGGGGGGTAGACGATCTGAGTGTGCATAGAGATAAGGGTTTCGCCGGAGGAAGACCACGAGAACATCGGAATCAGACGAGAACTTGCATGTGTCCCTAGCATATGTGTGTGAGTGTGGTGAGAGGTTGGTATAGGTGCTTGCATGTGTCCCCCCTCGCATGCATGCGCTCTAACCTAGAGGCGAAGGTTCCGGACCCGTATAAGGGGGAATCTCCCTGTCGAGGTGAAACCGGGTAGGATAGTGCCCCAACTTGTGAACCAACATGGTTTTACATCACCCTATGACCTAAACAACACAAAACAAGAGAGATCTATGCCGGTCTACCCTTGTCAGAGGAACGTCTAGGGGGTAGACGATCCGAGTGTGCACAGATCAGGGTTTCGCCGGAGGAAGACCACGAGAACATCTAATCGAGAGAACTTGCATGTGTCCCTAGCATATGTGTGTGAGTGTGGTGAGAGGTTGGTATAGGTGTTTGCATGTGTCCCCCCTCGCATGCATGCGCTCTAACCTAGAGGCGAAGGTTCCGTACCCATATAAGGGGGGAATCTCCCCGTTTAGGTGAAATCGGGTAGGATAGTGCCCCAACTTGTGAACCAACATGGTTTTACATCACCATATGACCTAAACTAACACAAAACAAGAGAGAGCTACGTCGGGCTACCCCTGTCAATGGAACGTCTAGGGGGGTAGACGATCCGAGTGTGCACAGAGATCAGGGTTTCGCCGGAGGAAGACCACGAGAACATCGGAATTAGACGAGAACTTGCATGTGTCCCTAGCATATGTGTGTGAGTGTGGTGAGAGGTTGGTATAGGTGCTTGCATGTGTCCCCCTGCATGCATGCTCTAACCTAGAGGAAGTTTACATGCAGTATAAGGGGAATCTCCGTTTAGGTGAAACCTGTAGGATAGTGCCCCAACTTGTGAACCAACATGGTTTGACATCACCCTATGACCTAAACAAACACAAAACAAGAGAGAGCTACGGGCTACCCCTCGGAGGAATGTCTAGGGGGGTAGACGATCCGAGTGTGCACAGAGATCAGGGTTTCGCCGGAGGAAGACCACGAGAACATCGGAATCAGACGAGAACTTGCATGTGTCCCTGGCATATGTGTGTGAGTGTGGTGAGAGGTTGGTATAGGTGCTTGATGTGTCCCCCCTCGCATGCATGCGCTCTAACCTAGAGGCGAAGGTTTCGTACCCGTATAAGGGGGGAATCTCCCCGTTTAGGTGAAACCGGGTAGGATAGAGCCCCAACTTGTGAACCAACATGGTTTTACATCACCCTATGACCTAAACAAACACAAAACAAGAGAGAGCTACGCCGGGCTACCCCTGTCAGAGGAACGTCTAGGGGGGTAGACGATCCGAGTGTGCACAGAGATCAGGGTTTCGCCGGAGGAAGACCACGAGAACATCAGAATCAGATGAAAACTTGCATGTGTCCCTAGCATACGTGTGTGAGTGTGGTGAGAGGTTGGTATACGTGCCATGTGTAAGTCCCAAGTGTGACCCCCTTTGTAGACATGCGTTAACACTTAGTAAAATCATGGATATTAGTAAACATCAATTGTTTCTTCTATAATAGTAGACACCAAATAATATATTATTGTTTCTTCTATTGTTTCTTCATTTGTTATATTAATAAAGTTTTTGTATAATTTTTATTAATAACAAAAATAAAAAAAACTAGCTACTGTGAGGTAGCCCTCGGCGTCACGCTTCAACCCTGGCGTAGCCCTATCCATTAAGTGCCAGGCCCACCCGGAACCACCTCCCCAATCCCTATCCCCAACCTCCCGGCGCCCCTACCCCGACCAGCCGCGGTCCTCGAGCTCGTGTGCCGCCACTGTCCCTCGGCCTCCCGATCCGCCTGCCCTCGGCCTCCCCGAGCCGCCTGCCTCGGCCTCCTCGAGCTGCCGCTCTGCCTCCTGAGCCGCCCGACCTGACTTGCCTCCCAAGCCACCGCCCATCACCTCCCTCCCTCTCCCAAGCCACCACCATCACCGCCTTCCCTCCTCCTCCTCCACTGCCTTGCCCTCCACTGCCTCCTTGCCATGCCCCAACCCTCCCCGCCGCCCTCCCCAGTCGCCTGCCTCGCCCTCCCCACTGCCCACCCCTCCACCGAGCACACCCTCCCCCATTAGGTTAGTATTGGTAATTTAGTTAATTTTAGGTATATTGTTAGATGTAGTTAGTTATATTTATTTAGGTGTATTGTTAGTATTGTTAGATGTAGTTTATTTTAGGTGTATTGTTAGATGTACTTAGTTATATTTATTTAGGTGTATTGTTAGATGTACTTAGTTATATTTATTTAGGTGTATTGTTAGTATTATGTTAATATTTAGATGTAACTATTTTATATTGTAGATGACACAATAATGAAAATAGTGTTAGTGTCGGGCATATGTGCATTGTATATTGTAGATTAGACAATAATGGCATTTGTGCCTTTCTTTGTAGATGAGACAATAATGGCATTTGTAGGATATTTAACCATCTTCTCATGTTTTTGCGATTCTGGGAGGGTGAGCGAGTGTTTCGGCGGGGTCCCGGATCATCTTGACGATTTGATCACGCCGAGGGTGAGAATCTGTTCGCCTCTCTTGTACCTAGGTTTATTTTCGTGTCTAGATCACCAAGTATGTATGTCGCGTCACCTAGGCGTCATCCGGCCGTAAGCGTTCTGCGACTTAATATGCATTAGTGGTCTCTCATATTTTGAATTACATGGCTTATGGCTTTTATCGGCGGTCGGCGGATTAAGTTGGGTTTGGTTCTCCTGGCTCTACCTCGATTCGAGACAAGATTTGGTGGCGCCTCCTCGTTGTTCTCCGGATGCACATCCTCTTGGATTTTTGTCGAGGCGTGTATCGGGAGAGCGGCGAGGAGAAATCTGCTGGATCGGGGTAGAACTAGGAGAACACCAATCTGATCCGTAGTTAGGACCCTCTTTTCCTATTGGACATGTAGGTTGATGAATGCGTAAAAATATGAAGCATTTAATCTCATGTTTGATATAAAATGTTATATTTGTTGTTTGTCTCCCAACAAAGCAGTAGAGGATGGCTGATAATGGGTGGATGTACAGTGGCCGTATTAGTGCGACTAATAAAACAGACGATTGGCTATGGAACACTCATTTGTTAGTGAATGATTTAGCGCATGGTTCGAAGGCAATGGTTCGGGCACTTTGTCCCTGCGCTCATTGCACTAAGCGTCATCATCAGGGAAAGGATGACATGTACAAACACCTTCTGCAATATGGGTACATGTCTAACTATGTCACGCAAGTCGACTTTGCTCGGCATTTAACGTGACAGAGGTGAGGTGATGCGTCGGCTCAATGGCAATGAGCACGATGGGATTAGAAACATGCTAGATGATCTTATCGATGCCGACCAGCGAATTCGCCACCTCCATGGGAGGAATCACGAGCGGAGGAACGCTAGAACCGGAGGAACCGGAGCCAACCGAAGGCCTTCCTTGATATGATGGCCGGCTAAGAGGCCTCTGTACGAGGTGCAAAGATTTCTCAGCTCGATGCCATCTCTAAGTGTCTAGCCGACAAGTGCGATTACTCACCCGTTCTCACTTTGAAGCTAATCGAGAACATGTGGTAACATGTTGCCGAAGGGCATTGTCTACCTAAAACCTTTCACGAACGTAAGAAACTCATGAAGGAGCTCAACATGGATTATGAAAAGATAGATTGTTGTCCAAAAGGCTGCCTTTTGTTTTGGAAACAGTTTGAGGGTGACAAGTCTTGCTCCATTTGTAAGGCCTCTAGATATGAAGAGATAAAGGGAAGGATGGTTAGGTGAGGTCGAAGGTCGCTAAGAAGATACTTGGTATCTCCCATTCATAAAAAGAATCCGGCTTTACTTGAGCGAGGAGACTGCCAAACAGATGACGTGGCACAAGAAGGGAAAAGATACGAGGACGGACGCAGACGGAAGAAGATGGGACATCCATCGATGGTAAGGCATGGAAGAACGATGACAAATACCCCGATGGGCGTAAGAGGCTCGGAATGTTAGAATTGCGATAGCATGATGGCTTCAACCCATATGGTATGTCGACGACCTAAATGCGCATACCGCTGGCGGTGTATGTTATTCGCTCAATATCCCTCCCGAGTATTAATGCAACGGAAGACCATGTTTTTATGTTGATAATTCCGGGACACAGTATCCGGGGAAGAACTTGAGTGTCTACATGCAGCCGATTGTGGATGATTTGAACCACTCTTGGATACACGGGACGTTGACATACGACCGAGCATCAAAGAGAAACTTTTTGATGAAAGTTTGGTTACAATATACTATGCATGACATGCCCGGGTACGCCCTAACGTGCGGATGGTGTACAACTGGTAAGTGGCCATGCCCAGTGTGCAGGCACCGACTTGAGTTCCTTTGGCTAATGTTGGGTCGCAAATATGTTGCGTTTGACACGAATCGATAGTACCTCAAAAGAAATCATTCGTTCAGAGAAGATAGAAAGAACTTCAAGAAGGGAAAAGTTGTGCATGAAGTAAAAGAGGTACTAAAGTTCGAGGGTGCAGCTGTTGATGCCGAGATACGTGCTCGTGCCGCGCCTTGAACCGCCATCAATTTGCGGGATACGGTGTAACGCATAATTGGACTCACGTGGCAGACTTAACGAATCTCATGTATTACAAGGACCTCGAACTTCCCCATAACATCGATGTGATGCACACCGAAAAGAATGTCGGGGAGTCCCTTTTTCACACAGTCCTGAACATTCCTGGGAAGTCAAAGGATAATGTCAAGGCTAGAGTCGATGTTGAGAAGCTTTGTGATAGGAAGAGATTACACATGCAGCCTCCTACTGTCCGTCGAAAGAATTGGTTCAAGCCGCATGCCTACTACTGCCTTGATAATGTCCAAAAGAAGGAGTCATTTAGGTGGCTCAAATACGTCGTGATGTTCCGGCGGTTATTTTTGAATATAAGTAAGGAGTCAATATTTTGACGGGACAAGTCAACGGGCTCAAGAGTCACGACTATCATATATGGATTGAGCGGTGATGCGGTGATGGTTCGAGGTATCTCCCGAAAAAGTATGGCGAGTGCTTGAGTTGAGCTATTTCTTCCGCACCTTTGTGTTAAGCGATATGTCCTCTTGTGATTGAGAAGCTGCAAGTTCGTGTGGAGTTGCTATGCAATTTGGAGATGATCTTTCCGAGCTTCTTTACTCCGATGGCACATCTCATTGTGCACCTCATGAACGAGGCACTCTTGGGGCGGTGCAATTTCGTTGGCAATTTTGTATTGAGAGAGAGTTTAAGTATATTCGAAGATAATCGGAAACAAAGCCAAGATGGAAGCATGCATAGCTAAAGCAACATGCCTTGAGGAGATGGCGACGCCTTGACAACCCTCGGCCCGATGATGTTCCCACTATGCATAACCCGGTCTCTCGTTACAATGTCGACCTGGCCAAGAATGACCCCAATCTCAAACTATTCCAATTTACCGGTGGCAAGGCCGGTAAAGGACTAAAATATAGGTTGCCGAAGGAAGAGAAGGATTGCATAATGCTCTATGTGCTTTTGAACATGAAGGAAGTGGTCGATTTCATTAGGTAAAATGGTGAACACCCTATTTCTCTATGCAGCTAGTAACTCGGTCTCCGTCTAATGCTTATTTTCTCCTTCTTAGCGATTTCACGGATGAGCGATGGTGGGGACCGGATCCCTCTCCCATGGAGTTGGACACTCTTGAAAGAGGGTGCTCCGGAAATAAAAAACTTTGTGTCTGGTTTATGGAAAAAGTAATTTCTAATCTGTCCTCTTACCTTGCAATATGTGATTTGTCGCTCTTATTCCACGTAACTCTTGAGCATAACAAATTCCTCTTGTACAGTAGAGCTGATCCCAACGTTGAGATGTCGATGAGCTGAAATGTGTTTCCCAAGGTTGTAACATGATGTCGTCATTAAGTGAGAAGTATGATGTGAATGGGTTTCGCTTCCATCTGAGCACCTTGCCAAAAGGGCGACCGAATGCTAAAACGTAAATACTGGGGTGTTCACCAAAGGAGCCGATTCCCTTGATTACTACGGAAGGTTAGAGAATGTATACGAGCTGACCTTCAATCGTACGAATGTCTAACTCAATCTTGTTGTGTTCAAGTGCCACTGGTTTGACCCAAGGGGTGGACTGAGAAGTACCCCTTCCATTGATGGGTTAGTTGAAGTTAGGCCTTCAACCACCTATAGCGGAGTCGACGTCTTTGTTTTTGCTCACCAAGCCAACCAAGTTTATTATTTGCCCTACCCATACCAGAAAGCGGAATTCCAAGGCTGGGAAGTCGTTTTACAGGTATCGCCACATGGAAACCTACCGATTCCCTCCGAGGACGATTACAACAACATTAACCT
>CP125979.1:35506627-35724468 GCA_030063025.1 Avena longiglumis
AGCAATTGTGGGCGATTAATTAGCCATTCCATTATAGTGAAGTTGATTACTAGTCATTATAAGTCAAATTTATAACAAGAAACTTTAGTTATGCTTGGTTCTATGATCGATACTCTAACGGTCAAGTCGTCCATATCCGGCGACACGGCTTTCGAGAAAGTTTTACCTTACCGGTGCACCAATAGCAACACACGCCGATCAACCTCGGAAAACCAAATCAAAACCCAAACGAGGCTTTCACGACCGAACAACTGCAGGATTCAGAAATATTTCGGGGCCACCCTCATAGATCCCAAGAACGGCCACCGACCCGAGACGGCCTCAAGGTTTGGGTATACGGCCACGGAACGCATCGGGAACCGGAAAAGTGTGGCTGGGCTTGTCGACACCGCTGTGGAATCGTGTCCCGATCCTAAATGATTTACAAAGGTGCAAGCAGACTCTCAATTTAAATACGTAAAGTAGCATGGCATAAGTACAGGATCAGTAAATAAAACCTCAAACTAGTTTGTAGCCCCAAGAAATAAGACCTAATCAAGCTCGGCCTCGGGGTCCCATATACCTCCTGATGTGGATAGCGCGATAAATCAAGGAATGTGTATCAAGTACTGGGTCTACGGACACAAGTGGGCGTTTGAAACCAAATATTATCTATCACCCAACGATGCCTCTGCTTATTTCAATTTTAGTTGTTAGCAGAAATTAAAGTGACGATAAGTAAAACTAGAACCATCTCCAACATCAACATGCGCAATACATCGCAATCGTGGCATATGACGACACATCAAAGACTTGAGCAAGCAACTACGGCGCTACAAGTCCAACTATCTACCAAACAACGTGTAATAGGGGTGGCCAAGGCAATATAGGGCTGCAAAGGGAATATCACTGGTACGAAACTAAAGCATCGCAACACGTATAGCAATAGATCAATGTGAGGGAATAAATACTATAAAAGTAAGATAGGTAGAAAGGAGATGCTCATCTCTCTAAAAACATTGTCAAGGGTTCATCCAAGATCGCAAGCGAAGCTCACATCAACTCAACGCCCTTATCCGAAGAACCAAGACACTAGAAGAAACACCGGATGCAATATTTAATACACGGCAGAAGATCGGCATGATGCATGTATGATGTATGACATGGCAAAGGGTGCGATGCAATTAGGTCAATATTAAGTGGAACCGGGGTTCCGACAATTAATTAGATGGTTCATGTTGTTTAGCTATCCCGCAATTTACATGTTGTTTAACAAGGCAAGATTGCAACATCGATTCGCTACACAAATCTAAATGAGGCCAATATAAGGCTAGATTTGCCCGCATATGGGCCCCATATTTAACTATTAGGTGAATCGGCATAAGGCCCCCAAACCACAGATATGCATGCGAGATGGCAATTAAACATGCCACAAGTTGTATTATGTTATAAAATAGGGTTCAGGAAAAAGGTTCACATTTAGGGGTTCTTGCAATCTTGTTAGTTTGACGAACTTGGGGTTCCCGGTTCGGGGTTCGACAGGTCCCGGCTGGTCCGTGGGGAAGATCTTTGGCGTTCGGTCGCGGGGCGGCCTCGCTGTAGACGATCATATGGCGTTGCGAGGAGAAGATCTCGTCACTCCATGAGCTCTTGGGGTTCCAAGGCCGACGCCTTCGTGCCGGGAGAAGTACTTGTCGCCCGCCGCCTGGTTCGGTCTGCTAATCGGGCACACATGACGGAGTACTTGTCGCCCCTGTGGAATCCTGTCGATCCGTGGCGACGATCTCGCGGGTCTCCGGGTTCGGGGTCTCAAGGTCTCCGGGTGATGCAGATCATGGTACATGTCGAAGTTCGGTCTTCGGTCTCAAGGGAGAGCTTTGGCGTTTGAGGTCTCTTCGCACAGCGTGGGCAGAACTTGTGTCATCAGAATCCCCTGACACCGGTTTTGGGACACCGTGTTCGGTCCGGATCTTCCCGTACAGCAGAAGACCTTAGCAAAGGCACGCTGAAGCCTGGGTCCCAGCGCTGGCGGTCCGAGGATGGCGGAGCGGCGCAGTGGGATGCGGTCGTGAGGCGGGAAGGGCGGAGCCGCGCCAGGCGCGGCGAAGCCTGGGCGACGCCAGCGCTTCGAGTGGAGGGTAGCGGGGGCCGGCAGGGTCGACGGCGGGCCGGGCAGGGCGACGAGGAGGGTCCTGTGGAGACGCTGGCAGGCTGAGACTTCCTGCGAGGCGAGCTTCAGGCGAGGACAAGCAGCGGTGGTGAGTGGGCGGAGGCTCGCAGGCGGGCCGGGAAAGGGGGCGACGTGGCTCGGGAGCACCACAGGCGGTGCTGGAAGGGTCGTGGAGGAGGCGAGGTGAGCGGGACGCGAGGCGATGCAGCGGGCGTAGGTTGAGCGGCGTTGATGAGGCGCGAGGCAGGAATGTGCCGGCTAAGGGCTCATTGCAGGAGAAGGGCCCGCGACGCTGGTGCTGGGGCGGCGAGGCGGAGGCGCAATGCCGGGGCAGGACGCTGGGTGGCTCAAAGTGAAGCGGGCGGTAGAGGGTCCCCGGTATGGTGTGGCGTAGGGCGAGGCGCTACCGAGGCGGGCGGCACTGGGCCATGAGCGCGGGACTGGATGGAGCAGAGCTGGCTACGATGCGGGCATGGCGGAGGCGGCGCAAGATCGCGCCGGCTGGAGGGCCGCGAGAGTCATGGGAGGGGTGAGCGGGCGAAGCGAAAGGGGGTCACAAGGCGGCGGGGCCGACGAATGCGGAGGGGACGAGGCTACGGGCGAAAGGGAAGGCTGGCGCCTGGGAAGGGTGAGGCCGAGGCGGCGGGCTGGAGGGGCCGAGGGAGGGCGGCGGCGTATTCGCCTGAGAGAGAGGGAGGAGGCGCTGAGTTTCTGGGCGGCGAGGGAGGAGCAGCCAAGGAGAGCAGCTGGGACGGGGATAGAACCTCGGCGAGGAGGAGAGACGGGCAGGTTTCATGAGAGAGAAGGGAGACACCAGAGAACCGGGGTCGGACAAGGAGAAGTGGGACCAGGGAATCCTGAGGTGGGGGGTTGGCCTGGCGAGGTGGTTGGGCCCTTGTGACTAGGGAAGGCACAAGGTGTGCTTGTGGGACAGTGTGTGGGTGGGGCCCGGGTGAGGGAGTGGCCAGGTGGAGCGTGGTGTGTGGCGCACAGTGAGGGGCCGCCTAGGGGTAGGTGGGATCCGGTGGGGAGGCTGCGGTGGTGTGTGTGTGGTGTGTGTGTTTGAGAGGAGAGAGGGACAAGTGGCGGTTCCCTGAGGGAGAGGAGGTGTGCGATGTGGCGCTCCAGTGATTGAGGTGAGGTGGAGGGGTGGCTGGGTAGACAGGTTGGTGAGTTTAGATTTAGATTTAGAGGCGGTGGTTGGACCGCGCTGGTCAAATGGGGGCGACTGGTCGGGTCGGGTTGGCCTGCTCAACCGCCCCTACCAAAATAAATAAATTTTATTTGTGTTAATCGGACCATTTGCAAAACCGATGGCGATACAAACAAAATACTCGAGCCCGGGTTTGGCGTTGAATAAAGATGGGCGTTTAGAAAACAAACGGGTGTTGCGAAATAGTTTTGGCAAACAATGCATGATGATGACGATGCAATGCACAAATTCAACGCGATTTTCTAGTAGTGGTTTTATGGATGCCACCGACACCACTAACAATGGATCTCGAGATCCGCCTCATGGTACCGAAGGAAGGTCGGCGAACGGCATCTTCTCACTTCATGCGCATCCTCGCACCACTAACAAGGGTTCATCCTCCATCTTGAAATTGGCGGCACCACCAACAAAGGGTCGTTGCTCGATCGCCGAGAGAACACTCCGGAACAAAAGGTCAAGGTAGAGGTATCAAACGATAAGGCCACCTCTAACTTCCATGGACGGAGTAAACCGCTGATCCACTTGATTCGATGACAAGAGCGAATGATAAGACCAGTGGTAGGGTAGCTACCCATCCCACACTCAAACCATTACTCGCACACGAATAAGCGAATTAAGCATCCAACTCTAATTAGACAAGGTCTTAGATGGTACCGAACAAAGGAATGTTGCCAGAAATCGTATGAAAGACACAACGATTAGGTTCCGCGATGGTTCCATTGGCATGAACAACACATGCTCAAGGTATACTCCAACTTCACCAAAGCTCGTCCTTCTCATATGTTTTTCAACGACACTGATATCCAGCAAGGAACACATATGGATGAGGAGCTCAAGAACAAGAGATCGGATGTAGCAATGCATAAGTTGCGATTGATGATCGTAGCACTCTACAAAAGGGAGAAAGCGAAACCCCGAAGGCACGACGGAAACCCAACCACGAAATCGGACTCAAGAAAAGATAAGCTTAGGTTCAAAACACGAGGTAAGAGGAGAATAGCAATGGGGTAAGGAATAAAATCGCACCTAATCGTAACTATCCAACCGATTTTGAAAATAGTTTTGGACACTCTACTGCCGTTAGCTAGGTTATCCCACAGTGACTTGGGGGTATCGCAACCGCCGAGCTCGATACCACTCAGAACACCTCGATCGACCTATGCAAGTTTGAGCAAAATTGCCAAACCCATAAAAACGATTCAAAGGTGCTCACCAGCACTTTCGTGGGTGGAAAACCAAGTAATAACATTACACAACAGCCCCTCGATGGGACCCACAGAATAGAGAGATATAACAAATGACTCAAAGAGTCAAGAATACAGAATATACAAAGATCCAAATCACCTTGAAAACGATAGAGCCTACTACGGACAAGATGCAAATGGGGCCAAGAGCCCCAAGAATAACCAATGGCCCATAACCCGCCCAGCCAAGCCGGAAGGGTAACCCCGCTAACGACGGCGATCTCAAAACCTGCTTAACAAAAGGTGCCGCCAGAGGGCAAAGGAAAAAGAAAGGAGCCAAGATCGAGGCCAAGACACCGAGGCTAGAATTTGCGGTCCTCGCCACATAGGTATGGCGGATCGGCAGCGCAAAGATGCACTAAACAACCTATAGAGACTCGATACAACCGCGGTTATCGAGAGGGTAAGAATGACCTATCCGGATCCAACCTGAAACTAACACCAAACAAACCCATCTGGCGCTTCTCGAGACCAAACGAGGAAGTCAACCGAGGAACTCACTGCTGGCGCTTTACTTGTTCGCTATAGTTGCGCTTATTACTAGTCGTTCGGGATAATCATCCCGATAAAGTAAGCAAAGGCACTTTTAGTTAACCATTCTGATAGTGGCAACACTTACTAGTCGATACATTTGTCATGAGATAAACCCAAAAACCCAGCAGTTGTTGGTACTTTTATTCAGCCATTCTGCTAGAAGTTGCAATATTTACTAGTCAGATACAATTGTCGCAAGCTACAACCAAACAAGCAATTGTGGGCAGTATTAATTAGCCATTCCATTATAGTGAAGCTGATTACTAGTCATTATAAGTCAAATTTATAACAGTAAACTTTAGTTATGCTTGTCTATGATCGAGATACTGTGCTCCAAGTCGTCCATATCCGCGACACGGCTTTCGAAAGTTTTACCCGCCGGGTGCACCAATAGCAACACACGCCGATCAACCTCGAAAAACCAAATCAAAACCCAACGAGGCTTTCACGACCGAACAATCATAGGATTCGAAATATTTCAGGCCACCCTTAAGTAGATCCCGAACGGCCCGACTCGAGACGGGCTCAAGGTTTGGGTATACTACCGTGAACGATCGGGAACCCGAAGTGGCTGGGCTTGTCGACACCGCTAATCGTGTCCCAATCCTAACATTACAGTGCAGCACTCGCACAATTTAAATACAGAAAGTAGCATGGCATAAGTACAGATCGTAATAAAACCTCAAACTAGTTTGTGGCCCCAAGAAATAAGATCAATCAAGCTCGCCTGTGGGGGTCCCATATACTTCCGGATGTGGATAGCGCGATAAATCAAGGAACAGTATCAAGTACTGGGTCTTAATGACACAAGTGGGCGTTCGAAACCAAATATTATCTATCACCCACCGATGCCTCTCGCTTATTTCAATTTTAGTTGTTAAACGTAAATTAAAGTGACGATAAGTAAAACTAGAACCATCTCCAACATCAACATGCGGCAATACATCAAGAATCGCGGGCATATGACACACATCAGCACTTGAGCAAGCAACTACGACGCGCAAGTCCAACTATCTACCAAACAACAGGTAATAGGGTGTGGCCAAGGCAATATAGGGCTGCAAGGGAATATCACGGGTACGAAAACTAAAGCATCGCAACACAGATAGCAATAGATCAGCAGGAGGGAATAAATACTATAAAAGTAAGATAGGTAGAAAGGGGGAGATGCTCGCCTGAAAACATTGTCGAAGGGTTCATCCGAAGATCGGGGCGAAGCTCACATCAACTCAACGGCCTTATCCGCGAAGAACCAAAACACTAGAAGAAACACCGGATGCAATATTTAATACACGGCAGAAGATCGGCATGATGCATGTATGATGTATGACATGGCAAAGGGTGTGATGCAATTAGGTCAATATTAAGTGGAACCGGGGTTCCGACAATTAATTAGATGGTTCATGTTGTTTAGCTATCCCGCAATTTACATGTTGTTTAACAAGGCAAGATTGCAACATCGATTCGCTACACAAATTTAAATGAGGCCAATATAAGGCTAGATTTGCCCGCATATGGGCCCCATATTTAACTATTAGGTGAATCGGCATAAGGCCCCCAAACCACAGATATGCATGCGAGATGACAATTAAACATGCCACAAGTTGTATTATGTTATAAAATAGGGTTCAGGAAAAAGGTTCACACATTTAGGGTTCGGCGATCTTGTTAGGGTTTGACGAACTTGGGGTTCCGGGGTTCGGGGTTCGACAGGGTCCGGGGTCGGCCTCAGGGTCCAGGGGGGGAAGATCTTGGCGTTCGGGTCGCGGCGTCCTCGGTTCCGTGTAGACGATCATGGCGTTGCGAGGAGAAGATCTCGTCACTCCAGGAGCTCTTGGGGTTCCGCGTCGACGGCCTTCGGGTCTGGGGAGAAGTACTTGTCGCCCCTGCCGTCTTCGGGTCTGCTCCAATCGGGTACATGACGGAGTACTTGTCGCCCTCGTGGAACTTTCCTTCAGTCGATCTGTGGCGACGATCTCAAAAGGGTCTCCGGTTCGGGTCTCGGCGTCCGTGACGCAGAATCATGGCATGTCGAGTTCGGTTCGGGTCTCGCGGAGAGCTTGGCTCGAGGTCTTGACTCGTGGCGTAACTTGTGTGTCATCTCAGAATTCTTGACACCGGGCGGTCTTGGGGACACCGTGTTCGGTCCGATCTTCGTGGCCAGTGAAGACCTTGGCAAAGGCACGCGAGCCCGGGTCCCCGCCATTAGCGGGGTCCGAGGGATGGCGGAGCATTGCGGGGATGCGCCGAGGCGGGAAGGGAGCGCGCGGGCGGCTCGGGCGACGCCAGCGCGGCTCGGAGTGGAGGACGCGGGGAGGTGGTCGCGAGGGTCGACGCCAGCCGGGCAGGGCGACGAGGAGGGTCCTGTGGAGACGGCCGGCCGGGCTTCGGGCGAGGCGAAGCCGGGCGAGGCCGACGCTGGTGGGCGGAGGCTGCAGGCGCGGCTGGCCGGGCGACGGCAGTGGGCTGGGAGAGGCGCATCGCGGCCGAAGTGGGTCGGAGGAGGCGAGGTGGAGGGGCGAGGCGCGGCTGCGCCATGCGGAGGTTGAGCGCGGTTGGGGATGAGGCGAGGCAGGGCGGTGCCGGGCGCGGGCTCGCCGGGAGGAGAAGGCCCGACGCTGGTCGGGCGAGCGCGAACGGCGAGGCGGGCAGACGCTGCGGGTGGCTAGCCAGCGGGCGGTAGAGGGGTCCGTGGCGGTGGCGAGGGCGGGCGCGAGGCGGAGCGGCACGGGCGAGCGCAGGGACGGATGGAGCAGAGCGCGGCGCTGGGCGAGGGCGGCGCACGCACGGCTGGCCGGAGAGGCTCACTGCGAGAGTCGCGGAGGTGAGCGGAGCGAGGTTGGGCGGGCGGCGGGGGTCGACGATGCGGAGGGGACGGAGGCGAGCGGGGCACGCCGGCGACGGGCGAGGACGGGAGCGCGCGGGGTTGGAGGCCGGAGGCGGCGGCGAGAGGAGAGGTGGGCGGCGGCGGTACTCTGCCTGAGGGAGAGGGAGGAGGCGCGGGAGTTTCCTGGCGACGTGGGAGGGAGCAGCCCTGGCGACAGGGTCGCTGCCGGCGGCGGGGATGGGGCCTCGAAGGGAGGAGGAGAGACGGGGGCGGCTTCGCGAGAGAGAAGGGAGACACGGGGAGAACGGGGTCGGGACAAGGAGAAGTGGGACCAGGGAATCGAGGTGGGGGTTGGCTCGTGCAGTGGTGGGCCTCAGTGAATAGGAAGCGTGCAGTAATGCCAAGGTGCGGGACAGGCAGGTGGGTGGGCCCGGGTGAGGGAGGCCAGGTGGAGCGTGGGTGAGGGGCCGGCTGGGGTAGGTGGGATCCGGTGGGGGGAGGCTGTGTGGTGTGTGTGTGGTGTGTGTGTTTGAGAGGGAGAGAGAGGGAGGGACAAGTGGCGGTTCCTGGTTGGTGAGGGAGAGGGGTGTGCTGATGTGGCGCTCCAGGATTGGAGGGGGTGAGGTGGAGGGGTGGCTGGGTAGACAGGTTGGTGAGTTTAGGATTTAGAGGGGCAGTAGTTGGACTGCGAAAATCTGGGCGGTCGCTCGGGTTGGCCTGCTCGACCGCCTACTAAAATAAATATAAATTTTATTTGTGTTAATGGACCATTTGCAAACCGATAGCGACAAACAAATACTCGAGCCCCGGTTTATGCTTGAATAAAGATGGGGCGTTTTAGAAAACAAAACGGGTGTTGCGAAAATAGTTTTGGCAAACAATGCATGATGATGACGATGCAATGCACAAATTCAACGCGATTTTCTAGTAGTGGTTTTGCGGGATGCCACAACAGCCAAATCCCAATCCGCGTTACCCCGATCTTGCTCCTGCTGGCGGAGTACGGGGTCGAGGCCGAGGTCGAGGAGGACGAGGACGAGGTGCCACGGGAGGAGGCGTGGACTTTGACCCACCACCCTCTGCTTCTGGCGACGTGGCTCCTGAGTTGTTCCTGACAGAGCAGCCTTCAGGCCGAGAGGTGGCGAGTCCGAGAGGGAGGCAGAGTCTGAGAGGGAGGCGGGGACCGATACGGAGGCGGACACTAGTCGCGAGTTGGTGGGGCCGAAGAAATTGCGGAATCGTGGGGAATCGGGAGTCCCTAACGAGAAGTTTGAGCCTAGGACTCAGGAGGCGAAAGCCCTTATTATTCCAGATGGCCTTGAGTAAGTGTACTAATTTGGCAATTTAAAACATTTTATTTCATGTTGGTCATAAATAATTATTGTGTACTAATGTTTATTATTGTGCAGCAATTGGACATTTCCTCCGGGGACCAAGCCTCGCCTTCCTAACAGCCTCGTTGGAGCTCTGATTAGGAAGTTCTGGTCGGGCTATCACATTACCCACGAGGGTGACAGGAAGCTAGCTACTACTTGGGCGGACTACCAGACTACCCGTGTCCCGGGCTTTACGACAGCTGCTGATGCTGTCATCACCAAGTTTTGGGTAAGGCATATTTCTCGAGTTATGTTCATACTTGATGACCCAACCATGCTAACTCATGACTCTTATGCATGATTGAAGTGCTTTTACCGTGTGGCCGAGGAGGACCAGGAGAAGGCGCAGATGACTTTGCTTGGGGCTTGTGTGAAGTTGACCCCCCAGGTGTGGTACAACCAGAAGGTCACGGCCGCTAGCCACTTCTGGGCTGACAAGGGCGTGAGGGTCAGGAAGGAAGACATTCAGGGCCGGCTCTATATTTTTCAGGGCCCTTGGGCGAAGTTGACAAAAGAGGCTCTAATGATAATATATGTGTATATATAACTAGATATATAGACAATATATGTGTTAATTTTATTTGCAAAATATTTAAAATATATAACCACACGTTTATAATCGAGATGTCTATAAATAATTGTCAAGCACTGAAGCATTGTGATATTTAAGTAGAAAAAATGGTAGGAAAATATAACAACTATTCCATGTAGCGAATACCTCAAAAAACCCAGCCTCCAATGAGTTCATCGATAATTAAGCTTCAGTGCTTCGAAAGAAACTTCTTCGTGCATTTCTAGATGCAAAATCATCGAGGACACTATCAAGATTAATGTTGTATAATATATTCTTCTTAATATAACACGTAGCCAAGCCATTCAATCTGTCTCGTAACATAGTTGACGTTAAACAGTTCTTCAGTAGCCAAGCCATTCAATCTATCGTGTAACATAGTTTTCCTCAAACAGTTCTTCGGTAGCTTCCCTATCGTAACACCTATCACATATTAATGTGAACAAATTTACATCAAATTGTAATCTTAAAAATTATAACCCTAATTGAGAAACTAATTATAAGGATTAGACGAGGGAAGAAGGTTTTAAGGATAAATTAAGGCGCCAGCGTATGAGATGGACTCGCAAGATTAACTTTAGGGATTTTACTTACGGAGGGCAGCTGGGCAGGGCGTGTGTGTGTCCAAGATTGAAACTTAAGAGCAGCAGACAGCAGGGCCCGGAGATCAGCTGAGATGGCAGGCGCAGGGCAAGACTGTGACTCGACGAGCGTCGCAAGACGAGCGAGACGGCGACTCGGCATCGAGAGACGCGGCCTATGGAATTTACGATCGAATCGATCGATAGCCGATCGATCCTCACGACCAAGGAACCAGGCCCAGGACTGTTGGCTGTGCTCACGACTTGTCTAGGGCCACTTGGCACATAATTATTTTGGGCCCCCTTCCTGTCTGGGCCCTAGGCCATTGCACAACCCTGCCATGGGCTAGAGCCGGGCCTGAAGACATTGTCAGTAGGAACCCTAATCCTGAGTACTCGATGACGCCAGAAGAGTACATGTCGGTGAGTAAAATGTCAATGATATTCTACATTGCTTCTAAGTTGCCATTGCATTGTCTGGAGTTGAGTATTGCATTTTCAGGTTATCCCCGATTGGGTCGAGCCGCATCGACTCGCATGGGAGGAGCTGGTTAGGACGAGGTGGCTCAGAGAAGATGAGGAGTTTGCAGCCTTCTCGAGGAGGAACGCGGGTAACCGAGGCGATGGTGGAACGCACTGCGCGGGAAACCGCAACTTTGACCGCTTCAAGGGGAAGGTGGTACGTATATACATGGAACGACCTGCGTGTATTTCTCGTCATGTTTGTACTTCATATGCATAATATTTCTTTTCACGATACAGGTGGCCGAGGCACAACCCGAGAAGGTGATTCATGACGTCGCCGTCTATGAGATGATGCGGCGAAAGAAGCCCAATTACTCGGAGCCTCAACCCTCGTTGCCCGTGTACTTCGGCACTGCCCAGAACGACTTGGGGAACTACAGCACGATGGTGAAGGCTCGTCACCCCATGTGGATGACCCCATTCACGCTGGAGATCGACGAGGAGTCGCTGGTCCTGTCGGCACGGATTGCAGCATGGACGCCTCAAGATTCTGAATAAGAAGGTCAAGCCTACCCTGCACGAGCTTCAGCCGTCTCAAGGCTACCTACCCGCCGACGGCCCCTATCCCGCCTCGTGGCCAGCCTGCCGTCCGCCGAGGATGTAAGTTTTTCTCGCTCATCATCTTTATGACTTTTGTTCCTGCATGGCTAACCACCGATTTAGATTCCTTTATTTGAAATTGTAGCCTGAGTTAGACGCGCTCACGATACCGCTTATGAGGAATATCGTGGCCTTCGTCAAGATCGAGGCGCTTACATCTACATGCAATACGTAAATGTAAGTCCGAACCTTTATTTTTGCAAAAGATACAAGTCCCACTTCCGCTTGTTGTACTACGGCCTGACTTCTAAACTATCTTGTAGGACATGATGGTGAATATTCAAACCGGCCAGAATAGAGATTTAGGGCCTGCGCCTCCCATGCCAGGTCCGCCATTTTTGCAATCAAAGGAAAGCTTGCTAGGACCTACTACGCATCGACACCGTAAGTTCTTTGATAACCCACCGGTTATCGCTTACTTTTGCCTCGAAGTTGCTAACATGTAGGCAACATGTAGGAACGGAGCTCGAACCGGCACTTTGTCCACGCCTCGCCGGATGGGCGTCAGATCACACCGCTTCATGACAATGGTCCATCTCCTGGCCATTCTGCAGGTGGTTCTCCCGAGCTTCACACTTCTCCTACTCCCTCGCCAGGTGGCTCTTCCGCTGCTTCTACTGGACGCAACCCTCGGCAGAGGTCGCCACTTTTCACCAGGGGAGATCGCGGGTACACCCCGTATCCTCCAGAGTTGTAGGCATGTGTGATGATGTATGAACGATGTATGGATGATGTATGAACAATGTGTGATATGAACAATGTTTAATATGAGCATGTGTGATATGAACAATGTGTGATATGAGCAATGTTTGATATGAGCATGTGTGAAATAAAGGTGAGCGTTGCTGTGAGCTGTGAGGGTCTGATATGAGCATGTGCTGAAATGAAGGTGAGCATTGCATTGCTGAAAAAAAAACTGGGGCTGGTCCTACGCCGAGGGCAAGCGGCCTTTCCCTCGGCGTAGAAGGTACGCGTGACCAAATGGTCACGGCTACGCCGACGGCACGTAGAGCCAGCCCGCTGCTGCCAGGCCACTTCGCTGCTTACACGTGGCAGATGTACGCCGAGGGGGAGGCCGTCGGCGTAGGCGCTGCGCCAGGCCGCTCCGCTGCCTCCACGTGGCGAGCATACGCCAAGGGGGAGGCTGTCGGCGTAGTCGACGCGCCGTTAACTGGCCGTGTGACGGCGCTGTCGACGTTCGCCGATGGTCTCTACGCCGACGGGCGCCGTCAGTCCGTCGGTGTTGACCTACGCCGACGGGCTTGTCCTACGCCGACGGTCGCGCCTGCTCCGCCGAGGAAGAGGTCCGCCGAGGACGGTACGTCGAGGGCAGCCGTCGGCGTAGCATACGCCGAGGGTTTTCCTGGCTACGCCGATGGCAAGAAGCCCTCGGCATACCAAGCTTCTCCTGTAGTGTTTGAAGAACGTGTTGGGGCTCGCCGTCCATGCTGTCCCCGCATACGGCTGCTGAACGGCGGTCCGGCGAGTTTTCTGGCGGCCGGCGCCATGGTCGTCCGGTTCGAAGTCAGTCAGAAACTCGCGTACTGCAACTAGCCCGTGACACGACTGGAGTCTTCATCGATTCAGTTTCATGATGGCTGCAAGACACGTGGCTCGCCCGGACTGGCCCAGCTGGCGAAGCTATCGAGGCAGCTACAAAATAAGAAGAGGTTATCGATGCAATCTTAGTCGAGCTGCAGTATGCCAAGGAAAGTGCTCGGGATTTCAAAGAAGAGAAGTATGAACGTGAACAGGATATGATAAGCTCGCACAAGACCTTGTATCATGCCTTCTAACAAAAAGAATTCCGATCGGATCTGCAGCAAAAAGCAAAAATCAATTGCAAAGAATCTCACGTGTCCAAGTGTGAGGCAGAACAAATCGATCAAAAGCGACGATTGGATTTGGACGAACGTAGTGCAGCTAAAAATTAAAAAGGAAAAAATAGAGATTAGTTAATTGCAGGAAAAAAAATAGAGATTAGTTAATTGCAGTCATAAAAAAGAGAGTACAAAACAGAGATAAACGGAGTGCGGATCACTCACATGGCGACAACTCCCGTCTGCCGCATCGACTACGTGTTCACCGTGCGACTCCGTCCACACGTGACTCGCCGCTGTGTCGACTCTACGCTCGGGGGTTGCGCTAACTCCATCACGTGACCCGCTACAGTTTTCGGTTGTGGCAACCCGCTATCACAATCGGCTCCCGCGACCCGCTGCAGTCTTCAACTGCGGCGACCCGTTGAAGTCTCCGGTTGCGGCAACCTGCTATCGCCATCGGATCCCGTGACTCATGCAGTCTTTGACTGTGCTGACCCGTTACAATCTTTGGATGCGGCAACCCGCCGCCGTGTTGACTCTATCAGCCGCACGACTCGCCGACACATCGACTGTCTACCACGTCAACTACAAATAAAGCTAAGTGTTCCTCTACTCACTCGACACACTTGGGGGTTCCACCTTCTCGAGTAACCAAAATGCTATCGATTTCGTGCACTCGAGCACCTCATCGCGAGTGCCTGAGTAGCTGACTATGCCTAAGCGTTGAATACTTGAAAACTCTGAGCTAGTTGTTGCCCAACCGACAGGTCGGCAAGATACTGAGACTAGGGGTGTCAGGTTAACGAAAATGTCTCGCATCCAGTGCAAAAGTGGCGAGTCCAATAAAACCAGAAAATGTTAAAATAAGACGAAAGACAAATATTCTTTAGAAGATACAAGTGCTTCACAATTCTTTATATTTTCTGCAGCTTACAAGGACGTCGACTGCATCGAGCTATTCTCTCGGGTCCTCCAACGGAGTCGACTAACGCCATTTGCGTCAATTTATCCCAAGACCCGAGTTGACACTTTTCTTGGATGACCATGCTGCTTGGTGATGCAAAATAATAAGCTTATGCGCGACCACAAGTTGCCGCACATAGCCTTGGGGGCTACATCCATCGGGAGCGGTCATGCACGTGATAGCATGGTCGCGCACCCGATAGAAGTGACTGCGTCAACTCTATTCACAACATCTACCCTTTCCGGCTACGGATCACTCGACTGCCCGATACAAGTCCTACGACTTTGAGTCTCCATAGAGTCTATGACTCTACTAGGCACTCTAGGGCTACTCATATCAGAAGCACTGGTCGCGCAACTGATGTACTTCCGGGTCAACACTATCCACTTGATATTATCGACTATGATCGCATGATACAAGATCTGAGTCTCTGCCCGATTCTGCAACTCGATCAGACACTCGGGGGCTACTCCCATTGGGAGTGCTAGTCATGCACCTGATAAGAAACAAGCTGCATAACCCGTTGTGTCGACTGCGTCCACACCGTCGACTCCTGGCTCATGATGGCTACACACCTTGCGACTCCATTTGCTATGCATCTTATACAGATGTCGACTCCGACCACGCAATACAAGGCTCGAGACTTCTAAAGTCTCCATCTGAATCTATGATTCAAGTGGACACTCGGGGGCTACTGATATGGGCATAACCCTTCAGATGCCCACTATTGGCATATATGGTGCGGTCCAACAAAAGTCCCACTCAATGACCTGCCAAGGTCCATGAAGTCCAAGACGGTCCGGCTGATACGAAGTCCATATGAACACCGACTCCAAGCACGTAAGACCAGGAAAGCTCAAAATTAGATTGTACATGAACACCAATTTATAACCAACTCGGTCCGGTAACTAAGACCTAACCTCCCCATATATAAAGGCTAAAAGGATCCAACGAGTAGGACAAGCCACAATAGACATGATAGATCTACGCACATCGAGACTCCCGTACACACGCCAGATCTAATTTACCATTTCCATCTCAGCGCCATTGTAATCTTTGATTTCCAAATCAATCAAGAGCAGACACACATGAGTAGGGTTTTCCATTAAAAAACCTGAACCTAGGTAAACCTCGTGTCTCCGTTGTTTGTTTGTTAGCCGACAAGGTCTCCATCACACCGCTCTTTTTGAAAAACTAAGTTCATCAAGTATGGGCATTGACGTGATCAGACCACATCACAAATTGCTAAATAATAGCTATAATTTTGTGAAACAACAATCATTACCACTACCACGTGTCGTTGTAATATTTATTAGCCATTATTCTAGGAGTCCTTGGATATTCTTCCACATTCATGCTCTCGTGTTTCGATACAATCCTGAGTCGGCATCCCGGTGCAAGGGGAAGGTCAGATATTTAGCATGTGCTCTTCGGTTCTTCTACTTTCTAGTTTTCTTCAGATCCATTCCCATACTGCTAAAATTCTAGAGGCAGCCCATATGGCCGACGGAGGAGTTGCACCGGCCGCAATAGGAGAAGGAGCACTCAATCTCAGGAAATTTATCTTTGTTTGCAGCTACTCGCTGCATTATCGACCGCTACATCAGGTTCCACTACAGTAGTGAACTTTTAAATTATAGCTCAATTTATACTAAAATTTTATATTTTCTCATAAATTAATCTCATCATACAATCATAACTAATATTATTTCCTAATAATATGCTGAATTGAAATTGTATTTTTGCCAAACAAAAAGTTAGTCTAGTTTTCTCCCTTTTGTACTGTGAACCCCTTTAATTCAAAAAAGAATAAACAATGACAAAATTGTGCGACCTCTTGAATTAATTGGTTGCAGTTGAACTAATTATGAAGAGCATATTTTTAGTCTCATGTGTAAATGTGTGTCCATAAGTGTAACATCCCAGCATTTAGGAACCAACGAAGGGTTGATTTAGGAATTTGTGCAATTGCATGCATTCATTTATAAAACAAATGTGGGTAAATTTTTCGCCAAATAAAAACTTAAAGTGATCAAAATTTCTTTCACTCTTTAAGTTTAGGAATAGCCTTGGAGAATGATCGTTATAAACTTTGACATGATCTTTATGGATTAATGTGTTTTGGGAAGAGAAATTTGAATTCAAACTTGAGATTTGGGTGATATTTTGAAAAGGATTAGGATTATGTGTGGGAATATTATTTAATCAAGAAATAATATTTAGTAACTCAAACTTTAAATAATATAACATAATTGAGTAAATGAATATTTATTTCATATATTTATTCAATAAATAAGTTACAAAATGTAATTTATAAAGAAACAATACATAAGAACCAAAAGCTTTATATAATATCGACAATTAAATAATGAATATACATTTCATTTAACCAACCCATCAATAAGTTACAAAATGAAAATTACAAAACTAATAAAGAATCTTTATAAGAGTAGAATTACATCCATATTCATCTAGTACAGTTTATTTACAAAAGAATAAAATAAATATTACAAAGGAATTATTCTATAAAGAAAAAGAAAACCTAATCTAAATCTTGAATCTTCAAGTCTTGTACCTGCAAAATAAAGAACAAACAAAAAGAAAGAAAATGAAGGTTAAGATATTTCTTTTACTCTCAGTAGTGACAGTGAGGTGCACTGTTCCACTTCACATCACTGAGTAAATCTTAGGGGCAAGTTTCACCAATATGAAAGAATTTAATCTTTCATAATCCATAAGCCACAAGTCAAATAATTTCAATCAGAGAGAGAGACAAGTTTCACCAAGCAGTTAAGTGGTAAACAAATAAAAAAGGTAACTTTCTTTCCAAAGCATATCCACAAGGGTGTAGCAGACATGCAGGCAGCATACACACCTAAATGCATGGTGTGTGCTGTCAACGCAGCTACAACCGGCCACACAAACAAAACCACTCAACACAGCCGTGGGCAAGCACCACAACATCAATTTCTTGTTCATACACATCAAACACCAGCAGCCTAGCCACATCCAAACCAGCCAAACTAAACTACAAACCAGATCCTCTCAGAACTCACCAAGATGGTGACATAAGGACGGGGTGGATCAGGTGGATAGCAAGGTCAAGACCAAACTACCTGGAACCAGAAGGTGGATAGCAAGATCAAGGACAAGTTTTAGGAGCTGTAAGAAGTAGGAACAACAACAAGAGAAAGACCAGATCAAGCCAGCAAGATCAGGCCACCAGATCAACAAATTACAACCACAACAACAACCACAGTTGTGGTGAGTTATATAAAACCATCACATGATCTGTTTATCATATCAATATAAAAGAATCATGTGTTGTTTTATATCTAACTTCAAGTATAACCAGGATCTCAGACCAACATCATTGATCCTGGTTACAAAAACCAAATCCTATATTTCAATATAGTCAAAGGCAAGATTATGAAATCTGGGCACATCTCTTAAAAGAGTAGCACCTCGGCATCCATAAAACTTATGGATCCATGCAAAACCATCAGCACACCCATTATTTTCTCAACTATGACACAAGAATTAGCAGCTGGTATTATTTCCAGAACATTTCTATCAGGGACAACCCTTAGGAAACTAGTTCCTATGCCTCAGACCAACATCATGGGTAGGGGGATTAAAAGAAGCTTCCATTTTTATCTTTGCCAGTACTAATTTCAAGCACTGACAGAGCTAAGTTCAGTAGTAAGGACCCAACTACTTGTGTGCCATTCTATGATGGTATCACAAGGACAAATTCTAATAAGCCAATCCAAATCATTACTTAGCTTTCACAAATTAAAAGGGGGCAAGTCACTAAATATCATTTTCCTGAAACCAAATGCCAGGAATCAGCATCAAACCCATCTATACATCTATAGAAAATCATTAACATGTAATGATGAAATTCAGTCTGCATATCATCATATAAGCCAACCATTATAAATGCAGTAAGCAATTACTGACAGAACTACTGTCAGTATAAACATCTTGACAGTAGAAAGTTCTCAGATCAACAACATTTCCAAGTAATAATTCCATAGAAGCACTAACATTTGGATCATAGCAAATTACCACTAGAATAAGTCTGACAGGCCACTAGCATCACCAAAGCCAACTATAAGCAATAATCCACAGCAAACAATCATTCATCATGCTCAAGGATTATCACCACTAGATCCAAATCATCATATATATGCTCAACAGAGGGATATGAACCCTAATCAAAACAAGAACCCTAATTAGGATATGAACCCTAATCAGAATATAGGCACTAGGCAGGGGTAACCACTAGATACACAGAGAGATTCATGGTGATAGGATGAACTATGATCCATAGAGGCGCAACTTACCCGGGGTCCTCGCTGACGAATTGAAGAGGAAGCAGAAGGGCTGACATGCTCGCGGCGGCACGAGGAGCACCCAGGGGGTGCTGCAACCCGCACCAGCCACGGCGGCGGCCACAGCAGCGCACGAGCACCGCACATCACTATAGGAGGATCAGCGGCGGCGGTAGCAGCACCATTCCCAAACCCTAGTGTTCGGGAAGGGGGTTAGCCTGGCCACAGAAGGGCCCCAGGATCAAATCAAATTGGACCAGATGGACAAGCATGGTCGACAACCTCACCCTGCACCACGGCAGCGTCCAGGGAGGACCACGGCAGCGAGAAGCGCACGACGGCGGCGCCATCGACCACGGGGTCGAGGAGGAGAAGAAGAGAGGTCGAGAGAGAGAGATAGAGTGACTGGGCCGATAGGGCCAGAGCCCTTCGGAGAGGCCTTTTGATCGTAGCCACTTGGGCCAAGACGGCCCAATAAGCCCAATAGGCTTCATCAAGCCAGCCCAGCAACCTAAAGGAAATTTTAATAATTAAGAAAAGATCCAAAATACCCCTGAATTTAAATAAATTCTAAAAAATTAAATAAAAATCCAAAAATTATAAATAAAATATATTTGGATTCACAATAATTCAATCAATCTAAATAAATTAAGAAATAAAATTTTAGGCATATAATTTTTATCCAGAATTTTATACTTTATATAGTCCTTATGGAATTTTATAAAATTAAATAAAGATGATAAAAATAAATAAAAACCACTTTTATTATATACCAATATTTTAGTATTTTAGAAAAATACTAAACCAATAATTTATATATTTTTTTAAAAATAAAAATGATAATTCTTAAAGGAATTATTAAATAAGTAGAATTCAAATAAAATAAAATAAAATAAGGAGTACAATATTCAATAAATATTAAAAATTAATATTTATAAATTCTTTATTACTACAAGGAATTTTTATAATTTAAATAATGGGGGAGAATACACACAAAACTAAATAATGCATTACATTACTTTGCATAATCATTTTGCTTCTTTAAATATTGTCCTTACCGGGCAATAATGATGTTTTGTAGACATAGAAGCTCAAGGTCCAGTGCAAGCATCCGACTTCACAACCTTGCAATCACAAGGCAAGTTCATCACTTGCTCATGTCCTTTGAAGAGTCTTTATCAAAGTATTTGCAAATTGTGTGTTATAATCTATATTTCTAGAAAAATAAAATAATATTTTCTCAAAATAAATAAATATTAGATATCGTCCTAAGTGATGATATGATGGAGCAATATAACTTAGGTTTCTATTTGCAATAATGATGAACTATTTGGGATTAATAACCCCTGACATTAGTGATTCTAGCGCCGTATATTACGCGTTAACCATGAGATTTGGAATGGGACGGAGAAGTCAGTTGTATCATTTTCCTCTCGTATGGAGGCAAGACGATCTTAACGTGACGTTGTGATTCCTTGTGCGGATCCAACATATGGGTGGGCACCCTTACGCCCCACACTTTTGGTGTATAGATTATCTATAAATGGTGTTTAGGGATATACTCCATTTAAATGGTACTCGTCCGAGCATCACCAGGTCATAGAGTCTTCGGGAACTCATCAGGGTTTTAGCCTGCCCGAAAGGGGGCTTAACGGAGGTGAGCCGGCCCCGAAGGATCGTGCAGACATATGAGGTCGCGGAGAGGGCGATGATTGGCTTGGACCAACTGCTGGGCCCCACATCATGGAATTGTGGACGGAAAAGTACGCCCGGTTGTGCAATAAGGAAGTTTATCTCTCATGGGAAAAGTAACGCACCTCTGCAGAGTGTAAGAACTGTAACTTGTTACTCCCTGTTCCGGGAAGGAGCTACGAACGCGGCAGGAAAGGAACTCCATGAAAGTTCTGGTCAACCTGTGAAGGCTGATGGTCATAGATTTTCATAATAAAATCAATCTTTAAAGAAAAATTTACAAAAACTGCATAGTGCCAAGAATTGATAGTCCGAGGTGGTAGATAGAGCATCAAACTTCCCACCTTGCATATAATGAACTTGTTGGGTAACGCTATTACTCATCCTTTCCTTTGAATCCTTGCTTAGACTCTAAGGATCCCGAAGAGACTCCAATGTATGCAACTGAGAGCCAAGAGGAGGTCTTCTATGAAGAGCCCAATTTGTATGGAGCCGTAGAAAGGGAGGACTACGATATCGTCTATGGAGGAGATTACCAAGAGTCGGAATAATTACTATAGTTCTAGGAGCCACTTGAGCCGAGCAACATGAACAATATATAGCAATAAGTTGTTGAGCTCAATTTGGAGTTTACGTTATCACTTTGAAACTTCCGCTGAAACACTTATATTTTGGTTGGTAAGTTGAATCTTTTGGAAGTCTTGAACTTCTGGTATTGTAATAATAATAATGTGTGTATATTTGTAATATGGACCCGCAATGTTTCTATTGTACCACTCTGAGGGATGTGATATTTACGGAACGGTGTTCTGTGGATGTCATATCAACGACTATAGTGTACTACACATGCAGTGGTATGCTAGGTCACCACAATACGTCATTGTATACTTTATTATTCTTAAATATCTTTCCCGAGATCTACTAAACTAATTTTCTGAGAATGTTTATAGTGTTTCACATTGTATAGTTAGTCTAAATTATTATAGAAACTTTAGTAATAAAAATTGAACCATTATCACAGTAAGACAACTCATGCGATAGGAAAAAATCGTCAAAACATAGCAGCAAGAGATTTTGAGTACCTTGTCGAGACAAAGATGACATTGAAAAAGGATCGCAAATCAAATGAACGGTTTAAATATAAATCATTTTGAATTTTCAAATATAGCAATTAAAAAGACGATGTCAACATTAGGTGAAAGGTTCTGCCATACAAGCTATGCAAAACCCAATCCAGTATAGAAAGAGTAATTAGTAGCACACTTGTGTTCCTTAGATTTTCCGTAAACTATTAGATGAGTATATAGAATCATCGTTCAAAATTAGTCGCAATATATATAATGGATTCTTTATCTCTTATTTTTTAGGGAAATAAATGCCTAATTCGAAATTCCAAAAACTGCTAGTTGGAGGAGCAGCATCGTAGCGTGACAAGCATGATGAGCCCCGCTAAATTTCCCCTTTTTCGTGAGAAGCATTCTGCCTTGCCATGGGTATACCTTCCTTCACCATACATAACCTAACCACAGTTTGATCCACGTGACTTGGTTTCCGCCATATTTTTCATTATTGTTTATTCACATGTGGAAACAATGATTTATTTTCTGAACAAACTTATTTATCTTTGTTTGCAGCAGCTACTCACTTGCATTATCAACAGCTACATCTGGTTCCAATACAACACTAAACTTTTAAATTGTAGCTAAATTTATACTAAGCATTTATAATTTTTCATAAATTTATTTTATCATACAATCTTAGCTAATACCATTTCCTAATAATGTGCTAAATTTAAAGCATATTTTATAAATATTGTTGATAGTTTTCTCCTTTTGTGGATATTGTGCCTTATAATTTATTTATTTTGAACGTGAAGCCCTTTAATTCAAAAAATAATAAACATTGACAAAACTGTATGTTTTCTTGAATTATTGGTTTGCAGTTGCACTAATGATAAAGTGCATATGTTTATTCTCATGTGTGTATGTATGTGCATATGTTACTCTATACTGTATTATTCTTAAATATCTTCATCTGGATCTACTAAACTAATGGTATGAGATTGTTAATAGTGCATCATATTGTATAGTTAGTCTATAGATTATTATAGAAACTTCTATAGGTGTGGAGGTGGTGTTTTGGCTCCCAGGTGCAAATGAACCTAGTACGAAAAAAACATTAAATTATCAAAAAAATCTGAACAAAAATTTCCCATATACATCCGGACAATCTATGCTCATACACAAGTTTTTAGAAAGAATGAACATTTTATATGGCTTTTGTAGAAAAGACAAAAAACTTGTTCGTGAATAGACACCTTGGAGTACTGAAATTTGTCCTTTTTACATGGAACATCTATATTGTTCTTTCATCCGCAAACTTGTGTACGAACATTTAGTGTCCGGATACACATGTAAATATTTTTTTCCTAAACTTTTTGACATTTGGAAATATGTTTTCACAAAATGGGTTCATTTGCACCCGTGAATCGAATTGGATTTCCGCTTATATAGTACAAATTAAACCATTATTGTCATGGTACTATAATCTGACAACTCGCATGACAGGAAAAAATTGTCAAAAGGTAGCAAAGTTTTGAGGACCTTGTCGAGACAAAGATAGCATTGAACAAGGATTGCTAACCAGATTAACAGATTATGACCCCTCAAAAAAGATTAACATATTAGAAGATAAATTATTTAGTAGTTTCAAACTTGGTGGTTAAAAAGACGATGTCAACATGAGGTGAAACGTTTTTCCGTACGAGTCATGTAAAACATAATCCAGTACAGAGCGACTAAGTAGCAAAATTTTCCTAAACAACCAGATGAGAATGTGGAATCAACGTTCGAAATAATCTAGAAATAAGTTTTAATAAATTCTATCCAATTTACTTCAATTCTTAAGATAAAAGGAGCCTTTCTTAGGGGACACTATGATCCTTTCAACCTAGCTAGGAGGCTCTAGTGTTGTTGGCAAATTTTGCTTCCATTCACGAGTCGTTCTACTACTCACATAGTATTAAGCTTGGGAGGAAAACCAAAAGAGATGACAACGTAAGTTGCCATGTTTTACTTTGTTTTGGACATATGCTAGTAAGAGTTTTGAGAAGCAGCACAAAAATTCAACAACAAGATTTGCTGAGATGCAGTATATTCAGAGAATTTACACAAGTGTCACAAGTCTTACATGATAAAACTACTTTAGACCAACTACTACTACCTCAGATCCAAATTAATAGACTTAAATTTTGTCTAGATTTGAATGTATTATATTACGTTTGACAAGATGCACAATCGCCTTGGCAGCATCATGGCCTCCTCCTCCTCTTGCGGAGGTGCGGGAGCACAAGGAACACGACCGCCTGCAGCACGAGGAACGCCAGCGCGGACCATGCTCCGAAGTTTATCAGATGGTTGACCTTAATCCACACAACCGTCGTCCACGGGATGCACTGCAGCGAGTTGGAACAAATTAAGAGAGGTTTAGCCTTAATTATATATTAACCGATGAAGTAAGTAAGGAAGGGATCGCTCTTGAGATAGGCAGCAGCAGCTTACCCGCGGGGCGTACCACCATAGATAGCTCCCGATAGAGACGGCCGCCGCCGCCGCCGCCGCCTCGCCGGCACCGGCACCGGCGCCTTTCTTGAGATCGTTGCCGGCAGCGTCGATCGATTCGACCATCCCGACGGACGATTGGCTAGCTAGCTGGTGAAATTTAAACTGGGTTTCGCAATGCAGGTTTCTTTTTCTTAGCGAGCCCAGCACACATATATATAGTAGGGGTAAGGACGATGTGCCCAAACCTGATCGGTCTCG
Source organism: Avena longiglumis (assembly GCA_030063025.1). Classification (NCBI taxonomy): domain Eukaryota; kingdom Viridiplantae; phylum Streptophyta; class Magnoliopsida; order Poales; family Poaceae; genus Avena; species Avena longiglumis. The sequence goes on from CP125979.1 coordinate 35,530,885, forward strand.
GTTTCGGATTGCACCGCACGAGCAAATCGCGACCAGCACCCTCGTAGCTGTACTGTAACGGGATCCTAGCTAGAGTCGTATTCCAGCCAGAACCGGACCTGCCGTGCCGGGTCGGACACTAGTCCAGGTTTGTAAGAGGCTTTAATCTCGGATTGTAATCCAGAACTAACGTATCGGGACTAAAAGTCCCGGTTCTGTTACAAAGCCGACACTAGATTGTCGATATTTAACTGGGACTAAAATTCTTCTGCCGCCGGAGGCAAACCTAAGTCAAGGTAATCCTCCTTTGAAACACTTTGGTATTGCTCCTAGATAGATCATAATACAAATAATCAATCAGAGGACAGGGAGCCATCTCATTATCTTTCCGTAAAGAAAAACTATGGTGGACTAACTGATTTTGAAATCAGTTTATGAAAGAGCCCAATGCAAAAAATGCATGTTGGGTCTTTGAAACAGTTCGTTTAGTCTTCTGCCACGGCAGCGTTTTGCACCAAACTACTGCCGCGGTAGGTGGTGGGTTTTAGGGTTTTTTTTTGTGTTTGATTATTTTTCATTTTGTGTTTTCATATACATATTATTCTACGCTACTATATGCTGTATACATTGATGCATATAATATAATTTCACTCATGATAACATAAATACATATAAATATATACACAACCGAGACTAGAGCTCGTTCAATTGATTTACACCAAGATCATTACAACGGATATTGTCCTTTTGTGTCTATCCACGATTACAAGAAGGTCTATCCATGTTGTACTCTTCTTTTGTGTTTATGATGTCCCTAAGCAAAAATCCCGACAACTCCTCTTGAATTGCTAGTAGGCGTTCATGTGGTAGGAGCTTATCCCGCATCGCATCCAACTATATAAAAAAAGTAGATCATTATGAATGGAACTCAACAAAAACTATGGTATAGAATAAATTGCGAATATATTGTTTACGTACTTGAAAAAAGTATGTGCCCTTCTCCATACACCCACGAATGAACTCACATACGTAATATACACATAAATTAGTCCCCCGTGGTTGCGTCGCACACTTTTTCGATCGAGAATATAATTCAATCAGATAATAATTAAGCATGATAATTATATGAATGATAATTGTAATATCCACATAAATTAGTCCCATAGCTCCCGTACTACTTACCGGGACCGTACGAAAAGTGAGCTCCTCACGCCATTTACCACGAACCTCCTTCGTGAACCTTTTCCAAACCCTGTCCGGTAAAAAAGAAATGAATGAGTTATTAATTAGTTTACATCTTAGAGAATGAACGAAAGAGACAGATATAGTACGATAATGATTGAAATTACTTTTGGAGGCAATCAATTATCCTGTGGTAGTCTTTCATCGGCTTCTTTAACGAGTCTGAGATTTCCACTTTTGCATGGTCAACGTTAATGTTTAGAAGAATCCAGTGATAGCTGCGCACGTTTATATACACTTAATTAACATCTAGTAAACAAAAATTGAATGTGTACAAGACAGTAAGACTCTTACCCATAGTTGTAAGGAAATAGAATTTATGTCTTGTAATGTTGCTCCATTAAAAATATTAGCAAGTTATCCTCCGTTTCCTCGAGGTTATTTATTACCGTATGTCCATTAACTCTGTTTGGGTCAACGAACCCAACGCTGTAGATTGACTTTCTTCTACATTCTTGAATCTTCATTCTGCATATATAATAGCATACAGAATGAGATATATAGTGAGGATAACGACAGGAAATGAATTGAACGAGCTGAGTTAGTGACTTAATTACTTACAGACAATAGTAGCTGAGAAGGGACTTGTCGAGGGCGTCTAGGTTGAATAACTGAAATAGTTCACAAAGTTCAATGGAGATCTCATCTAGACGGAAGTACTCCTCTCCAACTTTACATACGAGAAATTGTCTCCCTTCCTTTGTGACTTCCAAGTACCAGATATGCAACAGTCGCATATGTGTTGGCAGATCATCGAATACCTCATCGTTGACCAGAGGCTCCCCGTAGACAAATTTTCGTGCTATTCATCCCTTGGCGACATTATCTCTGCCGGCTAGAAGTGCTTCGAGGGACACGTTACACTCCTTGGCTAATTTAATAGCTAATTCCATATCTATTCCACCTTGGGTGGGCTGGGGTAACACCTTGAGCGGGGCGATGGATTGTTTTGCATGTTTGCCGAGCTAGGCAACTTCTTTTGATTTTCTCCCGCTTGTAGTACTGCTTGATGACTTTTCTTTTAGTGTCTTCGTAAGACAGCGTGTATAGTCATCTTTCCTATTTAACACATATTGAGGTGGTTGCTCAAGGAATGCCTTGAAGTGCTTCTTGACTTTTGGATCAACTAGCACATGTGGCTCGGGTTTTTTTGGTGCAAAATGGGCCTTCACTTCGGCCTGGGATATCACCGCGCTTTCCTCATCAGTCCGGTGATAAGATAACTTGGGAGGATACGGCGGTACTCTTGGGAGGGGATCTTGCGTTTTCGGCGTCGGGTCTCCCTCGACATAGCGGTGTTATTCTTCCGCTTTCTTCCCTTTGATTCAGTGGGCGGAGGCGGAGATGGAGATGCAGCTGCTGCGATCCCTCTTAGGAAGGGTGGACTATTGTTTCTTGGTGGAGACGGTGGACTCGGAGGTGATGGTGGCCTTGAGGTGATGGATTGCTTCTCGGAGGAGAAGATTTCTTGGCGCCCACACGAAACACGATGTGTTGTTTTTCCAAAGAATGATCCCACCCTCCACTTCTCCAAGTGTTTTCTCCCTTCGCTCAGGGATGTCAAGCTCAAGTGATCGACATGTCGGTTCAACTTCATCCACACCGACACGAGCATAGCCACTGAATCGACTTCCATGGTAGGTCGCCGGTGGACAAGGTAAAGCAAAGCTGAGCGCCACCTTCATAGAAATGTTCTTCACTATGACATGTAGCTCACAAGTGTCCTTGCCTCGACTTCATCCACGGGTAGCGAACCATCGTTCGGGCGTATCACCTATCACCGGTGCATTATTGTCCATCGCATTGGATTAGCTTGTACATCCGTGGAAGCTACGCTTCTCGGAGATGGGCCCACCGGACTATCTAACGCAGGATCTTCTTTGCCGGGCCAGATTTAAGTTCATTAATGCTCTGCCGCAGCTTGAACATGGATTGAAATTCTCGTTCCTTTTTCAACCGCCTCCAACCGCCGCCTCCGCCTTTCCGCCGTTCGCTTTTTCGATCGGCTTCTATAAGTGTCGATATCAACGGAAACCCTCTTCCATGGAACAGATGGGCCAAAGCCTCGTGTTCGTCCGACTTTTCAGGATTCCCGAGGGCATATGTCATCGCTCGTTCTCTGTCAGAATGAACTTTCCATCTTTTCTCGGTTGAATCACCTTAACAAGTTCATCTTTGGGTTTAGTAATGGCCTTCTTTGTAACAATAATCTCCCGGTTTTGGTGTCACGAGCCCCATGCCCAAGGAGCCAATTTTTGACCTCACGGCCCACTGATTTGTAATGGCATGACCCCTTTTACGCATTTCTTCCTCGGTTTTTCCCACTTGGCGCCGTCTTGTAGCCACTTGTCCCCATAGTATGGTGATATTTCTTCTTGGCCGCATTTAACTTATTCTTTTCTGACTTGTTCGTATCTGCTTCTGATTCCTTGTATTTCACAAATGGGGTCCAGTTATCCCGCTGCTTCTCCAGCGGGCCAGTGAATGGCGGAGTCAGCCCCTTCTTGGCATAGTTGTTGTACAATCTTTTCTTCCAGTCCTTAAACTGTCCGCCCATCTTCTTAAGGGCCCACTTTCTGACTTGCAACCTCAATGCCTCAGTGAGTTCAGGAGTGTCCAATTCAGGCAGAGAGAAGTGTGCCATGAGTGATTAGTTACTACCTCTCTCACCAGCTAGTTCCAGTTAAAATGCAACCCTTCTGAAATTTCATGTCCTTTTTGTCATAGGAGATTCAAACTGTTGTGATGTCACTTCTCCCACTGAAAGAGGCTGTGAGGGCAAGCATAGTTTCAAGAAGTTGGAGTATGCTCTGGACATTCCACAGCAATCTGTGTTTTTATTGCCCCAATGTTCCAGATTTTAAGCGTGGTCTGTATGATATCATCGATGACCAGCACATATATGATTTGATCAAAATAGAACGAGCAAAGTTCATTGACTCTGTAAATGGGATTATTCGACGGCATAGTGGGATAGGAATCAATAAGTTCCGCATCAGGTCTGCCCTTGGCCTGCTCAAAGAGGACCTTGGTCATCTTCACAGGTGGATTGCCTTTGCTTCTTCATCAAAGGCAAGCATAATAGAATTTAACCTGAAGAAAATGTACTGGGCACCCAAAGAATTTCACCACTTTCCTCTCGAGGCCTTGGACGTTCAAGGAAACTCTTGGTTGCAGTCCTTGTTTCTCGCTGATGTTTCTATAAAGCTACACTCAGGTATTTGTGGCTTTGCAATGCTCAAAAGGTTTGTTTTGGACGATGTTAAGATATTTGGAGACTTTCCAGCACTAGTGAAAAAAGGGCCATCCGTTCGCGCCCCCTCAGAGCATTAGTCCCGGTTGCGCCACCAACGGGACTAATGCATCACGTGTCGGCGGGCACGGGGCCCGAGGCATGCGTCCCGGTTAGTAACGGCATACGTCGGTTGGAGCCAACAGCGGGACTAAAGGTTTAACCCGCCACATGGCGTGGCACACACCTTTAGTCCCGGTTGGTGGCTCCAACCGGGACGTATGCTCCCGCCCTCTATAAATGCAACGCCCTAGCCCCATCTGCCTCCACTCTGTTTTTTCTCTTGGTGGAAGGTGTGAGTGTAACACCCTCAGAATCGACCCTATGCAAGTTTCAGCGATTCCCGCCAAACCCGCATAGAAACGTTTCAAAGGTGCCCACCAGGCACTTTCGTGCGGATGGAAAACGAAGTAATAACATTACACAACAGTCCTCGATGGGACCCACAGAACAGATATATACAACAACGACTCAACGAGTCAAGAATACAGAGATAATATACAAAGATCCAAATCACCTTGAAAATGATGGAGCGTCCGACTACGGACAAGATGCAAATGGGGCTAAGAGCCCTGAAGAATAACCAATGGCGTTCATAACCCTGCCCAGGCCAAGCCGAAAGGGTAACCCTGCTAACGACGTCGATCTCAAAACCTGCTTAAACAAAAGGGGTGCCGACAAAGGGCAAAGGAAAAAGAGGCGTCAAGATCGAGGCCGATTACACGCGAGGCTAGAATTCGGCGGTCCTCGCCTACATAGGTATGGTGGACTGAGGGCAGCGCAGCATGCACTAAACAATCTATAGAGACTCGATGCAACTGACGGCTATTAGAGGGGGGTAAGAAAGACCTATTCGGATCCAACCTGATGCTATCATCAAACAAACTCATCCTGGTATTTTTCCCTCGAGACCAAACGAGGAAGTCCACCGAGGAACTCACACAGTTGGCAATTTTATTTATTCAGTTATCGTTGCAGCAATTACTAGTCAGGTAAAGATAGTCGTCCTGATAAAATAAGCAGTGGGCACTTTTATTTGACCATTCCATTGTAGTTGCAATACTTACTAGTCAGATACAATTAGCATGAGATAACCCCAAAACCCAGCAGTGGTTGGTACTTTTATTTAGCCATTCCGTTGTAGTTGCAATACTTACTAGTCAGGTACAATGGTCGCAAGCGACAACTCAAGCAAGCAATTGTTGGCAATTTTATTTAGCCATTCCATTATAGTGAAGCTGATTACTAGTCATTATAAAGTTAAGTTTATAACACTACTTTAGTTATAGTTGTCTATGATCGAGATACTATGCTCCAAGTCGTCCATAACCGCGGACACGGCTTTCAGAAAGTTTTAACCCGGCCGAGGTGCACAAATAGCAACACACACTCGATCAACCTCGGAAAAACCAAATCAAAACCCAACGAGGCCTTCACGACAAAGCAATCACAGGATTCAGAAATATTTCAGGGGGCCACCCCATTGAGTAGGCACATCGAAGCCGGTGACTCAAACGGACTCAAGGTTTGCGACAATGGTCAGAACGATCGGGAACCCAAAACTGGGCTTGTCGATACCGCGAAAACATTCCGCTTACCTAAGCAGTGTGCTCCTCGCACAATCGTAAATAATACAAGAAGCATGGCATAAGTATAGGATAGTAAATAAAACCTCAAACTAGTTTGTGGCCCCAAGAAATAAGAATGAATCAAGCTCGCTCAGGGGTCCCATAATCCTCCGGATGTGGATAGCGACAAATCAAGGAAGTATCAAGTACTCGGGGTCCTACGGGACACAAGTGGGCGGTCGGAAACCAAATATTATCTATCACCCACCGATGCCTCTACTTACTTACTTCAATTTTAGTTGTTAAACAGGAATTAAAGTGAGCGATAAGTAAAGCCATGATCATCTCCAACATCAACATGCGGCATTACTCCAACAACTGTGGTACTTGGCGACACACAACAGCACTTGAGCAAGCGACTACGACGCGCAAGTCCAACTATCTACCAAACAACAGGTAATAGGAGGTGTCCAAGGCAATATAAGGCTGCAAGGGATATCACGGGTACGAAAACTAGAGCATCGCAACACAGATAGCAATAGATCAACAGGAGGGAATAAATACTATAAAAGTAAGATAGGTAGAAAGGGGGAGATGCTCGCCTGAAAACATACCGAGGGTTCAACCGAAGATCGGGCGAAGCTCACATCAACTCAACGACCTTATCCGCGAAGAAGCAAAACACTAGAATAAACACCGGATGCAATATTTAATACTACGGCAAAAGATCGGGCATGCTTATGATATGATGCATGACATGGCAGAGATGCGATGCAATTAGGCCATATTAAGCGGAACCGGGGGTCCTGACAATTAAATATATGTTTCAAGTTATTTAGAACCCCCGCAATTTAAATGTTGTCTTAACAAGGCAAGATATGACAACGGTTCGATGCACAAATTTAAATGAGGCCAATATACGACTGGATTTGCCCGCATATGGGCCCCATATTTAATTATGAGGTGAATCGGCATAAGGCCCCCAACCACATGACAACATGCATGCGAGTTTGAAAATTTAATATGCAACAATTTATGTAGATGGCTTTTATAAAATAGGGGCTCGAGGAAAGGGTCACACACTAGGGTTCGACGATCTTGGTCCGGGGGTTCGGGGTCGGTCTCAGGGTTCAGGGTTCGACGGGGTCGTTCTCGGATAGCGGAGGTAGGTCTTGTCGCGTCCGTGGTCTTCGGGTCATGTCGATGGTCGTGGCGTTCGGGATGAAGTACTTGTCGCATCGGGGTCTCGGGTTGCAGAACTTGGCGCGCCCGGGTTCGGTCTTCGGATCTGGGAAGGAGTACTTGGCGTCCGGCGGTAGATCTTGTTGGTTTCACTCCGAAGGACTTGTTGTTCTGCAGCGGAGACCATGGGGTCATCGGGGTCCGGGTCTTGGTCGGGTCGCCGGTAGCTCTTGGTGTCCAGGGGTTGCTCCGGGTCCGGGGTTCTCCGCTCCGTGAGGTAGATCTTGTCGACTTGGCGTCATCGCCCCTAGTTTCCGCGACGAAGTACTCGGGGTTCCACTCGGTTGTCGGTGTCGAGCTTGTTGTTGCAATTAACTTGAAGGGTTCATGGCCTTTACGGGATCGGTCTTCGGACTCTGGGAAGGCGACCTTGCCGCTCGGGCTTCGAGGATCGTTGAAGGAGATGTCCACGGGTCCGTGGATATCTTGGTTCGGCATCGGATCGGCCCTGTCGTCGGGATGATCCTGTCGACCCCAACATTGGGCATTGGTTCTCTGCGGGCGAGCTTGTCGAACCAACGGGGCGTCGGGGCTGCTGCGGACGGCGGCGGGCTGCTGCAGAGGGTGGCCGGCGACGGGACGCGGAGAAGGAGGGCGCGGACGCCGAGGAGGAGGCGCGAGGCGGTCGAGCTGGGCGCCGGCGAGCTCGGAGCGCGACGGGCGCAGCCGCAGAGCAGACGGCAAGCTAGCGAAGAGCGGCGGTCGCAGGGCGTCCGCGACCGGGGCGCCGGGAGGCGGAAGCCGAGCGGGCGGAGTCGCGGGACGGGCGGGCTCGAAAAGGGAGACGGTGTCCCGTCGAGGCAGCGGCGGGGCACAGGCGTCTGCAGAGGCGGCGCGGGCGGTGGCGCCGAGGCGGCGAGCACGCTGCCGGAGGAGGAGGAGGGAGGTGCGGGCGGGATGGATGGATCGAGATCGGCGCTGGCCGGGAGCGCGACACGGCGCAGCAGAGGCCGGGCAGCGGCAGGGGCGGTGGCGGTTGTCGGAGGAGGACGGCGCCGGAGGGAGCGGGCGGCTCGGGGTCGCCGGCGAGGAGGCGGGGCGAGCGGGGCCGGGGGTGAGGAGAGGCGACGCGGGGAGGTCGCCGGCGGTGGAAGGAGGAGCGCCGGGGAGAGGAGGTGGTCCGGCAAGGAGGCGGGCGGGGAGGTTGGTGAGGGAGGAGACAGGCGGGTGGAGGGAGACACGGTGGGGAGGGAGGAACGCGTGGGGGACAGGGTCGCGGGCCAGGGCGGGTCAGGGAGACAGGTGGCGGTGGGCCAGGACATGGGACCAGAGGGTGGGGTGGTGAGGGAGAGAGGCAGGTGAGGTGGCAGCGGTTGGGGTGGGGCCATGCTGGCGGTAAGGCAGAGAGAGAGGGGGTAGGAGGGGCTAGGGTGAGAGAAGGAGAGAGGGGGAAAAAGGGGTGGATTGGTGAGGTGGCAGGGTGGGTAGGAGTTTGGGGAGAGGGTGAGGTGGCGGCCGGTGGTTGGAGGGTAGATTAGGTCTGGGTGTAAATAGGATTTATAGGGGGGCTGGTTTAGATGGACCGTTTTATCTTGGGGTGATCGGGTCGATTCGCCCGCTCGACCGCCCACAAAAATAATTAAATATTTTATTTGTTTCAAACAGACTTTTGCAACCCGATAGCAAACAAAACAAAATAATCCGGTGACCCGGGTTTTGCGTTTGAACAAAGACGGGACGTTTAGAAAACACAAACAGGTTTTTCCGAAAATAGTTTTATGCAAGCAAATGCAAGATGATGACGATGCTCAAATGCAATGTGGCATGATGACATGAGCATGCGGTCATGATGATGCAATGCACAAAAACAACGCGATTTTCTAGTAGTGGTTTTGCGGGATGCCAAAGTGAGGGTGTCCTAGTTTTTTCCCCTATGCATGCATTCAAGGTGTTTGATGAAATGTTTGAGTGAATAATCCTGTTCAATTTCTCATAGAACAAAAATATAGAAGGTGTCCGAGACACACTTGAGCTTTCTCCTCTTTATTTCCCTCGATCGAGGTTAGCAATCTTATATTTTTTCTGTCATTGATACAATGCATGTGTCGATGTGAATTGGTCATTTCACTATTTATGATGTCCTGTTTTTTGATAAACTTACTTATATGATGCAGATGAACGGTCGGGAATGGATGTACGGTGACCGTAGCGTGGCGGGTATATGAAAGGCGTGGATAAATTTATCGATGTGGCTACTGACAAACAAAGAGAATGGTTTTATCGTTGTCCATGTGTTCAATGTCGGAACAACAAGGAGTACTCTTCCTCGAAAATCATTCATGCCACCGATTATGAAAGGTTTCATGCCCAACTATAATTGCTGGACCAAGCACGGGAAAGAGGGTTATGATGGAAGATGGTGAAGAAGAAGATGATAACAACTATCATCATATGTTTCCTGAATACAAGGATACCGCAATGGAAGACAATGGAGAGGAAAGAGGTGAAGAACGGGCATCGATGAGCGGTGATGAACTTGGTAGGGTCATTTCGATGCAAAGCGAGACTATGAAACAAAATGAGAAGTTGAAGTTAGAGGGCATGTTAGAAGATCACAAGAAATTGTTGTACCCAAATTGTGAAGATGGCAGCACAAAGCTCGGTACCACCTGGAATTGTTGCGATGGAAGGCGAGTGTGGTCTAACCGACTCCTCATTTGAAAAGATGCTGAAAATAATGAAGCAAGTTTCCAAAACATAACGAACTTCAGAGTACCTACGAAGCAAAGAAGACTCTCTGTCCTCTAGGATTAGATGTGCAAAAGATACATGCATGCATTAATGACTGCATCCTCTACCGCGGTAAGGAGTATGAGAATTTAGATAAATGCCCGGTATGCAATGCGTTGTGGTATAAGATCAGACGAGATGACCCTGGTGATCTTGAGGGAGAGCCCCTCCGGAAGAGGGTTCCTGCTAAGGTTATGTGGTATGCTCCTATAATACCAAGGTTGAAACGCATGTTCAGAAACAAAGAGCATGCCAGGTTGTTGCGATGGCACAAAGAAGACCGTAAGAAAGACGAGTAGTTGAGACACCCTGCTGATGGGTCCAAGTGGAGAAAAATCGAGAGAGACTTCCTAGACTTTGCAGGTGACACAAGGAACTTATGGTTTGGTCTAAGTACGGATGGCATGAATCCTTTTGGGGAGCTGAGATCCACAAAGACTGCCCGTGACTCTATGTATCTATAACTGCCTCCTTGGTTGTGCATGAAGCGTAAGTTCATTATGATGCCAATGCTCATCCAAGGCCGAAGGAACCGGCAACAACATTGATGTGTACCTTAGGCCATTAGTTGAAGAACTCTTACGGTTGTGGGGCAAACCGTGTACGTCGTGGGATGAGAACAAACATGAGCCATTTGATCTGAGGGTTGTTATTCGTAACCATCAATGATTGACCTGCTCTTAGTAACCTTCGTGACGACAAACAAGGGATATAAGGCATGCACACTGTTTAGATAAGACTGAAGGTACATATTTGCATAAATGCAAGAAGGTTGTGTAATGGCGAATCGATGATTTCTTGACCAATCATCCGTAAGAAAGAAAGGCAAGCATTTCAAAGGTGAGGCGGATCACCGAGAAGCCTGAACTCCTGTTGGTGATGATGTATTTGGTATGGTCAAGGACATAGAAGTAATCTTTGGAAAGGGTCCGGTCAATCAGTTCCGCGACGTCGCTACAGGACACGCACCCATGTGGAAGAAGAAATCTATATTTTGGGAGCTGCCATATTGAAAAGTCCTGCGTGTCCGCTCTTCAATCGACGTGATGCACGTGTGAAGAATCTTTGTGTGAACCTGCTAGGATTCCTAGGCGTGTATGGGAAGACAAAAGATACACCGTGCACGGAGGACCAACAAATTATGAAAGACCCAAAGAACATGCATACACATAACAAGGCGGATAAAAGGCGTCACTTAAGTCGTGCCAGCTATGCTCTTACCAAAGCGGATAAGGAAATCTTTTTGAAGTCCTTTACGGTATCAAGGTGCCATCGGGCTTCTCATCTAATATAAAGGGATAATAAATATTGCGAAAAAGTTCCAAAACCTGAAGTCTCATGATCATCACGTGATTATGACGCAGTTGCTTTCGATTGCATTGAGGGGGCTTCTACCGGAAAATGTTCGAGTACCCATTGTGAAGTTGTGTGCATTCCTCAATGCAATATCTCAGAAGGTAATCAATCCAGATATTCTTCCAAGGTTACAGAAGGATGTGGTACAATGTCTTGTTAGTTTTGAATTGGTGTTGCAGCATCCTTCTTCAATATTATGACGCATCTCCTGGTTCACCTAGTGGAAGAGATTGCCATTCTCGGTCCGGTATTTCTGCACAATATGTTCCCCTTTGAGAGGTTCATGGGATTCTTAAAGAAATATTTTCATAACCGTGCTAGACCAGAAGGAAGCATCTCCAATGGATATGGAACAGAGGAGGTCATTGAGTTTTATGTTGACTTTATTCCTGACCTTAAGCCGATTGGTGTTTCTAACTCGCGGCATGAGGGAAGACTAAGTGGAAAGGGCACACTGGGAAAGAAAGCAATGATATGTAGGGACGGGGATTCTTTCACTAAAGCACACTACGCTTCTACATAATTCCACCTTGGCGACTCAGATATCGAGGAACACAAGAATATTATACGCTCAAAAACCGGGAAGCAGAATCATGGATTCTGAGATGAACACATGAAGTCTTTCGTGGTTGGATGCGGACACATCTCTTGAATGACACCCGTTGGAGATCAGCTATACTTGTTGGTCGCGTCACCATCTTCTCGTATTGAATTTCCAAAGTACGAAATAAATGGGAATACATTCTACATCGCCCAAGATAAAAAGAGCACCAACCAAAATAGTGGTGTCCGCTTTGATGCAATAGCGAGAATGGACAAAAGGACACATATTATGGTTACAAAGAGATATGGGAACTAGACTATGGAGTCTCTTTTAAGGTCCCTTTGTTTCACGCCAAATGGGTCAACTGAATGGGGAAGGGTAAAGATAGACCAGTTATGCGGAATGACAACAGTGGATCTCAACAATCTTGGTTATAGAGATGAACCATTCGTCCTAGCCAATGATGTGTCTCGGGTTTTCTATGTGAAGGACATGTCCTCCGCATCGAAAAAAGAAAAAATATGCAAACGAATACATCATATGATGAGCCAAAGCGTTACATAGTTCTTTCAGGGAAAAGAAACATCGTGGGAATCGAGGACAAGACAGACATGTCAGAAGATTATAATAAGTTTGATGAAATTCTGCCCTTCACAGTGAAAACTAACCCAAGCATTCCGTTAAGTAAAGAAGATGTTCCATGGTTACGTATGAAGCGATCATAAGGAAGGACATATGCCAAGAAGTTCATGCTCATATTATGTAACTCTAGTTCATGTCTTTCGCGGTTTGTGGCTTGACCGAAGGATATCTTTCGCGGTTTGTGGCCTTTAGTCCCGGTTTTGTAGTCTCAGTTTTTAATATTAATAAATGTCTTGAGTGTTAGTCCCGTTTTGTGGCTGGACCGGGACTATGAAGAAGTTGTCCCGATTCGTACTCCAAACGCGCGCAGTCACATATTAGGGAGTGCCTCTATGACCAGTTTCTTGGAGATGCCGGAGGACTGGGATCCGGCGGCATCTCCCTGAAACTGGTCGTAGTGGTGTCCCTGCTCTCGAAAACCATCTTGCAGCTTGTAACTTCTCTAACTAGATCAATACGCCTCGGAGCTAACTAATTTCACATATTAGGGAGTGCCTCTATGACCAGTTTCTCGGAGATGCTGGACGACTGGGCTCTGTCGGCATCTCTCTGAAACTGGCCGTAGTGGTGTCCCTGCTCTCGAAAACCATCTTGCAGCTTGTAACTTCTCTAACTAGATCAATACGCCTGAGAGCTAACTAATTTCACATATTAGGGAGTGCCTCTATGACCAGTTTCTCGGAGATGCCGGAGGACTGGGCTCCGTCGGCATCTCCCTGAAACTGGCCATAGTGGTGTCCCTGCTCTCGAAAACCATCTTGCAGCTTGTAACTTCTCTAACTAGATCAATACGCCTCGGAGCTAACTAATCTCACATATTAGGGAGTGCCTCTATGACCAGTTTCTCGGAGATGCTCCCTGAAACTGGTCGTAGTGGTGTCCCTGCTCTCGAAAACCATCTTGGAGATGCCTCAAACTGGTTGGAGGACTGGACTCGCAAGGATGCCTATTTATAGTACAAGCAGCTCGGCATAGTGTCGACACTTACGAAATAATGTCGACACTCACCCCTATCATTAGTGCTGACTCGTGTTTTGTCCCGGTTGGTGTCTCCAACCGGGACTACAAATGATCTTTAGTCCCGATTGGTGACACCATCCGGGACAAGGTACACGCCGCGACATAATGTCGACACTCACCCCTATCATTAGTGCTGGCCCGACTGCCAAATCGTCCATCCGGATAAAAGGACAAATGTCTGCCGAATCGGTAGGAAGTGGGTCCGGTTTGTACTACAGGTACATGATCTATCGCCCGTGATTTTTTGAAAAAATCATTTTTAGACTCACAATATGTGGTTTCTTCAGAGATCCAATGCAAGTTCTAACGATGCCCGTCCCCTATCTTCATGCACACCGGTTCGACCATAGTTAGAAATTCAGATAATTCAAAACGGGCATAATAAATTCAAAAAAAATCCGAACAATGAAAATCCTCCGCGTGGTGTCATATTATGTTACATAGTTGAAAGGAAAAATACCAGACTTTGTATATTGATCATGTTTCGAAAAAACCTTCACAAAATGACCTATCATGTTCGAGGTTTCATGGCTTTCGGTCCAAATGACCGATGTTATGTGCTGAATCACGGCATAGTTTGTGATGTTGTGCCCATATTATGCATGTGTGTGGACATTGGTATGGAGAACAATGTTGCAGGAGGAAGTTTTCCTTTTTGTCGCACGGAAAAGCCCTTTTCCGTTTTCAAAAAAAATCCTCCCACCATTTTTTCTCGCCATTTCTTCCCGCCAGTTTTTCCCGCCGGTTCTTCCCGCCAGTTCTTCCCTCCAGTTATCTTCCTGCCATTTATCACTATATATATATATGTAGGGTTGGCCTCCATTGTCATTGCACATCTCTAGACTGATATCTGCAACCTCATCACTCTTTCCCATGACTTCCACCGTAGCACTAACTCCCATGGAGGCGGAGGCGCTTTGCGCCTTGAACTACCCCTTCCCGCCGACTCTGTGTCTGTCGGCTGGATCTTTGGCCGAGGCGTGCAGTTCCTCTGTCCCTCTAGTGTGGCTCGTCGGATGGCCATCACGAACCACTACTACTTGAGCTCATGCCGAGCAGCGGAGGAATCCCGGATGGCATCCCGACTATTTCGACTTGGGAAGCCTTCTTCGTGGATCGGCGTGAGAGGGCACTCGCAAGGCACGAGGAGGGCCCACCTCCTCCGAACTAGCAGGCCGGTCGTCGGGCTGTGGTGGCGCGGTCGGACTCTCCAGGCGTCATGGCCTCACGACACGGCCGCCGACTCTAGCCCCCCACGCTACCCTCAAGTCTAGCCCACTCACTCAGCCTTCAAGGTTCAACTACTGGCGACCAACGATAGCGATAGCGGCATGGCGAAGTCAGCGACTACGTGGGGAGTATTACGGTGTGGCGGGAGCATGGAATTATTCCAACATTGCAAAACAAGTTCGGCCGATTGTGGCTTAATCTGGCCATGTATCTTAATTTTTAGTTCTTCTATGTAACTTTGTGTTAGTTGTGTTATGTACTTTAATTCCAGTTCTATCCTAATTAAATTTTCTTTCCTCCCATTATTTTCCGTCCTTTTTTTCCGCCCATTAAAAATAGAAAATGGTTTTGAATTACTTATTCAAATCCAAACACTTTTTATGTTTAATGTTTTTCTAAATTCCATATTAATATTAAAAAATATAAGTTAATTCATTTTTAATTGTAAATGGTTCATATTTTAAATGGTTACATTAAGTATTTTTTAAAACAGAAAATGGTTTTGAATTATTTATTCAAATCCAAACACTTTTTATGTTTAAAGTTTTTCTAAATTCCAAATTAATATTCAAAAAATATAAGTTAATTCATTTTTAATTTTAAATGGTTCGTAGTTTAAATGGTTACATTAATTATTTTAAAAAACAGAAAATGGTTTTGAATTATTATTCAAATTCCAACACTTTTTATGTTTAAAGTTTTCTAAATTCCAAATTAATATTCAAAAAATATAAGTTAATTCATTTTTAATTGTAAATGGTTCATATTTTAAATGGTTACATTAATTATTTTTTAAAAATAGAAAATGGTTTTGAATTAGTTATTCAAATCCAAACACTTTTTATGTTTAAAGTTTTTCTAAATTCCAAATTAATATTCAAAAAATATAAGTTAGTTCATTTTTAATTTTAAATGGTTCATAGTTTAAATGGTTACATTAATTATTTTTAAAAACAAAAAATGGTTTCGAATTAGTTATTCAAATTCAAACACTTTTTATGTTTAAATTTTTTCTAAATTCCAAAGTAATTATCATTTAAAAAACATTACAAAATTAAACCCCAAAATAAAAAATAAGGCGGGAACAAAGAGAAAATTCCTGATTTTTTTTTAAAACAGGGTCATATGTCCCGGTTGGAGCCACCAACCGGGACTAAAGACCCCTGCGCGGGCCAACCCTTGGTCTGCTGAAAAAATTGGAGTATACGTCCCGGTTATTGGCTCCAACCGGGATGTATGACCCTTTAGTCCCGGTTGGAGCCACCAACCGGGACAAAATGCCCTTCGTTTATAACTGACGCGCCTCCTCTTCTTCTTCCCCATCTCACTTCGCTTCACCGACGCTGCATACGCCCGACGGCAGTGCCCGAGCTTCGACACCGCGCGTTCCGTCCGCCACCACCGCTGCCTCCGTCCGTGCGCGCCCCGACTACTTTTCCCCCTGGCGCGTGACATCAATCGCCTGGATTGGAAGCTCCATCCGCCGTCTGTCTCCATCGATTCCGGCGTCTCCCGAGCTCGCCCGGCCTCTCCACCACCTCTGTCGTGTTCCTGGTGAGCTGCTGATCCTCACGTTGTTCTTCTTTCTCTCCCTCTCCTCCTGTACTATTCTCCCCGCGTGTGCGGCGCCTTGCCGAGCTCGGCGTCGGCGATGCTCGTGACCAACGGGGCGCCACTCTTTCTCTCGCATCGCGCTCTCTAACGCCCATCCGCGCGTCCGGCGTCTCCTTCTCGCCCGTCGCCGCTTCTGGGAGCTCACCGCCAGGTGACGTCGTCTTGGCGTCACTCGTCGTCACCTGCTCAGCGTGGCGGTGATGTGGCCTAGGCCCACGGTCGACCTCGATGGTAGGCTCCTCGGTATAAAAATGATCCATGCGTGGAGGCTGAGTTGGCACTAGGGCCCTACAGTCTCACCGGCTAGTCGCCGTGTAAAAACTATTTGCCTTTTTTTAATTCTAGAAAATGATTTAATATTGTAAAATCAATAAGTTATTGTTTATAAGTCAGAAAAATACAAATAATATATCAAATTGTTCAGAAAAATGAAACCTATCTATTTAACATATAATCATGCATTGTTCAACAACTTAAATGACAAGTATAATTAGAAGAACAAATGCACCCCTCTCATATGTTCCGGAGTTTCCCCGAGTTAGGGTTTTCACCCCTCGGAACCCCGATTAAATCGTCGAGCATGTATTAGGGTTACATTCCAATGCAAATTAACTTTTAATATCATCATACTTGCTTGAGCATTGCATCGATGCCATGTGTTGATTGTTTCCCTTTCTTTTCGTTGTTTGGATTACTAGGTTTATTATTAGTTAGGTATTATTAGGTTTATTAATTAGTTTGGTATTATTGGTCTTCGGCCCCACTGGTCAGTCACTTGGGTAGCCCCAGACCCAATTCACATTGTCAAGCAACTTAAAATCCCTATCTTAGATAAGGAATCATTAATACCCCTTAGGTGCATGTGGGTTCGAAGATGTGCCTTCGCCAGGGCATTCCGAACCCTCTTTAATCGATTCCAATATGGCATTTTGTTAGTATCTAGTGTTACCTATCTGCTGGATAGTTTCCCTTTTGTAGCCTTATACTCATGTTCCCCTCTCATATGCATCTGAGGTTTCTCCGAACTAGGTTTTACACCCCTCGGAACTCCGGAATATTGATTTTAGTTGATTTTAGCTAGAGTTACCTATCTACTACACAGTTTCATTTTTGTAGCTAGGTTTAGGGTTTAGGGTTTCTCTTCATTTTTATTATTGTGTATGTATATATTAGGGTTTCTCTTAATTAGGGTTTATATCTCTCAACACCGTACCTAACTTTCTCCCTTAGCTTTGACTTATTCGTTTTCCACCTATGCGTAAAATATGGACCCACGTCGAGACGAAGAAAAGGAAGAGTTGATCCAAGGTGTGATCCGTGGGGAAGAAAATTTAGGCGTATCAACGTTTACGAACAACTCGGTGAGGGTGATCCTCTTTTACCGAATAGACGACTTGTTTGAGGTTAAAGGTGTTGCCTTCCGAGGAGAAGGCGATGCCTTGTGTAATCGAGAAGACGCTCGGCGAGGTGCATGTAATATAATTAATTCATTAATTAATCATCTTCTATCTATATAGAAATAGTAACGACGATCTTTCTTCTTTTAGCCCTCCGGATCGAAGGAATCTACTGAAAAGAGCATACGAGGCCCAACCAAAAAGTTGCAAGACCATGAGAGGTTCAGGATCGAAGATGTCGCTGAAGACGGCAAACCGACGGCTCCCGAAGTTGTCGCAAACAAATTTCTGGCACAATGCGGAGTAATCGTTAGGGACTTAATCCCGATCACCATTAGAAATTGGAATAGGCCTGCTAATGTGGATGAAGAGGGAACATGTTTATTTGTCCCTAACCATGCCAAAGATTTACTGTGGAAGAGGCTCATGGTTAATTTCAAACTACCGAAGATAGAGCTGGATCCAAATGCGGAGGATCCAGTTGAGGACGCCTTACAACATGGGAGATCCATGGAGGCTAAGGTCAGGGAGTGGGCTTTGAACAAGATGGCCCAGTGTTTCACCAACTGGAAGAAAAGATTGCACCTTGACTATGTAGTGAAAGAGAAGACTATCGATTTCAAGAATATTCAGTTTGAGAAGATAAAACCATTCTGGACTGAGTTTGTGGAATACAAGACATCAGAAAAAGCTAAGAAAATGTCTGCAACGAATAAGCTGAATGCTGCTAACAAGAAGTATCACCATACTATGGGGCAAGGTGGCTACAGGACTGGCATTCCTAAGTGGGAGAAACTTGAGAATGAACTGCGTGCTAAAAAGATCACCCCAGAGACAGACGATTGGGTAGAACGTACAAGGAATTGGTTTTACGAGCATGGGGGCACGTTGGACTCGGAAGGGAGGTGTATATATAACATACGACATAAAGAAGACCCCTTGCCAATCGAGAGGATGAGAAAAGCGATAAAAATTAAAGATGGGGACTTCATTCCGATAGAGAATGATGAGCTCACACTTGCCCTTGGAAATAAGGAACATGATGGGCGAACATGAGGCACAAGAGGCTCCCAACCATGGAGGACTGGGTTTCCGAAGAGAGGAAGAAATATCTGATAGAAGCCGTCGGAGGAGAAAGGGCGGCGGAAGTTGAAGCGAGATAGTCGAAAAGCGAATCGTTTAATTGAAAACGATTAAATCAACAACAAGATGAAATTAACGCACTTAAAGAGCAAAGTACTACCAGCCCATCTTAGCGACACCTTGCATTCGATGCTACCGCCTATCGAATAATCGAAGCGATGTGGCTTCCACCGAGATCCCGGGTGATGACAATGGCGATGGCGATGGTGCAAGCGATGGCTCTGTTGGCTACCGATGGATGATATCACGAGATGACACCTGCGAGCTACATGTCAAAGTTGTGAACATATCAATGAAGGTGGCGGTCGGCTATGCCTTACCAATTGGACCCACACCAACTTACCACTGTCGTCCGGTTCCAGAGGGCTACGCTGTTGTCGGGGTGGATGAAATCATGCCCACCTTTGAAGTTTTGGATCTTGACTACCCTGCAGGTGAAGGGATGTGGTCTTGGGAGCGTAAACGTCACCATTCTATGGCCAAAGGAATGTATCGTGCTTCGAAATCACACGCCAAGGCCATCTTCGCCGCCGCCTCACCCGTCTCCAGCGAGGTCGTCGCCGCCGCGGCAGCCGTCTTCGTCGCCTCACCCGGCTCCGTCACCTCACCCGGCTCCGTCACCTCACCCGGCTCCGTCGCCTCACCAATCTCCGGCGCAGCCATCGCCGCGGGAGCCATCACCGGCGCCTCAGGATAAAAAGCGTAAGCGTACCGCTACTCTGCGTCGTGGTAAGCGATCGCCTAAACGTAAACAAGAGCCTCTTCCAAAAGTACCAAAGGTTCCTCCCAAGAGAGCTTATGACTGTACTGAAGAGGAGACTGCGGCGATCGTTGATGCGTAAGCACGGCGTTTTAAGCTAAGCGGCCGAAAGAGCCAGAGTTCCCCAACACAAAAGAAGAAAAAGCCAAAGTGTTGAAAATGCTAAAGTCTCTTCATCAACCCGAGCCAAAGCTGTCATCAGACTATGAGCGTTCTATTCTCAAGTCACATGCGGCACAAAAAGCCTCGAAGAGCAGTACTGATGCAAGCGAGAAATCTGTTGCCCAGCTCGGAGAACAAGCAAAACAGTCTTGCGCCCCTCTCAAGGTGATTTCCCAAACCAATGTGGGGTCGAGCAAATATGGGGCCGAAGAGCAGTATGATCCAGAGGTAGTTACTGTCTGGAGAAGCTGCTCAAGGTATGAGTATTGCCCGATTTATCCCGCTTAGAGTACTTCCCCGTGAGTGAAGTAGCATACAAATACCAGTACGGCAAACCTCTCGTCAAACCTGAGGAGGTAAATAATCTTCCAACAAAAATGCGAAGATTGCATAACTGGTACTTGCATGCCACAAAGGCCGAGGAAAGATATGGATGACATGATATCCATTGAAGGTTACAAAAAAGCATTATGGGAAAGATATGGATGCCATGATATCCATTGAATTTGATGAACTATTTCAATTATTCAATCAAGACGCCTTGGACAAATCGATCATCAGTGCCTATTGTCTGTAAGTACTAATTCTGTAATTAATCTAGTCTCCAGCTATTTCACATTGTTTATTGCATGTATATAATCATATTGTAATATGCAGAATGAAGATTCTCGAATGCAGCAGAGGACAAATCTATGATATTGGCTTCATTGACCCATATTGGGTTCATCAAGCTAATCTCAAAACAAACCCCCAGGATACGGAGGATAATATAGTACACGCGTTAAGGTTTCAAGAAACCAAAAGGGAAATACTATTTCCTTACAACTTCGAGTGAGTGTTATTGTCTTGTATACACTTTATATTTCGCTTACTCGATGTTAAGTATATAATTGATTAGTTATGCATTCGCAGCTACCACTATATTCTGTTAATCATTCAACTTGACAAAGGGCGTGTACTAGTCATGGACTCGAAACATAAACCCCTTGAGATGTGGAAGGACATGCAGATACTTCTCCAGTGGTAATTCTAATCATTACGACACTATATCAACAACGTTCGTGAATTTTATGATATAAAGTACTTAATAACTTATTTTATTCATTTTCTTCGCCGGGCAGCGCTTGGAAAAGGTTCACCAAAAAGGTTAGGGGTGTTTGGAAAGAGGAGCTTACATTTGAAGCACTAGATGTAAGCACCACTAGCTATATCCACGCATCTCTTTGATTCTAGTTTTGATATAGTTATTATCATGCTTGATTATTATTTTGATTGAACTATGTTCTCGTAAAGTGCCTGACGTAGGGACCACGTAACAATCTATGTGGATACTATGTTTGCGAGTTCATCCAGCAAACGTGCGATGAGAAGGGCAGAAATTTAGAGCAACTCCACGTACGTAAACAATTTCCATAGTTTTTAATTACAATCAAATTATGTTTAGTTTCATTCGTCTACGGGACGGTCTTCTGCCAAAGGATCGCGTACGAGCAATTCAGGAGGAATTGGCGTAATTCTTGGATGCAGAAGTCCTAGACCCAAAAGAGGAATACTATTCGGCTGTATATAGACAATGTGGATTGTACAAAGAGCAACTTTTCTATGTAGTGCATGAACTCGATCCGTGTATCGAATGTAATATTTTCATGATAATCTTGTGTAATATAATGGTTCCTTCATTGATGAGTGCAAAACACTAAATAAACAATAAATCAACCTAAATGAATTCTCTGCCGCGGCACAAAAAGTGACGAAAATGCTGCCGCGGCAACAAAATGTGCCAAAATGAATTCTCTGCCGCGGCAGAGAAATGGGCCAAATCTCTGCCGCGGCAGAAGGTTATTTGTCCCGGTTCGTGTGTTCCACCCCCCTCGCGTTTTGACACCGCCACGTCTGCCCCCATTTGTCCCGGTTGGTGGGACAACCGGGACTAAAGGTTGAGGCTTTAGTCCCGATTGCCCCGTCCCGGTTGGATAACCGGGACTAAAGCCCCTTACCAACCAGGACCCATAGCACGTTTTCTACCAGTGCAGGCTTGCTAGCAAGTTGTCCAGCACTAGAGGACTTAATAATCAGCGGCTGCCCAGGTCTGGCCAATTTAAGCGTACCACACAAGCTTGATAAACTTCAACATTTGCTAATTGAAAGAATGGATGTCGAGATGATCGAGTTTCATGCTACCAATCTTTGTCATTTTGAGTACAAATTAGGAGAAGTGATCCCTATAGTACTTCATGGCTGCTCAAAATTGGAGAAGGCAACTATATCGTTTATTTGCGATAAAGGACTACGCCATGCATTCACTGTAGTTCCAAGCATTTTGCCAGTGAAGATACTAAACGTGGAAGCTCTTATATTAGAATATGAAGAGGTTTCCTGGTGTTTATTTCTTGTTTTTCGCTAACTTATAGTTCTTCAAACTAGTTTTTCATGTTGTCTTATTAATCCTTGCAATGTTTCAGTTGCAGAAGCTGACTACGGTACCACATGGCATGTTTATGCATTTGAGGCATATGACTTGTCGATTAAATGTCATAAATTGTTCAGAAGATGCCGATAATGGAGTTCTTCAACTTGCCTACTGTTTGGATATTGCACCCCAACTGGAGACGTTGCATTTCGATGTAAGTGTCATTTGTCAGTTCAGATAGATAGACGGCTGTATGGACCTCATGTACTTCCTCCGTTTGGGATTATAAGTCCCGCGCGGATAACTAGGTTGCTAATTTGAACAAAAATATATAAATATTATAGCATAAAAATTATACCATTAGAAACTTTAGAGGTTATATTTTTTAATGGTATAAATTTTGTCATATATAAGTTATATTTTATTGGTCAAATTAACAACCTAGGTATGCGCGTAGGATCTATAATCCTGAACAGAGGAAGTATACTGTAGCATGCTTTCATTATTCCTCAGGACATACCGGACAGTTTGGACTATTTTGACCAATTTATTGCAGATGCTTCATGGGGGGCGCATTAAGGATAATTGGTGTGATGAGGTGGTGGGAGAGGAAGGCCCCCATATGCGTCGCCATGATCATCTCAAGACAGTCTACATCAGAGGGTTTCGGCTCTACAAGGCTCAGACTAAGCTGGCATGGTGTATCTTGGCTAATGCTTCTGTTCTCGAGCATTTGAAACTAGAGCCAAGGTTTGGGACAATTCCCCGACTGACTGAACGACTCAAAACTACTATACCGGAGGTTTGCAAATGGGCACGTCTTGCCTCGGAGCGCTTTGGTAAGGTAATCACCGTCTCGGATGCCCCTTCAGAATGAGTAAACCGACCTGTATTCCAATCTGCGTAATATCAGATGATCTCAGCATGCCATCTTTGTAACCTGCAAGAGGTCATTTGTCCCTGTCATGTATCTCTGAAGCTACTACTGAGGAACTTGAGTGGTGAAAGACTAAACGAAATTGCAACTATCCCTGTTCGTTTAGATTTGCAAACTCTTGAAAGAAGAAAACTAGCTCTAGGTTTGCCTCCCAGGGCAAAAAAATGAAATGTCTCTTCTGAGTTATGCTCATGTGTCGAATGAATCTTCGAACCATAAAAATCATTTACACAAAAAAATGGTGCATGGTATTGTACTTGGCTGGCATCTGCCTGAACGTGGCGCCTCAAAACCCTGCTCATTTGCTAGCGGACACCATGGCGCCCACTTGTAAATGAGCATGTTTTTTCTTTGTAAATGAGCATGTTTATTTTCTTCGGAAAAACTTCCCTGAGGAAATGCGAGGGTTCTCGCAACGCGATTCGGCATCGAAATGTGTATCTGTTTGTTTTGGCGAATGCCAAACCTAGCACGGCGGTGCCTTGCTGCAAATTTTGCTGAATGTTTCAGATTACAGGTTCACCGCGTCAGCATTACACGACAGATGGTCATGGGCATGAGGCGGAGGAGGGTGCACCAGATCAGTGTCAGCTGCTGGCCTTATTACATGCCTATTCTGCCTCTAGACTAGCATGAAGCTGGGCAATAGCGATAAATTAATTAACTGCTTAAGCGTGAGCGGCAGGGCGCGGCTTCTCAGCGTTCCTGCGGCGCGCGCTGCAGCTTGTGTCTCTGCCCTGCGGGCCTGGTTCCTATCGTAGCTGATTGCAAAAGTTATGCCTGAATCACCCGTGTCCAGAACGTCTTCGTTTTCCCCTCCTCTCCCCGCGGAGGAACCCCAACCCTAGCGTTCTAGCGCCGCCACTCTCTTCCACGCTCCCCTCCTTGCGCTACTGCCGTTCCGACGACGTATCGGCTAGAACGCTTACCATGCCTTGTTGCCGCCCTCAATCCCCAGTTCCCCATGACTGGTCTCCTCGGTGCAAGAGGTGGTGTAGCTATAATCGCAGGAACTCCGGCCACGGGCAGCGTCCGGCAGTCGGCGCTCAGCGTCACTCGCGACGACGCACGTCGATTTGGCTGCCTGCAGCCCGACCTCTGGAAGCTATCTCCGGTAGTCTCCACGTTCCCGGGTCGACCACCGCTTGTACCGGCTAGTGGAGGAGCGGAACAAATTTCCCAACCGCCTCTCCTTCATCGTCCTGCTCCGTCGTTGCGGCCATTGACGCCGCCGCCTCTCTCCTCCTGCCTTCCCATCTCATCTGATGTACTTTCTCTTTCGTTCCCCCAATGCTGAGCGGGGCGACTGATTCCGATCGGCTGGAGTCGTGGGCAGGACGAGGCGCAGCGATTCCGGCTAGACTGGCTGCTTCCCCTTAACGCCCATCTCCCGCCCTTCCCACCCCATCCGAGCTTCCGCTTGGCCAACTTCTCACAGGCGGGGCCGATGGTCGGCCTCAAACTGGAACTCGACTTCCACCCACGCATATTTTGTTCCTCGCCGAGCGGCGGACACCGCATCTAGTGGGTAACTTATATGTTTCCATCCAACCCGTTTAAACTATGGGTAACTTATATGTTTCAGGTTGGATAACTTACATACTATGACATGGATAACTCACGTGTAATGGGTGGATAACTTTTTGATCCATTTTTTTATCAATATATATCAATATGGGATATAGTTTCGAAGATTTCGACGCGACTAGACCAATAGTGAAAACGGATTCTAAATCGGACGGACGGTTTGATCTATAAAATATTTTGAAATTTCGAGTTGATGTTTAGCTGACTTTGATTGGATTTATTGTTTAGTGCCACGGTAGGATGAGAAAGCAGCGCACCGTTCACCAAGTTTTGCCAGCCCGCCAAGTTTTTCCATCCACCGACCAGTCGATAGCTAGATTAGCTAGATTTTCCGTAAATTATTTAGTAGTTTCAAACTTGATGGTTAAAAAGACGATGTCAACATGAGTAAAACGTTTTTCCATACGAGTCATGTAAAACGTAATACAGTACAGAGCGACTAAGTAGCAATTTTTTCCTAAACAACCAAATGAGAATGTGGAAGTAAAACCTAATACAGTTGAGAGCCTAATCCAGTACAAAGCGGCTAAGTAGCAATTTTTTCCTAAACAACCAGATGAGAATGTGGAATCAACGTTCGAAATAATCCAGAAATAAGTTTTAATAAATTCTATCCAATTTACTTCAGTTCTTAAGATAAAAGGAGCCTTTCTTAGGAGACACTAGGATCCTTTCAACCTACTAGGAGGCTCTAGTGTTGTTGGCAAATTTTGCTTCCATCCACGAGTCGTTCTACTACTCACATATTACCTCCGTTTCAAAATATAAGATGTTTTAGCTCTGTAAAGCAAATGTATCTAGACTTGTTTTAATATGTACGTTCACTCAACTATGGGATGAATCTATATACTAAAAGAAGTCTAGATTCATTTTCTTTACAAACCTAAAATATCTTATATTTTAAAACGGAGAGAGTAGTATTAAACTTGGGAGGAAAACCAAAAGAGATGACAATGTAAGTTGCCATGTTTTACTTTGTTTGGACATATGCTAGTAAGAGTTTTGAGAACCACAAAAATGCAACAACAAGATTTGCTGAGATGCAGTATATTAATAGAAGGGATTTGCTACATGGCGACCGTTCTACGGATGGAAAACACTGGCGGGCGTTCAGACAGCTATGTCCGCGACAAAAAAAACTAATCTCGCCTGCTACTATGTGTGTTGTCGGAAGCCGGATCAAACGAGCTTGTCTTATGGTCCGAGCCATACAAGCCTAATAGCCCCCAGATGCATTACGTGGTAAAAGTATGATTAGAGCATAATCATAAAATGACAAACTGCTGATGTCACATGCATTAAATATAAAATTCAAAAATTTAAAATGTTTTGTTGCTCAAACTGTTTATCCGATTGATGATCCGTTTTCATTATTGGACTAGTCACGACGAGATCTTCGAAACTAGATCCCATGTTGATATGTTTTAATGATATTTTTTTGGTATAAAAGTTATCCATCCCATAACATATGAGTTATCCAAGCTATAGTATATAAGTTATCCACCATATATAATATGTTGTGTTTTTTTTTCCGAAAAGGGGAGTAAAACCCCGGCCTCTGCATCAGTCGATGCACACAGCCTTTTATTACGAGATTAACATCCAAAAGAATTACAATTCAAGTATCGGATAAGGTTGATACATGCACCAACCAGCGAAATATACGCGATATAATATGTTGTGTAAAGAATCTTTTGCATGGATGCAAAAGAGTATCTGGCGATCGTCCTGAAAATTACATAACTCGGTAGGCATTCTGACATGCGTGCATGTTCTAGCTAAAGAACACGAAATTTTTTACCTAAAAGGTACCCATTAGTAGTATCATAGTTAGCTAGACTTCAATATGTAAGTTACCCACCCTATAACATGTAAGATATTCATCATTATAAAAATTTATCCGCGGATAGAATCTAAAATTTATGCGTTGGGTAACTTATATGTTTTAGGGTGGATAAGTTATATAATATGACATAGATAAGTTACGCGTTAGAGGTGGGTAACATAATTTTGCTTACCTAAACGTTATCAATCAGTAACACGAGAGTTATCCAAGCTTTACCATGTAATTTACCCACTCAATAATATATAAGTTATCCACCAATACAAAAATTATCAATAAATAGATTATAAAAATATTCTACCGGTTTGACTTCGTCACCGCTCTCGCGACATACGCACGACTCAACCTCGAAAGGCTACCACGTCAAACATCAAGCATAATGTTTTAAAAAAAATAAATCTACACTTTTTTTACATGCGATATAATAAATATAGTCTTATGCCCTACCATCCAGCACACTAAGTCGTAGTAAATAAACATAAAGCGTAAATATAGTCTTAACCAGTAGTCTAACGCTTCGACGATAGTAAAGTCACATTAACCTAATACCAAAGCTACCGTGTGTCAATTAAACTTGCTCAATATATATGCGAGAACACATATACCCAACGCGTTTATACGGTGGATAACTTATGTATTACAGGTGAATAACTTACATATTATGTCATGAATAACTCACGTGTTAGGGGTGGATAACCTTTTGGTTTAAAAAAAATCATCGAAACATATCAACATGAGATCTAGTTTCAAAGATCTCGTCGCGACTAGTCTAACGGTGGAAACGGATCCTAAATCGAACAAACGGTTTGTGTTATAAAGCTTTTCATATTTCCAGATTTTTGCATTAAATGCTGATGACGTCAGCGTATCCAAGATGGTTGAGAAATAGAAGAGAAGCCGATTAGTTGAGATCGATTTCACGTAGAGTCCAGGGATCGGATTAGTTGGCCGATTGATCTAGTTCGTTTGTCAAAAATCCAATGGTATACATGAGTCCGCCGGATTTGGTCACCTACCGAGCGGTCTACACGTAGATTTCCCGTAATAGAATTTACACAAGTGTCACAAGTCTTACATGAAAACTACTTTAGATCAACTACTACTACCTCATATCCAAATTAATAGACTTAAATTTTGTCTAGATTTGAATGTATTATATTACGTTTGACAAGATGCACAATCGCCTTGGCATCATGGCCTCCTCCTCCTCTTGCGGAGGTGCGGGAGCACAAGGAACACGACCGCCTGCAGCACGAGGAACGCCAGCGCGGACCACGCTCCGAAGTTTATCAGATGGTTGACCTTAATCCACACAACCGTCGTCCACGGGATGCACTGCAGCGAGTTGGAACAAATTAAGAGAGGTTTAGCCTTAATTATATATTAACCGATGAAGTAAGTAAGGAAGGGATCGCTCTTGAGATAGGCAGCAGCAGCTTACCCGCGGGGCGTACCACCATAGATAGCTCCCGATAGAGACGGCCGCCGCCGCCGCCGCCTCGCCGGCACCGGCACCGGCGCCTTTCTTGAGATCGTCGCCGGCAGCGTCGATCGATTCGACCATCCCGACGGACGTACGATTGGCTAGCTAGCTGGTGAAATTTAAACTGGGTTTCGCGATGCAGGTTTGTTTTTCTTAGCGAGCCCAGCACACATATATATAGTAGGAGTGCTAGCTAGGAAGATGTGCCCAAACCTCGATCGGTCTCGGTTTCGGATTGCACGCACGAGCAAATCACGACCAGCCGTGCCGGGATCCTAGTTCCTAGCCAGAGTCGTATTCCAGCCAGAGCCGGATCCTGCTGTGCCGGGTCCGTGAAATCGCCGGAGTGGAAACGAGCGACCACGAGCGTATCGATCGGGAGAGAGCTCCGGGGTGGGCTGGACCATGGTCGCTCTTCTTACTCGCTTTTTGGCTTCTGCAGCCGCCACGATTTGCTGCAATGATGCATGCCGCTGGAGGCAGGGCATAATACGTTGCCGGCAGGTTCTATAAAATTCTTGAAAAAAGCCAACCTTCGCAAAGGTCGGTCATCGTCATGCCAAGTGGTGTCTTTTTTTTCGCACGGTCCTTTCAGCGGGGCTTTGCATGCTTGCCAAGTGAATGAATGTGGGATTAGGATGAGAGAGAGGGAGACACAGGGAAGCGAGCGTACAGGTTTTTTTTTTTTTTAAATCCGATGATTCAAAACGAAATATTTTGAAAATCGTTTGTCCAAACTATAAACCGTTTTCACTTTTGAGCTCCTTGTGCCGAGAGCTTTAGATCTCATGTTGATAGGTTTTGAACAATTTTTTTTGTACTTTCAAAACCGTTGCTGCGTTCGTACTTTGAATTAATTCAGTTATTATGTACTTTTATACTTATGGGTTCTTAGTGTACTTTCTATTTGGGTTGCTACACACTTGTACTTTCGTGTACTTTGACAACGAGAACCCTTGTACTTTTCTATACTTTGGCTCTCAATACAGTTGTACATTCGTACTTCGGTTATGAATAAACTTGTACTTTTCGTGTACTTTCGTTGTGAGTAAACTTGTATTATTCTGTATTTTGGCTCTTAGTACAGTTGTACTTTCCTACTTCGACGAGCAACTGTGGGATACTCTACACATGCGACACATATCCACGACGAGCAACTATGGGATCTGTGGAGCTGTGGACTCTTGGAGACCGTCTCTATTCTCTAAGGGTGTGTTTGGTAGACCGGACCACTAAGAATTTACTCTCCCACCTGAGATATCTGACCTCATACAAGTTAGGATGAGATTTTGTGGTGTGCTTGGTAGACCGGGTGTGTTGATAAAATTTGTACTGATACTTTGTTTGGTAGCCGTATGGAGTGAGATTGGCCCAAAAACTGAGGAATTATATAACAGTCTAAACTTTTACACAAAGACCCCTAAAGAGAAACAAAAATAGCAATCGGGCCCTCGTCTCCACCACATCGTCTCCTGGGCACCGTTTGTCGCCGGTGACAAGCGGTCGGGCGCTGACGGTGGGTGCCGAGCGTTGGGGCGGCGCGGTAGTAGGTGGGCGGCGACGCGACTTGATGCTTCTCACGGCGGCGCGACCAGCTGCTGCTTCCTCTGCCGGCGGCGCGACCGATTTGCTGCAATGATGCATGCCGCGGGAGGCAGGGCATAATACGTTGCCGGCAGGTTCTATAAAATTCTTTTAAAAAAGCCAACCTTCGCAAAGGTCGTCATCATCATGCCAAGTGGTGTCTTTTTTTTGGCACGCTCCTTTCAGCGGGGCTTTGCATGCTTGCCAAGTGAATGAATGTGGGATTAGGATGAGAGAGAGGGAGACACAGGGAAGCGAGCGTACAGGTTTTTCCTTTTTTTTTTAATCCGATGATTCAAAACGAAATATTTTGAAAATTGTTTGTCCAAACTATAAACCGTTTTTACTTTTGAGCTCCTTGTGCCGAGAGCTTTAGATCTCATGTTGATAGGTTTTGAACAACTTTTTTTTGTACTTTCAAAACCGTTGCGTTCGTACTTTGGATTAATTCAATTCTATACTTTTATACTTACGAGTTCTTAGTGTACTTTGTATTTGGGTTGCTACACACTTGTACTTTCACGTACTTTGACAGCGAGAACACTTGTACTTTTCTGTACTTTGGCTCTCAGTACAGCTATACTTTCGTACTTCGGCTGTGAGTAAATTTGTACTTTTCATGTACTTTTGCTGTGAGTAAAGTTGTACTTTTCGTGTACTTTTGCTGTGAGGAAACTTGTATTATTTTGTATTTTGACTCTCAGTACAGTTGTACTTTTGTACTTCGATGAGCAACCGTGGGATACTCTACACAGGCGACACATATCCACGACGAGCAACCATGGGATCTGTGGAGCTGAGGACTCTTGGAGACGGTCTCTAATTGACTGTACCATGGCTAGGTGTGTATGGGCACTAGCCGACGAGGAGATGACTAAACATCCGAGCCAAGTACAGGAACTCACTTGCATGTGTGTTACAGCATGGGCCATCTGGCATGCCAGGCGCAAGATGATTCATGAAGTTATTTTCCAAAGCCCGCTTAGCACACACCATTTCGTCGAGACCTTCATCTTCGATTTGGGGCAGATCATACAACACCATCCTAAATGGATCCCTTCCGATGAGTGTATTGCGAAGCTGAACGTTGATGCAGGAGTTGCAAGAAAGAATGGCTTAGGTGTGGTTGCAGTGGTTGTAAGGACTTCAACTAGGGTATACCTGGGAGCGTTGTCAGTGGTGTACTTGGTGGCATTGCTGACCCTGAAACTCTAGAGGCAATGGCAATTAGAGAAGGTCCAAGTCTTGCGAGCGATCTTCTTCTCCAAAAGATTTGTGTGGCGAGTGATTGTCTCAATGTGATCAAGGCTTAGAGGGAGACAACAAACTTGGGAAGCTAGAACAATATCCTATAGAAAATAATAGCGATGGCGAGGAGCTTTACTGAGGTTTTGTTTGTGCATGAGAATAGAGCGTCTACTCCTTTAGTTTCAAAATATAAGGTGTTTTAGTTTAGAGGGAGTAACTCTTTGCGGGGGCCGGCGGCTGTGGCTGTCTTTGCGGGGGCTCCGCACCTACTCCCTGAACACGGCGGGGCCGCAGCGCACGTGGCGGAAAGAGGGGGAGTGGGAGGTACGGGTGGAAGGGTGCTCGGCGGTGTATGTCCCGGAGCTGGGACGGCTGCTGGGGTTCTGCCCCGACCGGATGTGCCTGTGCGACTGCGACATGGACGCCCGGCCGCCGGTGTGGTTGCAGATTTCTCTGTCTCTCCCAATCTCACCCTGATTGTGTGGAACAAAGGCAAGATCAAAACGAACGAGAGAGACGCAATGAACACAGAGAGTTTTGTGCTGCGTGCAACTAACTGCAGCTTTTCTGTTCTCGATCCTTTTATTCAGTATGACCACGTTGCCAACTGACAACCGGAAAACCAGCCACCTCGAGCACCTACTGACCGCGCCATCCCACGATCGGCTCAAGCATGCCAGCTAGACTAACTAACACAGAAAGAAACGGTCTAAACTCTAACTAACTCGTGGTGGTCACAGACGACACACGCACGATCTTATTCTGTCAGACAAACAGCTAACTGTAAGAGTTCAGTCTGTTGTCGACACAGACTACAGTAAACTGACGAACTGAAACTGTCGTTGAGCTTAAGCTGAGCTAACAGCCGGTGGTGACGGAGGCGTGGGAGGAGACGTGGCCGTGGGAGTGCTTCAAGATGGGCTACATCACCAAGATCTCCGCCACAGGCAGCCTCGTCTACCTGGGGAATGGCAGGCTCTGCATCACCAGGCTCGTCGACATCAAAGCTGGTCCTGGTCGTACCACGCAGGCAGTACAGCTCCAGCTCCACCTCCACGGCAAGCTTCAGGGAGTCCGGATGGTGAAGCGAATGATTCGCTGTTACGCTTTGCCCAAGTATGCTAGAAGGGGCTACGCGCTCCAGCCCACACTTTGATCCCATCACTCCTTGTGTTAATTTCTTATTTCTCTACCAACCAGTGTGTGTAGAGTGGTGCATTTGGAAAGGATACTAGTGACTCTCAATTTTCAGGTATATTTTCAATGCCATCTACTCTACCTTTGTGCTGCCTGCTATATCATTATGGACAAATAAAATACCATTGCCTAAAGTGTAGTTGATGCTTGATAAAATGGAATTACAAACATGCATAATTTTATCTTTTCCTTTGTCAGAAAGACCATATTGAATGTCTGGTTCACTGCGAGCAGAATGCATTCAAAGGCTCCACAACTGATGTATTTTTAATTTTCCGGGTATGATTAAACCACTAGAGAAAAATAGGCAGATTATACTGTGTGTGTCCTGCTATTTGCAAGCAATACTTTCTTATGATACTGATATCAACTTTGACATATTTTCTCACCAGTTTTTATCTTACCCCCTGGGCAATAAAGAAGATTGACAAGATCTGTGGAAGTTTCTTGTGGAAGGGAGATGAAGAGGCGAAGGGAGGACATTGTTTGGTCAGCTGGAGGGCAGTTTATAGCCCAACAAAGGTTTGGGGGCCTGGGCATCAAGGATCTGGATATGTTTGGCCGCGCTCTGAGGCTTCAGTGGCCATGGATGCCTGGGATGAAGCCGAGTATCCGTTGAAAGGGATGGCGGTGTTGTGTGACAGTAAATATATGCAGCTGTTTGCGATTTGCACAAAGATCACAATGGTCAATAGGCGAAAAGGTGAAATTTTGGACTGATAGGTGGCTTAATGGTGTGGCGCTCCAGGGAAGATCGCGCTGCTGCTAATTTGTCTGGCTAAGGAAAAATCTCTAACCGTTGAGGCTCTCGACACCAGGAGGTGGCTTCGAGGTCACTAGTGAACAAGAGCTTCATCAGCTCCTTAAGCTCTGGGTTTGGGTTGATGAGTTTCAATTAACAGAGGAACCAGACACAATCAGGTAGTAGGAAAAAAGTTGTGGGAAAGGTCGAGTTTTACACTTGGTTGCTGCTACGAAATCGTAACTGCACTGCTGATAGGTTGTTAAGACGAGATATACCCTGTAATCCCATCTTCTGTCTTTGTGACCAATAGTGTTCTCATCAGCTGGCACTGATCCGGCGCAGGACCTCGCCATCCTCCTCCTCCTCCCTCCTCCCTCCTCCTCCTCCTCCTCCTGGCCATGACCATCTTTCATGTGATGCTGACGCAGTGAATCATCAATTTGAAACATTCGGCAAAATTGGCAGCAGGGCACCACCAAAACAAATAGGTAACACATTCTGATGCTGAATCACCTTTTTTTAGTGTGCAACGGGCGATAGGCCACCTGAACGTGATTTCATTTTCTTCTTTAAGAAAAAAGGTACATGGTAGCAAGTGTGGGGTTGCCATACTACCCCAAAACAATTGAAAAGGGGAAACTACAAGGATACTACCCAAAAAACCAGAAAAGGGTAAACTACAGCACTATCACACAATGCCCGTTGGACGCCAAGGTCGACACGGCGGGGAGCACTGGCCAACAAACAAAGATGTACCACCAGGTATGTCAGAGCAAATCGCCGTCGAACACCATGCAGTTACGGAATTGGCATGGGGATCCTAGGTGTACATTTTGTCAGCATAACGAGACAATAAAACACCTATTTTTCCAATGCAATGTCGCGAGATCTGTATGGTCAGTTACCCAAGCAAACCGGCTTGTATCCACCGAGTAGTATTGCCAACATATTTGGGAATTGGTTACACGGTATAGATCACAAGTTTAAGATACTTCTTCGGGTAGGAGCGATTGCCATTATATGGTCGCTTTGGCTATGTAGAAATGATAAAGTATTTAATGATACAAACTGTTCACTTCGCAGTTATTTACACATGCACCGGCACCCTTGTTGGGCGACACTTCATCGTATGGATTATCGCATGCTTTTCACGGAGGTGTGTACGCGGTTGGAGGACACGGCGCGGGATTTGTTCACCCGATATGGCTGGCAACATAATCTGCGGATTGACCTACCTTCGGCTCCTTAGGCGCTTTACAATTTCTCATTATGATATGTAATTCGCTTATATTTTTTTATTACTCCTTTATGTTCGGATTGCTGGATTTTGCTGTGTGCATCCTAGTTATGCAGAGGGTGTAATGCTTAAACTCTAAGTAATAAAGCGCCCTTTATCGAAAAAAAAGTTACGCGATTTCCAAACAGACCACATGACAGCGAACAGACCAAATTGATCGCAAGACGTGCATGGACGGGAAGAGAGCTCGCATTTCCTCAGGGACGCTTTTCCTTGTCCACACGCTAGCAAAAACCGTGCTCATTTGCGGGTGGTCACCATGGTATCCGCTAGCAAAATGAGCACGGTTTCAAGCATGTTCAGGCAGATGTCAGCCAAGTACAATACCATGCACCATTTTTTTGTGTAAATGTTTCTTATGGTTCGAAGATTTGACACATTAGCATAACTCAGAAGGGGTATTTCATTTTTTGCCCTGGGAGGCAGACCTAGAGCTAGTTCTCTTCTTTCAAGAGTTTGCAAATGTAAACGAACAGGGATAGTTGCAATTTCGTTTGAGCTTTCACCACTCAAGTTCTGCAGTATAGTAGCTTCAGAAATACAAGAAAGGGGACAAATGAACTCTTTGCAAGTAACAAAATATGGCATGGTGAGCTCATCTGATAGTACGCCGATTGGAAAAAGCTAAGGGTCGGTTTACTCATTCTGAAGGGGCGCCCGAGACGGTGACTACCTTACCGAAGTGCTTCGAGGAAAGACGTGCCCATTTGCAAACCTCTGGTATAACACTTTCGAGGCCAACACTTGGCCTGGAACCTATACCGACCGCAAACCTTGGCTCTAGTTTCAAATGCTCGAGAACAGAGGCTTTAGCCAAGATACAGCACGCCAGCTTAGTCTGAGCCTTGTAGAGCCGAAACCCGCTGATGTAGACTGTCTTGAGATGATCATGGCGACGCATGTCGGGGCCGCCTTCCTCTCCCACCACCTCATCACACCTGTTATTATCCTTAAAGCCCGAATGAAACATCTGCATTACAAAGCTCGCAATAAATTGGTCAAAAAATAGTCTAAACTGTCCAGTATGTCCAGTATGCAGATAATGAATACATGAGGTCTATCTATCTGAATTCTGAACCGACAAATCTATATCTATATCTATACCTAATAATAAAGAAAGGAGTGTTTCTTTTAGTACCTACACTTTTTAGGACCGTATTGCCCTTCCTAAACACAAAATTATCTACCAGTGTCACCGCTAAGTAAAGATACCTGTTTATTTTTTGTTTCCTACGTCACACCGGGAGCCGAGAGTTGTACATCTAATCAAACCAGATGCGACCAAGACCTGAGACACGAGCGTCACGATCTTGGCATCAGGAACCTCCCTCCTCTTCCTCTGGCCATGCGCGAGAAGCAGGGGGTGGGCGTGTTGGACTTGGCATGGAGCAGACCACATAGGTAGCGCTGGCGTCGGCTGCCGGGGAGTGGAACGGATGTCGAGCAGAGTCGCGACGGTGGCGACGTGCGGCCACACGCATGCGCGAGAGATAGGGCGCGGAGCTTGCGGGCAAGGGCCATGATGGCGGCACGGATGGCGTGGGCAAGGGCCATGATGGCGGCACGGACGGCATGATAGCGGAGTACAGCCAAGGCGGCAGGCCCCGCTGGGACATGCATGCTATCGTCGAGCATCCAGTATGCATGGACTACGACCAAAAGCTAGGCAGATCAGAGATCACACACGCTATAAGCATCTCCTCGCCTACGCCATGCATGCGTCCTCCACATTAAGCAGCTGCCAAGTGAATACATCTATCATTTTATCTACGATATTTTATTTTAAAATAATTTACAAATAATGTTAATATTGTTATACGTTAATCCAAATTCTATAAAGTATATGCCAACTTCTGACGAGTGGAGCGAGGCCTGTCGCCGGAGTCTTGGGCCAAGTGGAAGACCTAGGTTTCCACCGTTATATAAACCTCCTGTAAGACGCCGGTTGGGAATAGTTGCATCTGTAAAATCCCCGGCGTTTGTAAATACTCTCCAATATAGCGTAGTTTCTCTGGCTGACGTCCATGATTTTTTCTCTCTTTGTTGGAGAGGTTTTTTCACGTTAAATTTGTATCCCCTTGCTGAGATTTTCTTTTTGTTCTTTATTATCTTCTTGTCGCAATTATAAAAATATAGGTAGTTGAAATAATCTTTAAGTTGCGGCATACCTAACAGGTGTGAATAGGTCTGTCCAAGATAAGAAAAATGTCTAACTCAAGATAGATGTCATGGCGTACATACAAATTGGACCAGTCTTCCCGATGCAACGCACGGGCAATTTTGCTAGTGACACTTACATCCAAATGCAACGTCTCCAGTTGGGGTGCAATATCCAAACAGTAGGCAAGTTGAAGAACTCCATTATCGGCATTTTCTGAACCATTTAGGACATTTAATCGACAAGTCATATGCCTCAAATGCATAAACATGCCATGTGGTCCCGTAGTCAGCTTCTGCAACTGAAACATTGCAAGAACAAATAAGACAACATAAAAACCTAGTTTGAAGAACTATAAGTTAGCAAAAAAAGAAAAAACACCAGGCAACTAACCTCTTCATATCTTATTATAACAGCTTCCACGTTTAGTATCTTCACTGGCAAAATGCTTGGAACTAGAGTGAATGCATTGCCTAGTCCTTTATCGCAAATGAACAGTATAGTTGCCTTCTCCAATTTTGAGCAGCCATGAAGTACTATAGGGATCACTCGTCCTAATTTGTACTCAAAATGACCAAGATTTGCAGCATGAAACTCGATCATCTCGACATCCCTTCCTTCAATTAGCAAATGTTGAAGTTTATCAAGCTTGTGTGGTACGCTTAAATTGCCCAGACCTGGGCAGTCGATGATCATTAATTCCTCTAGTGCTGAACAACTTGCTAGCAAGCCTAGAAAGTCTCCAAATATCTGAACATGTTCTAAAACAAGCCTTCTGAGTATACCAAAGCCACAAATACCTGAGTGTAGCTTTATAGAAACATCAGCAAGCAACAAGGACTGCAAACAAGAGTTGCCTTGAACGTCCAAGGCCTCAAGAGGAAAGTGGTGAACTGCTTCTTTGGATGCCCAGTGCATTTTCTTCAGGTCAAATTCTATTATGCTCGCCTTTGACGAAGCGGCAAAGGCAATCCACCTGTGAAGATGACCAAGGTCCTCTTTGGGCAGGCCAAGGGCACACCTGATGCTGAACTTGTTGATTCCTATCCCACTGTGCCGTTGAATGATCCCATTTACAGAGTCAATGAACTTGGCTCGTTCTATTTTGACCAAATCATCGATGTATTGGTCATCGGTGATATAATCCATATCATCTTCGAAATCCGGATCACTGGGGCCAATAAAGCAGAGATTGCCGTGGAGTGTCCAGAGCATACTCCAACTTGTTGAAACTATGCTTGCCCTCACAGCCTCTTTCAGCGGGAGAAGTGACATCACAGCAGTTTGAATCTCCTGCGACAAAAAAGACATGAAATTTCAGAAGAGCCCTTTCAGAAGGACAGGTTTCAGATCCGTGGGGAACACCACAGGCAAGCCTACTTTTTGACGAACTGATTTGAATCCTAAGGGCAACAGTTTGTTTACCCTTGCTGTAATGTAATGGGGAATAAAAGGAGAAGTTAACGGAAATGGAAGTTACCACAGGAAGGTCCTCCATCCGGAAGGATGGCGGCGAGCTGGGCGCGTCTCCGACGCCGTTGCTCAGCTTGCCCGCCGCCGCCTCGTCCATGAGCTGCAGGGAGGAACGGTCCGAACGGAATGGCTGGTCAGTCGATCGATCTAATCAGGAACGCCTACAGGTGAGGAGAGGGCACAGGATGATAGTGCTGCTTACTTGTGCATCTAGAGGAGAAGGAGGAGGAGGGGTGCTGACATTGCTCCCCTCCGAAGGAAGATCAGAAGTTTGGAGGAGTTCAATCGGCTGTCCCTTTTGGTGCCAAGGAGACGACGCTCTCCATTCTGCCACGCAATAATTAATAGTACTTGGAAGTTGAAAGCGGGGCTCACTTAATTATTACTACTCCCTCCTCTCGGCTTATAAGACCTATGCATATTTTTAGGCCGATAAATTAACCAACTTAGTATGAGGTACATAAGATAAAAACTATACTATTAAAAACTTTAAATGTTATACTCCCTCCGTTTCAAGGCTTAAGGCGTTCTCGTTTTGCGTGTTTTTTCTTTGACCAAGAATTATTCTAAATACGTAAAGAGTTTTGGTATAAAACTAGTATCACTGAAAGTATTTTTTAATATTAATCCAACGGTACTAATTATGTACAATATAATCAAGATTTTGTTGCTCAATTCTTTTGGTCAAACTTTGCTTTGGAAAGCGTGTGCGCCTTAAGCCTTGAAACGGAGGTAGTATTTTTTAATGATATATATTATATAATTTATATTATATAACTCATACGGACAACCTAGGTATACACGTAAGTCTTATAAATTGGGATAGAGGTAGTAGATGCCCACCGTGATGTAAATGTGTATTAGAAAAACAACCCTGTACCTGTTTTTCTGAAACTAACCTAGGCCAGGTACTTAAATATTACGGTTTTGCAATACTTTAGCTTTAAAAAAATGTTATCAATCTAGGCCTAATACTCTTACTAGCCAAACAAGATAATGTGTTTTGGTACTATACTCGCTCCTTTCCAAAATACAATGTTTATAACCTTTTATTAAAAGTCAATGTTTATAAAGTTTGACTAAGCATATTGAAAGAGTATAAGATTAGATTGGTGGAATATGATTGATGTATCATTAAGCCACTGGGACCGAGTTAGAGGGCAAGAAGCATCTCCTAGATTTTAGGTAGGAGTCGGATTACAAGTCTTAAGGCTGATCAGACTAGTCACAATGGGGAGTATCATATAGTAGTATCATGCATATGATACTAGTATATGATACCATCTCCACAATGCATAGTATCATATAGTAGTATCATAGTTTTGGTGTATTTATTGTTTTCTAGAATCTTAATGTAAAATTATAGACAAGATTTGTTTGAGATTAATTTTTCTAGTTTTATGTGCTATGATACCGTATCTACCTATGATATCAACACAATCTCTTTCATCATTAATTGCTATGACACATAAGTATTTTGCATGCATGTGGTGCATGATACCACCTATGATATCCTCATTGGGGCTAGTGTCATAGTGGTAGTATCATACTACTAGTATCATGCATATGATATTAGTGTATGATATTATCTCTATAGTGCATGGTATCATATAGTAATATCATACTAGTACTATATTTAATAATTTTTAAAATCTCAATACAAAATTATGTACAAGATTTATTTGCATGACGATTTTCTAGTTTTACGTGCTATGATACGGTATCTACCTATAATACTCTAACCATCTCTTTCTTCATTAATTGTTGTGCCACATCAGATTTTTGCAACATGGCATGCATGATACTAGCTATGATACTTCCACTAGGACCAGCATAAACTATCAAATACCAGTACATTAAATATATCTTTAACACTCCCATGTTGTTATAGTGACAGCGTCGTGAACAGCAGGACGTCGAGAACGGTCAGACTAGAGATAAACTAAAATAAAACATAGTAGGCACTACTAAGAAAATATCTATTCATGAATTAAACACAGTGACACACCAATGAGATGATGCCCACAGATAAATACCCGTTATGCGTCACTGGTATTCCACTTATCTGTGGCGCATCATCGGGTAGGCAGTTACTGGTGTCTACTTATAGAGAAAGGAAGGCTTGGAAGGCTTTGAAAAAAGGACTTTGAATATTGCGGGTGGTACATAGCGCGGGATGAATGTGAAAATGCCATCTAGAAACCCAAATGACATTCAAGCCGTGTGAAGTCAGCTAGAAACCTAAATGCCATCCAAGCCTTTCTTCAAACCTACCAAGACATTGAAAACATGACCACCCACGACCAGCTGCAGCATGATCTCATTGAGCATCACGGGTAGCTATTTGGGAGGAATTAGGCTGCCATATTTTATCATTCATGTGTGTTAAACATTATTTGCATTCGGAACTATTCTTCAAACCTACCGAGACATTGAGAACATGACCACCCACGACCAGCTGTAGCATGACCTCATTGAGCATCACTGGCAGCTATTTGGGAGAAATTAGGCTGCCATATTTTATCATTCATGTGTGTGAAATATTATTTGCATTCGGAATTATTCATTTAATTTGGTCATTTGTTGTAATTGGATTATTTTTATTTAATTTGTTTGGACAATTGTT
The DNA here is from genome assembly GCA_030063025.1 of Avena longiglumis. Classification (NCBI taxonomy): domain Eukaryota; kingdom Viridiplantae; phylum Streptophyta; class Magnoliopsida; order Poales; family Poaceae; genus Avena; species Avena longiglumis. The sequence goes on from CP125979.1 coordinate 35,571,394, forward strand.
ATAATTGGATAATTCTTTTAATGTATAATTAATAATTACGGGTTTTTACTTTACGCTGGTATCATATTTCTATTTGAAAATGCGAGATATGTGGTGAAATTAACAAAAAATAGTTTAATTTACGGGTTCGACCCTTGTTGTGGCGGAACAGACTCCGTATGCGCGGAACTGGGAAACGGAATATTCTTTTTTCTGATTTGGGTTTCTGGTTTTTGTTCCGCCCCGCCGTTCGCGACCTAAAAAACCGTGAAACGCGATCTGAAAACGCGTTTTCTAGTTCGCCCTTTTACGATGTCTGCTAGAGATGCTCTAAGGACGTGTTTGGTTGCTCGTGGAATTTTTTTATCTCTGGGATCATGGCTCCACAGTAATTGTGCCCGCAAATACAACTTCTAATATCTAAAGTGCAAATTGTTTTTGGCGACGGAAGCCTCTATGTTTGGTGCCCTGTGTTGAATCGTTGGATGCAAAGTTTAGTTGTTTGGTTGTGGTATCGGGAATGATTTTAAGCCAAGCATGTCTAGTTCATGGTAAGAAGCCGGCGGCGCGAGCAGGCACCTGAGCTGATCCCAGAGCAGGCTGTGGGGGAGAGGCGCATCCTTGACGCCCAACCCAGAGGTCGTCGGGGCCGGAGATGCCGCCAACTGCCACCGGCACCTCGCGCACCACCTTCTTCAGCTAGATCTTCTTGCTTGGTTAACAGGAGCGTCCAGAACCCAACTCCCGATACTCCCGGGTCGCCTCGCACGGGGCGGATCCGGAGGCGCCGAGACCTAGAAAAAGCGGCGTCGATCTCCTCTCCCTCGGCCGCTGCCGCTGCCGGCACCGGTGGCGGCCTGGCCGTCGGCGGGCGAGGCGCTTCGACGGGCCTTAGTGCGGAGGTGGATCGTATCTGGGGTTGTGAGGGTGGTGGCGCGTGGCCTCGGCGTGGAGTGGCGGCGAGCCCTGGTGGGGATGGCAGTGGCAGTGCGGAGAAGGAGGCATGGCAGCGCGACTGCAGGTGCTGGCGCGCAGCGGTTGCCCATCTCCTGTGCTGCTTATTCGTTCCTCCAGGGCGGCGGAGTGGGGTGATATGGTGGAGGAGGTCCGGCGATGGGTTTCAAGACCTAGATCGTCTATCTTTCCCTAATTGCCCGCTTGATTAGTTCTCTGGAACCGGCCGGCAGTGTGGGGATCGCTGTGTCGGATCTAATAATGGTGGTGGTCTTGTGGTTTCTTTCGCACGAAGACGAAGATCTGCTTGATGTCTGCCCTCATTGATCTGGTCTGGAGAGGCGGGTTTCGGAAGGCTCCGCCGACGAACTCTCATGGGCGTATCATGCCTGGAGATTGCTGGATCGGAAGGTATTCGGTCGTGCGCACCTTGTTTTTCTGGCCGTTTGGTTTCAGCGGAAGCATTGCGAAGCTCTGTTGTTTGTTCATACCGAGTGTTATTCTTAGAGCCATGGTGAAGTCAGATGCGGAGAATATCAGGAAAGCAAAAATATGAGGGTAGCGACGATGATTTTTGGTTTTGTGGCGACAAAGCTGCGTGATCTGGGACTCGTTGCAGCGACTGTTGGTGCGGGAAGACAACACGGGGGAGTTTCCAGTTTTATCTTGCAGGGTGAAAATTCAAGGTCTGGTCTTAACTGGTTGTGCCAATGACCTTGTTGAAGGAATTGTTTTGTGAGAAGGACTTTCTCTAGGGTGAAAACCTATGATCTTTGATCGGGCAACGACGCGCTTGGGCACTGTTTTTTTTTAAGGAGTTGTTATTGGAGTGGAAGACTACTGGTGTTATTCTGATGGTGTCATTGTTGTTGTTTTGAGGATTAGTTCTATATAGCAGGGGCTTTTCTTTTTTGTAATTCTTCTTTATTTTTTCTGGACTGTGTCCGTAGAGCCGCTAGGACATACGATTGTTGCAGAGGATGGGTGTAATTGATATCCCTGTAATATTAATATATACATTTAAAAAAAAACAAAAAAAAACTCTTCTTGCTTTTTCTGCGTCGTGAAACATGTAGCAGTAGTATCAATTAACCATCGTTTCAACATGCATGCTCATAAGTCTGGTGTTGTCCACAGCGAGCGGCATGGCGGCCTGGTTGCTGCCGGCGTGGCCCATATCCTTGATTGAAGCAAGTAGTCGAACTGGCTATGGTCAGCAATCAAACCTGCTACTCCGGACTGATTCTAAACTCGAAGCCCAGACATGGATCGAAGCGAGACTGATTCTAGACTCTGCCGATCGAAGCGAGGAGCCGAAATGGATCCTAGCCGGACCAAACATACGTACACCAGACCGGCCCGCTCGTGTCCCTCTGAAGCTCTGTTCGTCAGGAAGAAGCAAAGGAGGAGCGCCGGCGGCGACACCAAGCCGACCACGTGCGGAGCGGCCACTCCGGCGATGGAGGAGCACGCGGCCGGCCGGCGACAAGGGGCGGTGACCGGGCGATGGCGAAGAACGAGGTGGATGTGAGCTGTGATGGAGTGGCGGCGGCTGTGATGGACGAGCTCAAACGGGAAAGGATAAGAACGGGATTAGAGAGCTTAGAGGAAGGCCTAAAGGAAGGCTCGGTCTTTAGTAACAAGAGATTTCTTCTATGCAAGGATTTGCTTTGACTCAAAAAGTTCGACGGACTCAAAAAAGTTCTGTGCTAGGATTTCCTTTCACTCAAAAATTTGCTCCTAAAGTAGGATTTCTTTTATGCTAAGAAACATGTTACTATGGCCAGTGGCGGAGGCAGGATTGGACCAAAGCCCAAAACTAAGTGTAAAAAAACTATTGTAATACCATAGAAAATTTCGTATTGGACCAAAGCCCAAAACTAGGTGTAAAAGAACTATTGTAATACCATAGAAAATTTGGTATGGTAGCAGCCATGAAAATCTATTTTCAAATTCATCATTAATGATCCAATAATCGTACTAAGAGATGCCAAAAAATTAGAAATACTAGTACAAAATACAAAAGCAGTGTTTTAGTTCATCTCAACCTATCATAAACTCATAAATAGTAGAAGAAAAACCAGTATATTCAAGAAAACAAGAATATTTCATAAGAAAGTGCATAGATATGAAATGAAATGGTCAATTATTGATACAAATATGAGAATTTGCCCAGACGACAAGGTAAAACTACTCTATGTGACTTTATTCTCTGTTGAGATCGATGGAAAATATCTCTACATCTTCTCTTCATGAAACATGAAATCAATTTCGAACAATTGCTAAACCATAGATATTCATCCTCTATGTCTATCTCTCTGTGACTATATCCACTACCGCACACACATTCTTTGCCGTGTGGGCATACAAATGGCAGCGATTGCCATAGCAAAGGCGTGTGTATTCCAAATAAGACATGGCAATTGCCACAGCAAAGGCGTGTGTATTCTAAATAAGACATGGCAAAGCCTTTGCCGTGTGTATTGTACGTCTACACGGCAAACAAAAGCAACTTGACGCTTACGTCCATTTAACGGAGCCAGTGGGTCTTTGTCGTGTTTTTTATCTTTGCCTGTGTCTTATAGTTTCCGTTAGAAGAACATCTAGGGGGTAGAGGCCCACAGATCAGGGTTTCGCAGCAAACCGCGCTCTGAGGCATCCGAATACCTCAAGAACTTGCATGTGGTCCTAGCACATGCATAAAGGTGTGATGTTATGTTGAAACATACAAAACCTAGTCCCCGGGTGCATGTGTCCCTCCTCGTATGCATCCGATGTAACCTAAAAGCGAAAGTTCTGGACTTGTTTAAGGAAAAAATCCTTGTTTCTGTGAAACCGGATAGGATAGTGAGACCACAACAACCTATTCATATGTGTGTGCTCATGATACTATGAAAGAACATCACCTAACATATATGTATTAAAAGCCTTGCTAACTAAATAAAAGGAAAATAAAAAACAGTCTTTTGCCGTGTATACAGGCGAATACACACGGCAAAGGCTGATCATTGCCGTGTACCTAACAGCGGGGGCACACGGCAAAGATTCCACCGTCCGCTCCCCCCGGTGGATGCACCTGTGGGGTCATGGGTTCCACGTCTTGTCGTGAACTGACCTTTGTCATGTGTCCTTAGAGCTTTTGCCGTGTGATTTTTCTTTGTCGTGTGCCCTCGTTTATCCGTTGCCGTGTTCGAATATTTGCCATGTGTTTTTACAGGAATCTGCCGTGTATGTTTTCTTTGCCGTGTGCTTCTAGATGCCCACACGGCAGAGATCATCTTTGCCGTGTTCTGGACCTGTTGGCACACGGCAAAGGACCTGGACAACGGCAACTAACATTTTTATCGTTGTGATCTGTGTCTATTCCCATAGCCTCGTGTCTATTTCTAAAGAAAAAACTAACCAAGATCAAGTTGGATAGGCAGCTAGCAATCAACAGGAATTAACAAGGAATAGCAGCTGAGGAGGGAGGACCGCGTCGCTGATTCACCGTCGCCTGATAGAGACAGGGGCTTTGGCTGCTGGGCTTGGTGACGGAGGCGGCCAAGAGAGAGGGGCAGGGGCAGGGCGCCAGACAGCCGCGGCGTGCTCCGGTGGCGGCGGAACTACTGCATGTGCGCATGGGCGCGTGGCCGTGGGCATGTGGCGGCGGCATGGCCGGCTCCTTGTGCAGCAAAGGCTGGGATAGTATAGACAAAAAGAGATGGCGGGGGAGGAAAGTACGCACCGAAGACATCTGGCGAGGGACAGGAGGTGTCGACAGCATGTATTGACGTGGATATGGAGACCGCATTGTTGGCGCAGTGGTGGCCGTCGACGCCGTTGATGAAGAAGGAACATCATGGGGGCATCGATGTCATCTGTGAGACTGTTGGAATTATGCCCTAGAGGCAATAATAAAGATGTTATTATTATAATTCTTGTTCATGATAAAGTTTATATTCCATGCTAGAATTGTATTAAGCGGAAACATTAATACTTGTGTGGTTTGTGAACAACACCGTGTCCCTGGTACGCCTCTAAGGACTAGCTCATTGATCAATGATGGTTAAGGTTTCCTAACCATAGACATGAGTTGTCAATTGATAATGAGATCATATCATTGGGAGAATGATATGATGGATGACCAAACTAAGCGAAACAATTAGATCGTTTCATCGTGTTCATCTTTGCGAAGCTTTTCCTATGTCAAATATTGTATTCCTTAGACCATGAGATAATGCAACTTCTGGTACCGGAAGAAAGCTTTGAGGTCATCAAGCGTCATCCTATGAGAGGGTGATCATAAAGGTGTCTCTCGGTGATCGGAAAGTATCTGTTGGGTTGTATGTATCGAGATGGAATTTGTCCCTCCCAAGTCGGAGAGATATACTTGGCCCACTCGGTGTCGATATCAACACGCTTGCAAGCATGTGGTTAAGGAGTTAATCACAAAGTGATATCGGATTACAGCGAGTAAAGTACTTGCGTGAGCGAGATTGAACTAGGTATGATGCAAGCGATCGAATCTCGGGCAAGTAAAATATCGCGAGACGAAGGGAATATATATGGGATTGATTGAATCACGGCATCGTGGTTCATCCGATATGATCATCGATGAATGTGTGAGTCAATGTGGGTGCCCGGACCCTGTTGATTATTGATAGAAGATCATGTGCGCATATTCTCGAACCAGCGGTCACACACTTAACGTATCTCGACGCTAGGATAGATTGGATAATTAGTTTATGAATTTTTGTTGAGTCTCGGATGGGATCCGGGATATCACGAGGTTCGGAATGGTCGAGAATAAGATTCATATAAGGCGGTGCAGTTTTGGAGTTGAATTGTTCCGGTTAATCGGTATTGTAGGAAGCTTCTAGAACCTTCGGAAGGGGACCAACGTGGCCCCACCTTCGGGAGGGGCATGGGCCTATGAGGGAGTGTCCTGGCCGCATTGGGCCAGGGCACAAGGCCCCATAGGGCCCAGCCGATTCTAGAGATTTGACTCGTTTAAATCTCGGGATAGAATTTCTAGATAAGGAGAGTTTAAATCGTTTAAACTAGAGATAGGATTTCTAGATAAGGGAGTTTAAATTGTTTAAACTAGAGATAGGCTTGGAGGAGGGGCAGGGCTGGCCGCCCCCTCTATATAGAGGGTGGTGCGCCCTCTCCCCACACACCTTCCTCCAAGCCCTATGCCTTGCTACCTTCTCTCTCCCTCCCATTGTTTGTGGCGAAGCCTGCAGAAATTCTCCACCATATACACCACGCCGTCGTGCTGTAGATCCAATCTATCTCTCCACCATACTCGCTTTTCGAGGAAGGAGGAGGCGTCGAGTGCTGCGTGTGCATCTCACGGAGGCACCGCCACTTGTGGTGCTAGATCGGATCGGATCGCGAGGAGGAGAAGCGAAACGACTACATCACCCACGTTCGATGAGCGTTCCCATCTTGAATCTTCAAGGGTATGAAGATCTAATCCAATCTCTCGTTGTTTGCATCTCCTAGATTAGATCTTGGCTTTCCCTCTGTTCGCTCTGTAGAAAATTTTGATTTACTATGCCGAAACCCTTGGTGGTATCGAGTTAGATCTATGCGTAGATGTGTTTCACGAGTAGAGCATAACATGGTTGTTCGGGCGTTGATGTTTTCTTGCAAGCCTCTTGTTTGTGTTCTTCTTATGGCGTGGGATAGTGAGATTGAAGCGGTCGGGCCAACCTTACGGCGTCGTTGCGAGACCGGCTCCGCACTTGACGTGTGGCTTGTTCCACACATGCGGCTGGTGGATGTCAGTTTCTCTCACTATAGTTGTCATGGGATTAACACCGGAGTTTGGCAACCATAATATCACCGTTGTGGCTTTCCGTAGGTAAGAATCGTTCTTAGCATCTACTCCCATAAAGCCACGTAAAACATGCAACAACAAAGTAGAGGCGTCTAACTTGTTCTTGCAGGGAGTGTTTTATGTGATATGGTATGGCCCAAGATGTGATGTGTATATTGTATGCGATGATCATGTTTTGTAATGTTTCACGACTTGCATGTCGATGAGTACACAACCGGCAGGAGCCATATGGTTGTCTTTATAATTGTGTATATAACTGCGTCAACTTCTTATACGCCATGTAATAGCTTTACTTTATCGCTAAGTAGTTAGCAATAGTTGTAGTTGCTATTCGTGGTGGAGGCAATCATGGTGGAGTGATGGAGATCATGCGGAGCACAAGATGGAGATCATTCTTGCGATTGGCTATACCATGTCACATAAAGTTATATGCATGTGATGTTTATCCTTTTATGTATCTTATCATGCTTAGATCGCGACGGTAGCATTATAAGATGATTCCTCATAAAGATCAAGATAAAAAGCGTGTTCTCCCCAAGTATGCACCGTTGCGAAAGTTACGTCGTGTCCAAGCATCACGTGATGATCGGGTGCTATAGACTCTCGCTCACATACAACGGGTGCAAGCCAGTTTTACTGCACGCGAAATACTTGGGTCTAGCTTGGCGAGCCTAGCATGTCTGAGACATGGCCTCGGAACACAAGAACCGAAAGGTTAAGCATGAGTCATATGAATGATATGATCGACGCCGTTGTCCACCATTGAAACCACATCTCTTCTCGTGATGATCGGATTAGGTGTGGTGAATTTGGATCGTGTTCACTAAACAACTTGAGGGATGTTGAATTTAGTGGGAGTTCATCTAGTAATTTGATTAAGTTGAACTATTTATCATGAACATAGTCTAAATTGTACTTGCAAAATCTTGTAGATCACATGGCCAAATCAACTTCAACTTCAGCGTTTTCTTTGAGAAGGAAAAGCTTAGAAACAATGGGTCTAACTTCACCAACTGGTTCCAATCTAAGAATCATTACATTTGGCGGACAAAGGACTATGTCCTTGAGAAAGCGTTAGGTAACCCCCTGCTGCAATGCGCGGTGATGAAAGCATCTCGATCGGCGCAAAGATGATTATGGTGTGATTAAGAGCACCATGTTGTTTGCTATGGAACCAAGCTTCAAAATCGTTTTGAAACCTATCCGGGCCCTTTGAGATTCTCGAGGTGAAAACCATGTTTGACTCAAGCCGTTCGAGAGATATGAGATCTAGAAGTTCTTTAAGCGCAAGATGGAGGAAGGGAGTTTCGTTAGTGAGCACGCCATAAAGATGTCGGGCTACACTCAGCGCCTTGAGGAACTGGAATGCACGATTCCGGAGGAGCTCAAGATTGAGGTTCTGCAATCACTCCTCCGGCTACAAAAGTTTTGTAGTGACTCATAATCAGATTGGTTCCATCGATACGATCACCGAGCTCTTCAAAGTGAAGGCTGCGGAAGTGGACATCAAGAAGGATAATCATGTGTTGATGGTCAACAAGTCCTCCTTTAAGAAAGGTAAGGGAGCAAATAAGCCCTTCAAGAAGGGTGGCGGCAAGCGCAATGCCCCTGCTGAGAAGAAGCTCAGGTTTGGTCCCAAGCCGGACACTGAGTGCTTCTATTGCAAGGACAAGGGTCCTTTGGGCGTAATCGTCCTAAGTACTTAGCGGACAAGAAGGTGGCACCATCAAAGGAATATTTGATATACATGTTATTGATGTTTTCCTTACTAGCCCTCGTTGTAGTGCTGGGTATTTGATACGGTTCGGTTGCTAATATTTGTAACTCGAAGCAGAGCTACGGAATGAGCGGCGGCTTGCGAGGATGAGGTGACGATGCGCTGGCAGCGGATCAAGAGTTGATGTGATGGCCGTCGGCGCTCTCTTAGTTTTACCTTGGGATTAGTTTTAAACCTTAATAAATGTTATTATGTACTGCGTTGAGCATGAACATCATTTCGGATCGTGTTTATTGCAAGGCGGTTATTCATTTAAATCGGAGAATAATGGTTGTTCTATTTATATGAGTAACATCTTTTATGGTCATGCACCTCTTATGAATGGTTTATTTCTTCTAAATCTCGAAAGGGATGAAACACACATCCATAACATTGAGGCTAAGAGATGCAAAGTAGATAGTGATAATACTACTTATTTGTGGCAATCGTCTAGGTCATATTGGAGTAAGCGCATGAAGAAACTCCATTACGATGGACTTTTGGAGTCTCTTGATTACGAATCATTTGACACATGCGAACCATGCCTCATGGGCAAGATGATCAAAACCCGTTCTCGGTATGATGGAGCGAGCAGCGGACTTGTTGGAAATCATACATACCGATGTATGCGGACCGATGAGTGTTTCGGCCAGCGGTGGATATCGCTATTTCCACACTTTTACCGATGACTTAAGTAGATATGGGTATATCTATTTAATGAAACGTAAATCTGAAACGTTTGAAAAGTTCAAAGAATTTCGAATGAAGTGGAGAACCATCGTAACGAAGATTAAGTTTCTACGATCCGATCGTGGGCGAATATTTGAGTTATGATTTTCTCACGCATCTTAAAGCAAGCGGAATTGTTTACAACTCACGCCATACCGGAACACCACAAGCGCAATGGTGTGTCGAGCAGGAATCGAACCCTATTAGATATGGTCGATCGATGATGTCTCTTAATGATTTGCCGTTATCATTTTGGGGTTATGCATTAGAAACCGCTGCATTCACTTTAAATAGGGCTCCATCTAAATCCATTGAGGCGACACCGTATGAGCGTGGTTTGGTGCTAAACCTAAGTTGTCGTTTCTTAAAGTTTGGGGATCACGAAGATTACGTCAAGAAGTTGATGCGGACAAGCTCGAACCCAAAGCGGAGAAATCGTCTTCATAGGATACCCTAAGGAAACTATTGGGTATACCTTCTATCCAAGAACCGAAGGCAAAGTGTTTATGTAAAGAGCGGTTCCTTTCTTGAGAAGGAGTTTCTCTCGAAAGAAGTGAGTGGGAGGAAAGTAGAGCTTGGCGAGGTTATTGAACCTTCTCTTGAATTGGAGAGTAGCGCACACTGAAATTGTTCGATTGCCGCTGCACCAACAATAGAGGAAGCTAATGACAAGGATCATGAAGCTTGGACGATCTTCTCTTGAGCGTCGCAGTCGACAAGGTCGCGTGCCCCTCACGAGTGGTGCGGCAACCACCTGTCTTGTTGTCTTGTTGGTAGAAGGCGGTGAACCTCGAACTATGAGGAAGCGATGATGAGCCCGGACTACGAGAAATGGTGGAAGCCATGAAATCAAATTGGGATCCATGCGAAAACCAAGTATGGACTTTGGTGGATCCTCCTAGCGACCAAGGCCGTTGAGTGCAAATGGATATTCAAGAAGAAGAAAGCAGCGGATGGTAATGTTACCGTCTATAAAGCACGGCTTGCATAAAGGTTTTCGACAAGTTCAAGGTGTTGACTACGATGAGACTTTCTTTCCCGTAGCGATGTTTAAGTCCATTCGGATTTTATTAGCAATTGCTGCGTTTCATGATTATGAAATATGGCAGATGGATATCAAGACTGCTTTCCTCAATGGCAACATTGATGAAGAGTTGTATATGATGCAACCCGAGGGTTTTGTCGATCCTAAGGATGCTAGTAAAGTATGCAAACTTCAGCGTTCCATTTATGGAATGAAGCAAGCATCTCGGAGTTGGAACCTTCGTTTTGATCAAGTGATCAAGAGCTTTGGATTTGTTCCAAATTGCTACGAAGCTTGCATCTACAAGAAAGTGAGTGAGAGCTCGGTGACGTTTCTGGTACTGTATGTGGATGACATATTGATTATCGGAAATGACATCAACATGCTTAACGATGTGAAGAGTTATTTGAACAAGTGTTTTTCAATGAAAGACCTAGGTGAAGCTGCTTATATATTGGGCATCAAGATCTATAGAGATAGACAAAGGCGCTGATAGCTTTAAGCGAGTACATACCTAGACAAAGTTACGAAAAGGTTCGGAATGGATAAGGCAAAGAAAGGTTCGGTGCCTATGTTGTCGGTAAGATATTGAGCAAGGCTCGGTGTCCACTACGGTAAATGATAGGGAAGCTATGAGCAAAGTGCCTTATGCCTCGGCCATAGGTTCCATCATGTATGCCATCTTGTGTACTAGGACGGATGTGTCAAATGCTCTTAGTTTGTGACGAGATATCAAAGTGATCCGAGTGGAACGGTGGACACCGTGAAGAACATCCTAAAGTACCTAAATAGAACTAAAGAAATGTTCTTAGTCTATGGGGTGATGAACGACTTGTCGTAAAGGTTACGTCGATGCTAGTTTCGACACCGACAAGGATGATTCAAATCTCGACGGGATCGTTTATATTTTGAATGGAGGCTGTTTGGAGAAGCTGCAAGCAAAGCGTGATCGCGGGATCTCTGATGAAAGCGGAATACATGGCTGCTGCGAAGCGTCAAGTGAAGGAGTTTGGATCGAAACTTCATCATTGAGCTTGGCGTGGTTCAAGTGCATTGGACCCCTTGGAGATATTGTGTGACAACACTGGCGCCATAGCACTCGCTAAGGAACCAAGATATCATCCAAAGACCAAGCATATCAACATAAGTTTCATATAATCCGAGATTATATAGCGGATGGAGATCGAAGATTAGCAAAGTACATACGGATCTGAATGTCGCAGATCCATTGACTAAACCTCTTCCACGTGTAAAACATGATCAACACCTCGATTGCCATGGGTATGAGATTGTTGCCGGATGTAAACTAGATTATTGACTCTAGTGCAAGTGGGAGGCTGTTGGAATTATGCCCTAGAGGCAATAATAAAGATGTTATTATTATAATTCTTGTTCATGATAAAGTTTATATTCCATGCTAGAATTGTATTAGCGGAAACATTAATACTTGTGTGGTTTGTGAACAACACCGTGTCCCTGATGCGCCTCTAAGGACTAGCTCATTGATCAATGATGGTTAAGGTTTCCTAATCATAGACATGAGTTGTCAATTGATAATGAGATCATATCATTGGGAGAATGATATGATGGAGACCAAACTAAGCGAAGCAATTAGATCGTTTCATCGTGTTCATCTTTGCGAAGCTTTTCCTATGTCAAATATTGTATTCCTTAGACCATGAGATAATGCAACTCACAGTACGGAAGAAAGCTTTGAGGTCATCAAGCGTCATCCTATGAGAGGGTGATCATAAAGGTGTCTCTCGGTGATCGGAAAGTATCATTGGGTTGTATGTATCGAGATGGAATTTGTCCCTTCAAGTCGGAGAGATATACTTGGGCCCACTCGTGTCGATATCAACACCGCTTGCAAGCATGTGGTTAAGGAGTTAATCACAAAGTGATATCGGATTACGGAACAGTAAAGTACTTGTTGTGAGCGAGATTGAACTAGGTATGGCCAGTGCAAGCGATCGAATCTCGGGCAAGTAAAATATCGCGAGGCGAAGGGAATATATATGTGATTGATTGAATCCGGCATCGTGGTTCATCGATATGATCATCGATGAATGTGTGGAATCAATATGGGTGCCAGACCCATTGATTATTGATAGAAGATCATGTGTGCATATTCTCGAACCTGCGGTCACACACTTAACGTATCTCGCGCTAGGATAGATTGGATAATTGGTTTATGAATTTTGTTGAGTCTCGGATGGGATCCGGGATATCACGAGAGGTTCGGAATGGTCGGAGAATAAGATTCATATAAAGCGGTGCAGTTTTGGAGTTGAATTGTTCGGGTTAATCGGTATTGTGCGGAAGCTTCTAGAACCTTCGGAAGGGACCAACGTGGCCCCACCTTCGGGAGGGCATGGGCCTATGAGGGAGTGTCCTGGCGCATTGGGCCGGGGCACAAGGCCCCATAGGGCCCAGCCGATTCTAGAGATTTGACTCGTTTAAATCTCGGGATAGAATTTCTAGATAAGGAGAGTTTAAATCGTTTAAACTAGAGATAGGATTTCTAGATAAGGAGAGTTTAAATTGTTTAAACTAGAGATAGGCTTGGAGGAGGGCAAGGGCTGGCCGCCCCCTCTATATATAGAGGGTGGTGCGCCTCCCATACACACCTTCCTCCAAGCCCTAGCAGCCTTGCTACCTTCCTCTCCCTCCCATTGTTTGTAGGCGAAGCCTGCAGGAAATTCTCCACCATATACACCACGCCGTCTTTGTAGATCCAATCTATCTCTCCACCATACTCGCTGGTCAGAAAGGAGGAGGCGTCGAGGTCTTTGCGTGTGCATCTCACGAGGCACCGCCACTTGTGGTGCTAGATCGGATCGGATCGCGAGGAGGAGAAGCGAAATCGACTACATCACCCACGTTAAATGAGCGTTCATTTGCGAATCTTCAAGGGTATGAAGATCTAATCCAATCTCTCTCGTTGTTTGCATCTCCTAGATTAGATCTTGGCTTTCCCTCTGTTCGCTCCGTAGAAAATTTTGATTTACTATGCCGCGAAACCCTTCAGAGACATCCGTGGAGGAAGAAGTGGTGGCGGCGATCGGTGCAGGTGGCGTCATGGAGGTCGCCATGCGGCAACATGGTATGGGGAGGTGTTGTGCAAGTCGTGGCTCTAATCGGAAGGAGGGGTTGAGAGAGGGATTTCTTGGTTATAGTTGACGCCTACACTTGCGTGTATGGCGCACCCGAACGGTCGACCAGATCGTCCTCGGAGGAATTCTATCATTCCCCATATAATTATGGATTCTGTTAGAAACCACGCACAAAATTTCCTGAGATTCCAAAAGAAATATTTATTCTAAATGCAAGTGCACAGTGCTAGATCTATGCAAACCTCGAGCTATTAACACATTTGGTAACTCAACTTGTATTTCGATTACATTTTAGTCTCACTTTTTGCAAATTGTACACCAAAAATACCACAACTCACTACCGGAAAATTAGTCATTGTCATGCATTTTTCCTTTGTCGTGGGCTTGAGCACGGCAAAGAGTTTTTTGTCGTGGCACCCAGATATGTAGCGCACGTCACAGAAGAAGGCACGCTAAAATAGCATAGAACGCACGGCAAAAAAACAGCGCACGACAACGCAAGGCCCACGGCAAAAAAACGACACACGGCAAACTCTTTGTATGGGACCCAATGGCTAGACACACGGCAAAGAGCGGTTGCACGACAATGGTTGGACGAGGCCCACCGCCATGGCGCCGTCCCGCCCAGTGCGTCAAGTTACTTTTCGTTATCTTGCGTCGCTGCTTGGTACACGGCAACGGGTTTGTCGTGCATTTATGGCGAAGGGCACGAAAAAGGCTGCTTTGCCGTCTTATTTTTTATCGTGTAGACTTTGTCGTGTAGTTGTACACGACAAAAGTTTTACCGTGCATTGATGCTCAACTGTTTTACAGGCTGAGATCATGCGCCCACCACGTCTTTAGTATCTGTACGTTGTTTAGTAGGGTAAAAAATGCAAATTTAGACAAAATCAAGTCACTTGAATTTTAGTGTGTAGATACATGCGAACCTATTTAGATGACTCAAGTCACTTCACCTACTGCTTGTGCTATCTGAAACTCTTACCCATCTTCTACATCATCTTGTGACAAACAAACAAGCATACAATTGGAGCAATGCAAACATTATGGGAGATGGTCCACAAATTTACCCCCGTGGACCAACATTTGCAATTGACATGTGACATTCGTGACAATTTAAATCTAAAAATAGACAATAAATACTGTGATTTTTCTCTCTCCTAGACACATGTCAAATGCAGGAATTGGTCCACCGGGGTGAATTTGTGGATCAGGTCCCATAGAATTATTTTCTGCAAACAAGCATACAATTTGAGACAAACCACTCATATATTGCCAACTGACTGATTGGAACATTGACACCACTAGATCACATCCACACACACAGGAGCTAATTAACACTAGAGCAGCTTCTTCACTTCTCCTTCACCCTTCTCCATCTTCTTCTCCTTCTACATTATCTTGTTCTTATCTACAATTGCTACTTACATTCTAAGTGAATTACAGTAAGATGCATTCCGTACATGTAGCATTACTGTTCCATCAGTCAGGAATTTGCACTTCCCAGTTGATGTCTCAACTGTCTAGTACCATGTTAAACTTGGAGGAAAACGAAAAGAGGTGGCATATATCTTGCAAGTTCTGAGAACCATAAAAATTCTGAGAACATAGATCAACAAGTTCTGAGAACCATAAAAATTTAACAAGCTTGCTGAGATGCGGTCTTGCACAACCGTAACAAATTTTGCATGACAAGACTATTTTCGAAACCATAATTCCTGACAGGAAAATGCTAAATACTATTTTGAGATGCAGCAGCAACAAGGAACACGCTATATGAGCATCACAAGCAACCAACCAGATGCAACAACATAGATCAACTACTACAACCAGCTGCAGTAAATAGTTTTAACCATCACAAACAGTACCAACATCTAGAACCCATCTGCAGGGTAGTACACTACTAAATTTAACTAGAAGGTTTTCTTTCACCCAAAAGGACTGCCAGCGATCCAATTCCAGTTCCAGCCGCCGTCTCCCATACCAAAGAGATGCAGCAAGCAGTCTAAATATATATAAATAGGCTATATAACACATGCGACCGACCAGCCAAAAATCGGAGCCTGGCCTCAACCAACGAGGTGAATGGCTTCTGCCTCTTCATCTTCTTCAACAATGGTGGCAGCAGCCTCAGCACTCCTCATTCCTCCGCCTACAGAGGGATTCGGTTGCCGCTGACACCCGCCTTGGCGCTGCTCCTGGTCCTGCTAGCAGGGCTGCCACCTCCGTCCGCCAGCCCGCTGATCCTCGTCATCCGGCGAGCGCTGCTGGTAGCAGCAGGGCTACCATCTGCATCACCGGTAGCCTTCAGGCCGCCCCTCGTCGACCTGCGAGGGCTGCTGGCAGAAGGACTGCCGCCATTGGCGGCCGTCACAGCGCTCTCTTCAACAGCAGCAGAACTGGTCTTCTTCCTTTTTCCAGCGCCAGCTTCGGTGGTGGCTGTACCAGCGCCACGCCCCTTGCGCTTCTTCTGAACCTGCTGCTGCTCACCTTCCTCCTTGCTTTCAGCTATCTCAGCTTCGGTGGTGGCTGTACCAGCGCCACGCCCCTTGCGCTTCTTCTGAACCTGCTGCTGCTCACCTTCCTCCTTGCTTTCAGCTATCTCAGTACCCTTCTTCATCTCCTGCCCTTTCCCTTCGGCTGGATTGTCCACAGCAGCAGCCGTTGTCTTGATCTTCTTCTCATCCTTGCCTTCCTTGTCATCTCCTTTACGCTTTCGAGCCTTCTTGGCAACTACTTCCTTGCTGTCCACCACGATCTTGACCACCTTCTTAACGTCAGCATCCTGTTCTCCATCAACACATTCATCAGTCTTCTTGTTCTCAGCAATGGCATTCTCTTCCTCGTTCAAGCTGCTGTCGTCATCATCTTCCTTCTCCAGGGCATCGTCGTTCTCCTCGCCAGATTCATCCATATCTTTCATATCCTCGGCGGCCTTGCTTTGCAGAGACTCGATCAGGTCCATCATCTCCCTGTTGATCTGCAAGGCAAATATCAAAAAGCATCAGCACATACTTTACAGGCCATACCATGCTTTGACAGAATTGTGTTTTAGATGTACCTGTGGGTTCTCCAGGTAGTCGCAAATGTCAGTGGGGCAGGAAGGGCATGTCTTCACAATCTTCTGCGCACGTAGAGTGCGGCCACCCCTGCTTCTCTCCCTCATAGAAGCCTTGTCATCAAATGATCCGAGCAGACAAGTCTTGCAGAAGTTATGAGCGCAGGGAGTAGTCAGTGGTTCTTTCATCACGTTGCGGCAAATGGAACACGCAAACTCTGTGTAACCAGGTACAAAAGAAACAGGTATTAAGAGAATAGCTTGGAGTAGATTCCGGTTCTTTAAAGCCAAACAAAATGTTGCAATAAAAACACACGACATAAAAACAACCTTTCAGCAGCGTTTCAGCAACAGACACATGAGCACGCCTTCGGAATTTCCTGATTTCCTCGTCAGTTACAGGATTCCCTGATTGGACGGGCTTCTTGCTGATTGGTGGAGGCTTCACCCACTTCCAATCTTCTTTGTCTTGCTAGAATCAAATATAGATAAGTTGTGAAATTTAGTATGGTAATAATGAAAGGTAACAGTCAAATATAGATCAATCGTGACATAGTATTGTGATAACGAGAGAAGAAAAAACGCGTGCACATACATCATAGTCCCATGAAGGAGATTCCTTCCTCTCAGTTATGTCAGTTGCACCTTGCAGCTCTTTAATCTTGGGAAGTGGTCTTGGCCGGTCACCATAAAGATCACTTTAACCCAAATAGCACAATAATCAGTGTAAGCAAAACACAAAGATTACTTTAAACCAAATAGCACAACATATCTGTGTAGCAAAGTCTGTTGCTTTTAACACAAAATAATATCCCAAATACAAAAAGGGTAATTTCTCAAACCTTGTCCAAGGAGCCGGTTCATTATCACAGCGCACAAAGAGGTACCGACAGACCTTGTGTGTACCCTATAAGAGAATTCAGAACAATAAATGTTACTCCAGCATTTCTTAATTCTGTAACATGTGCAGCCTGTGTACAGGATATAAAAATTACCTGAACACCGATCTTCCTCCAGCATTTCTCAATTCTGTAAACCCCATCATAGCGCACACCAGACTCGGGAGCATATGAAGAACGCTTCTCTTTATGTGACCTTTTGAAGAAGATATAGTAAAAGATAGTTCAGAAACAAGAAGATGTGATTGTGAAGGATAGGATGTGATCCATATTTGCAACAGTATGAAACATAAATCAAGCTAAGATGATTACCAAGGAGCATCATTAACAATGTAGAGCTAACAGCATTATACCACAGTATTATCTGATCATTGAACACTGGTATTTCAGGGAATAAGCATCGCAAAAGAACATACCGTACAACCCTGACAGGGTAACCCTTCAAGCAACTAACACGCAAAGACGCATTCATCTTTTCAAATTTCTGATCTGAAGATTGCTCCTTGTTTGTTCGCTTGTTCCCACTTAGATCCCTTCCACCACTGTCAGTGCAAATTATTTTAAAGAAATAGACAAATAGTAAGTGCTTGTATTTAAGATCAGGCAAGAAAATACAAGGATAGCAAGTGGTTAAGCTAGCAAACCTTCCAGTATACAGAAACCACTCCCCATGGTCCTCATCGTCGATGTAACCTCCTGAGAGTGCTACTGACTGAGCACCGTGTGTGGACTGGCCAGCAATGCCAGCTACATGAGGAAAATGAGCACCCCATTGCCTACACTCAAGGCGGTCTTCCCAGGTTTCCCCAACTAAAACACCAGTATTCCTTCTGGGGTCATTTTTTGCAAGAATGGGGCCAAAGTGATCAGGTGCGATAGTCACAAATATCTGGCCACTTGAAGCATTCGCTTTACCACTCTTCTTTGCCCTGTCAGTTGTAAAAGCCTTGTCTGGTCTATCATTATTTCTTATGTAATGATATGCATTTGCGGAGCCAGATGAGTTAGGATTCTTCTTAATCCTAGCCATACGGATAGCTACAACTAATGCTGCATTAATCCTTGGCTGTTCTGCCATCTTGGATGGGATCGGTCCTCGACATTTTCCACATGTCCTTTTTCCACTACGAATCCACTTTTCAAAGCATTTCAAGCAGAAGTTGTGGCCACATGGAGTCTGCACGAGAAAAATGCGAAATCATGATTAGAAAAGGTACCAAAAAGATGTTGAATAAATGAGACAGTGAATAGTTACAGTGTTATGGTGTCCTGAGTAGAGTATTTAGATAGAATAAAAATCTACAAGGAATGCTGGAATATGCTCAAACATAGCATAGCATCAGACAAGCAGAAACAGCAATTGGGATTTGGGTGATTGTTCGAATAGAATATTTGGGTGATTGTTTGAATAGAATATTTGGGTGATTGTTCGAATAGAATATTTGGGTGATTGTGTGAACACATGATAAACATTGCCATGCATGAGCTAGTTTTGATGAATATACTAGTCTAGCTTCAAATATAGTAAAAGATCGGCTATGTCTCCAGAACTTAATGAAGGATCTGCTATGCCAAGCAACCTTTTATACACGCCATAATTTGTTTATACCAAGCAACCTTTTAGCTGCAATATCAATCACATATTCAAGTATGTTGACACATTCACAAAAGAATAAACCGTCTACATAGTAGATACTAGCTAATATTGAGGCAAAACACTTGATTTAGTATGAC
Source organism: Avena longiglumis (assembly GCA_030063025.1). Lineage (NCBI taxonomy): Eukaryota > Viridiplantae > Streptophyta > Magnoliopsida > Poales > Poaceae > Avena > Avena longiglumis. The sequence continues at coordinate 35,590,470 of CP125979.1, forward strand.
ACTCCACATCCACTGTCCAACTTACAACAAGTTATACTCACTGTCATCAAGCACCTCAAAGAACAATTCTGAAACTCTTAACATGAGTTCCGTAGTTGAAAGATAAGAGCTTGCACAGCAATCTGAATATAGAACATCTAAAGATCATATAATGTTGCTTGCAATGCAGAATAATGGGCATGGAAAAAATATTATCAAGAAAGGTGTTTCCATGTCAGGAAAGAAAACAAAGGGCAGCAAGCACCGCACAAACAGAAAGTTAGTGTTTTTGGTGTTAAACATTATTGCAAGGAAAATTAGTTCTTTGCATTACAAACTGCAATAATGTCTCTGGAGAAATGGTTGTATTGATTTGAACCATCCATTTCTGTTAGAGAAGGAAACCCCTATGTGCTTTTACCCTCTTATAGTGTAGTGTGCAGTGCACTATAAAGAAACGTTCGACAAGAAAACGGTCCCTGCTAGATGAAACCATTCTAGACAAGAAAGAGGAAGCATGAGTTTGATCTCAAGAAGAACCAGCTTCCTCCTTCATGAAATCAATCACTCTGTGCTCATCAGAAAAGGCAAAAGGGACAATACATCGAATTGAGGCACCACTCATAAATACTGGACCAACCAAAGTTGAAGCATGATTCAGAAGAACATGGCTGGACCAAGTGTAACAATCGGATGATCTGTTGGCCATACAGACTGAATGGTATTTTAGGCATTCCCTTAAAAGTTTTCAGGTGATCATCGGCCGAGAACAGACAGGCTGTGATCCCCTATTCCTCTGTTACTGCAGACAAGCACACCAAAACAAATGATACAGCAGTTACAAGTACACATCTCGATCTGTTGAAATAAAGAAATCTAAGCGCAGACACGACATGAATGGGGACGGTTTGTTGACTGAACATGTGAGAAGAAATGACCCGGCCGGATATCATTTACTGCTGTACCAAGCCGCATCTAGTGATCATGCTGCAACCATAAAAACATACGGAAGCAGATCATGGTGGAACCATAAAAACAGGGCGCCGACGGGTAGATCCGTCACCCAGATGCTCGTATATTATGTATACTGTGATGAGTGGGAAAATAGCATGACAGGTATTTAATTAACAGTAAACGGCGATTGAGAAGTGGGGGGAGATGGGGGGGAAGAGAGGGGGATATCGACGTACGGTGACCGGGCGGTCGGGGAGCTTCATGCAGAAGACGCAGGAGAAGTTCTTGCCGACCATCTCGAGCGTGTCGTCGTCGTCGTCGCCATCCTCCTCCGCCGCCGCCTTCTTCTGCGCGGCGCCCCCTAGCAGCTCCTGGCGCGCGCGCGCCTTGTCCTGCTCGGAGAGGGCCGGGTCAGCCTCGATCCTGCGGATGGCCGCGAGCATGTCCCCGGCGGCGCCTCCGGCGCCGGCGGCGAGGGAGGGGGCGGGCGCGGCGGTGGGGGAGGAGGAGGAGTCGGGGTCGCCGGAGCAGTCGGGGCAGACCCAGGCTGCGGCGTCGGCGAGCGCGGGCGGGCGGGAGAGGCACGGGGAGTGCCACGGCGTGGCGCAGGTGGTGCAGTGGAGGAGGTCGACCTCGGCGGGGGCCTCGGCGCGGCACACCATGCACACCCCGTCCCCGTCGCACGGCAGGTCCGGCATCTTCGTCCGGTGGCGGCGGCGAGGGAGGGAGACGGATGGGGAGGGGCGGAGGGGAGGTGAGGTTTGAAAATTGAAATTTCGATTTCGGTCGGAGGGACGGTGGGCTCTGGCCTCTGGGCTGTGGTCTCCTTCTCGTGACGACGGATGAGGGTGAGATATGGGGGGAGTGGTGGGTGGGGCCCACGGGCAGTCGAGGGGCGAGTGGTGGGGCCATGTTCCCGTAGTGGGAACCCATCGGCGCGTGGAACTCGCTTGGTCCGACGCCCACGCGTACGTTCGACGAGCCCTGACACTGGACATGGGACCGGAATTTCTCGGGCCCACATGTAAGTTACAGCGAGTGGATGAACTGTGGGTGGGTACGGTGGGCGCCTGGGCGGGGTGGTCTGGGGTTCTGGGGCTGCCCCTGTCCCACGATGACTGATGACTCATGATGATGGGTCATTCACTTGTTTGGACTTCCTCATGCTGTAAAACTTTTTTTTTCCTCCTCTGCTCGACCGGCTGATTGGATAGGTGACCTGACTCCACATGCTTTCTGGCAGCGGCTTGGCATGAATCCTCGTGCTATACAAAATATATAGAGTTGGTCAAAGTTAACCGTGGTAAAAAACAGACATGTCGAGACCCGGTTTGATTAATCCACCTAAAACCGGATTGAAGGGGATCGAAGAGGATTAAGAAGGATTTTGACTTATATGGGATCTAATCCAGATCACTCCATCCCAATTCCACGTTAACCGAATAGGGTATGAGTGTGTTTGGCTTGGTCGAGATCTCCTTCGCAAAAAACTACTCCCTCCATAACGAAATATAAGACGTTTGGGAATCTCACGCTCAATTTTTTTTCTCCGCTTGACCGGCTGATTGGATAGGTGACCTGGCTCCACATGCTTTCTGGCAGGGGCTCGGCATGAATCCTCGTGCTATGCAAAATATAGAGTTGGTCAAAGTTACCCATGGTAAAAAAACACATCTTGAGTGTGTTTGGCCCTGTCCAGATCTCCTTTAAGTGAAAAAACTATAAAATATCAAAAGACTATACAATAAAAAAATTATTGGATTACTAGATGTTTTGGCAAAATAAAATAAAGAAGAAAGGCATTCTGAAACATATGACCAATAAAGAAACGAAAGAGTTAAAAAACAAATGATAAGATTGAGGAAAAGAAAAGGAAAGTGTGGATGCAAACACCATAGAGAACAAGACAGAGAGGCAACATCGATTTGGGACCACCGGAGTTCTCGTGGTCTTGGTTATGCGTTTTCTCGCAACCACGCTAGGAGGATTCTACGGGGAGTTGTCCGTTCCTTCTTCACTGTATCCGGCTCCGGTTCTACTAAGTTGTTCGTTCTTCATTTAACCAGATATCGCTCCGCCTCTACGGAGTTGCTCGGCCTTCCTCTACAGCTTCCACGGAGAGTTGTTCATTGTTTGCCAGTCGAATCTAGCTCGACTTCTGCGATGTTGCTTGTACTTCCTCGACCGAATCTGACGTAGCTTCTGAGGAGTTGTCCATCCTTCCTAGATCGTATCTGGCATATCTGCGGAGTTATCCATCATTCCTCGCTCGGATCTGGCTCGACCACGAGGAGCTTTGACCTATGGCGGTGTGACACATCATGTCATCGTTGTCGATACACCAATACAGCGCGGAACAACTCCTGGAGAAGATCAGGAGCGAGTGGAACCTTTGGGAGATAGCTAGGAGAGGAGGAAGTGCAACCGTGCCGCGAGAGTAGGCGTAGGGCTTGGGAGGGGTGTTAGGAGTGGTGTGTGTGTGTGTTAGGTTTCCCATACTCTCTGTTCGCGGTGTTGCTACGGGTTCTTGTAAATATTTTTTTTGCCTTCTATAAAGATAAGGCACGCCTTTGGTGTGCTCTCAAAAAAAATCATCGTTGTTCATGTCATGGGGGTGGTTTGGCATCGTCGACGAGGGTGGCCTAAGAGAGGGAATAAAGTTATTCATGACAGAAAAAAGACGCATAAAAATTGACATGCTACAATAGAGATGTCATCAAAATATAAAAAGAAAGGTAAAACTACAAATGACAGGAAAATTTATAAGGTACGGGTGCATCACCGTATAGAACGACAAAAACAACATCAATTTCAAACCATGAAGGTTCCCATAAGATTTGTATGTAATTACTCAACCTTCCTCAATCGAGATCTGGCCCAACTTCTCAAAATTGTTCATCCTCCCTCATCGGGATGGTTGACCTATGGCAGTGTCATAGAGGGAGGAAGAACATTTTTTTGAGAGGTTGGGTCAGACTTGGCTAGGCTTCTATTGAGTAGTTCGTCCTTCCTCGATGGGCTTTGCCTCGACCACTGCAAGATTGTTCATCCTTCTATGACCTCTACAAATATAAGTTGTTTATCCTTAATTCCTCATCTAGATCTAGGCTCGGCGACATGGGCATGAATTATGAGGTGCTATCGAGTAGCTTGAACTCTCGCAACACAACATAAAAGGCAAACGCCATTGTTGTAAAATTGGTTGCATGGCATCTAGATGGCGGCGGCGAACACAGGAGACAACCTAGTATAGGGTTTGTGTGGGGATAGGATGGGGGCAATTTTGGAACCCTACTCTTATTTCTAACCACCCTACTCTTCTTCTTTTTGAAAATCATATTATATTAAGTATGCAAGCCGCCTCATTAAAATCTTCCAGTCCCCTTAGATATCCTGATAAAAAAAATTAAAGTGAAATCCTCTAGCCACCCTACTCTTATTTCTATATGCGTTTTGTACATCGTTTTACATCCATTGTGCCAGGGAGCAAACAATATGTGTCCCACATAAATATGTGTATAATGAAGAAAATGTGCATAAAGATGTGTGCAAACCGTATCACCAAAATCCCCCGCAATCCTTACAAATGTGTGTATATATATATGTATATATATATATATATTCATTTTCAGCCCAACTTTAACCACAAAATTAAACCATGTAGGACACAAAAAAATATTCAATTCATATTTGAAAGAAGTTTCCATTCGTTAAGTTTCTGTGAGATCTTATTTCATTTTATATATGGTCAAGTACGGCTCAAAGATAAGGGACCCAACAAACCCAACCAAAAGGTGTAATACTAATAAGTAGCCAATACCATTTACTTTAATTTTTCAAGATGAGCAACCGGAAGGTCCATTAGATAGAAATCCAAGAGAACACACAATTCAGATACACTATGATCCTAGGCTCTGGTGCTCTACGCAAAAATTTGCTTACATTCAAGTGTCGTTCTACTACCTGCATACAGCAACGCACACCGATACACCTCCCGTACAACATTCCATTCTACAGCAATGTCCAATAACATTGTGCAAAAGGAAGAAAAGAAAAAACCAAACCAGACAAATCTAAGAGTCTATAGCAGCAACCAGACAGGCATCACATGACAAACAGTGGCCAGAGATCATAAAACAGCACCGTTACTCTTCTTGCCCAGACTCCTCCTTGTCGAGCTTGATCATGTCATCGATCCTCACAATGGTAATGGCCGCTTCCGTGGCGAACTGTAGAGGGAAGGAAATGTATGACACACACGCGGCGGATCACAGATACGGAGGGTGACGAGAAAGCTAACAGGTTAAGCGTGGGTACAGACCTGGATGATCTTCACTTTGCTCATGGCTGGCTCGATCACGCCATATTCCAGGTTGTTGCGGATGATACCTTTCGACAGGTCAAGACCCATGCTGTGGCAAAATGGAACAAATTCAACATGTGCAGTGGAAGGAAAAAAACGGAGATGTGCAGTAACAGAACAAACAGTGACGGAAAACTTAAAAAACTGTAAGCAGTTATTTTTACCAAATTATGCATCTAGGTGCACTTTCCCAACGACTAAGTCCAAAATTTAAATAATAGGTATTCTGGCAATAACACTTCACGTAAAGAAAGCTTCGACTGCAATGAATCTTGCAGTATACTGTGTAAACAAAAAATAGGGGATATTGTCTGGCATATACAATTGCTTAATAAGCACATCCCAGAGTGCTTAATTACTTTCGTTTAGAGGGTGGTTAAATTAATCTGGAAAGGCCCATGCCTTTGCAAATGTAAATTAGAGGAACAGTAATCCATTTGGATATGTAACGGGATTATAAATTCTGTAATTACCTTGAATAGTGTTGCTTATCAGCCTTTGTTTGGGCAGTATGATGATATGCCCTAAGCTTTGCTACAAGCTCAGTTGCATCTTTGGCAGCATTAACAGAGAGGACCTGTCATCACACATCCATATTCCCATTAGTATATTATGTGGTTCAGTATGCAAGTATCATACATATATCAAATATAATTGATCAAACCTTCGGTATGATTAACAAAGATTCTGCGAATTCAGCAATTGCCAGCTGTTCCCTAGATCCAAGAGTTGTAGCTAGATTCTCCAAGTACACAGACAATGCAGCTTCTACAGCGCCACCACCAGCAACTACCTGCATGAGCCGCATACATGTTAAATACACTACTAAAGAAAATTAGTTTCTAAAGACAGTGTTTGTGTGTGTGTGCACATTTGGGTGCATTGGGAGGGGAGATACGCTGCCGTGATATGTTCTAGTTAGTTAAAATAAAATGACACCTACACTTACAGATCTGCATTCACCAACCACAAAAGAGGATTTAATGCTAGAACTACTTTGTGCGATGACAGATGAAAAAATTCAGATACTAAAGAATTAAGTGGCTCATTCAAGTGACGACATTTTAACTGTTCCTATTCATGAAAACAGTTCATGATAAATGGGCATGCAGCTATTGACAACAAGGTCTAAATAAAAAATTGTGGAGATAGTCGCAAGCATGGGCCAACAACAAGCACGGTATAAGAAAGAAACTTGGGAAAATATTAACATGACAACCAGGATGCGCCAGCTAAACTTTTAACTGCAAGCCTCACTTAGTAGCAACTAAAATGCTATAAGAAAAACACATTAATGTTTCCTCATGTTCCATATATATCATGACAACTGAAACATGTTGTATTCAACAGGGGACAAACAACACAAGTAAATGAACAGCAGCAGAAGGCTCTACCATATTGGATTCCAAAGTTCTCTTCACAATGCAGAGCGCATCGTGCAAAGATCGTTCAACCTCATCTAGCATGAAGTCATTTGCTCCTCTTAGAATAATGGAAACCTGCATAAAAGATACGCAAAGTGTGATGCCTCTAGCTTCAAAACAAAGGTTGTTGTCATTCGTAGTAAAGCTAACTCAAGAGTCAAGATTGGCATAAAAAGACTAACCGCACTTGTGTTCTTTGTGCCTTTCACCAGAATTATTTCATCATCGGAAATCCGTTCCTCAACAACCTCATCGGCATGTCCAAGGAATGATGGATCAAATGTTTCTTCACCCTCCATGTCAGCAAAAGTAGTCACCTGCAGGTTCTTATCACTTCAGGATATTGACAAACCATTCACTTGGGCTTGAAAAGGTGATTATTTGCCTTGTTACTTGGGAATGTCAAGGGTAGAAGTTGTTTTACTAATAAAGTTATATTTTAGTCAATTTATAGCACCTTCAAATCTACCATGCTCGAATAACATATTCAGAAACAGGAATTAATCAAATAAACGAATTCCAATAGTACAAGGGCATTGAATTCAGACGATGCATTGCATATTCCCTTAGAATCTTAGCACACAGTTGAAGCAACTTTATTAGGATTTCAAAGAAAAGTAAGTTCATGGGAGCACCAACTAGTCATGAATGAGATAAAGAAAAACAGCTTGAACATAAACAATAGGAAGAAATAAAGCATACCATTGTTGCACCTGTTGCCTTGGCAACATGGCGCAAATCCTCCTTACGCACACGTCTAACCGCAATTGCCCCGGCCTCAACAAAGTACTGAAATGATGTTTTGTCACACAACGATAAAGCACATTTAGTTACAGTCATCAGGAAGTGATATCCATATACATCACAATAACACAGTAGATATTTTCAAACCATAAAAAATGAATCAGTTATGAAACAGAAACTTCTGAGGACATAAATTTCAGATCGAGTACTGTTGGAAGGGAATGTACGATGGCAGTGATATCCATTAAATTCTAAGTGTAGTACAACAGGTTCTGTGTGCACCACCCAACCAAAAGTGCCAGCAGCTAAGCAGAACGACATTCAGTACTAGCATGGACCAGTTCAACTAAATACATAAATAGTTTGTGCTGCAGTGCTGGGTAACCAAGTATAAAATCATATCAAGAACAGGAACAGCAACTGTTTCTGCGCTAGTTGATGAAAAAGTACCTTCAATGACATATCATCAATACCCTTGGTGGTAAATACAACATTAGCACCAGCCTTGAGAACTTTCTCAATTCGCTCCTTCGTTATGTCAGATTCTCTACGGAAAAAGGGTATTAGGTATACTGCAAGAGATCATTAAATGGAAAATAAATTGATTGAATGATTGTAAAGGAAAAAGGCATGAAGATCTATCAGAAGAAATGAGAAACAAACAGGATAATGGAGCACACCTATTGCAGATTCATTGGGGAGATAACAGCAGTAGGTATAATGATGAACTGCGAAAGAGAAAGATTAACATACCTCTGTCGGATCTTCTCCAATTCCCTTGGATCAGATACAAGGACTTGAACACCCATTTGCATTTTTGTCTTCTGAAGGTTAAAATCAAGACAAGCAATTCTAGCAGGGGTTACTCTAGTAGGCATTCCTTGAGCTGCACGGCCAGAATTCAGTGCATAACCATTCAGCAGGTAACTTTCCTTGCTACTTTTACCATGAGCTTTCAAAATATTGATACTCTGCAGAACAGACAAAGCAATCATTTACAAGCAAAAACTTAAGAGGCAGAAACAACAAATTCCCATCCTTGCGTTAAATGAACCAAACATCACCGTCAAATACATAAAAGCACATCACCAAATTATTATGAGAATAGTTTAAGTGGCAGCAAGATTGCTGATATGAATATCAAGAAAAAAGAGAGCACGATATTAAGAAAGACATTAGATTACCTTACCTTACACTAGCACATGAAATATCAAGACGTTAAACACATGACCAAACAAAAAAAAACAAATGGCACAACATAACAAACTGGTAGAATACATGTGTCTGAAGTGTCTATACAAGGTTATACAACTAAAAATCTACATTCAAAAAGAAGGGGCACAGTAACAGAAAAAGAGTGCAATATTACAATTGCACATAACTTGATATATCAAATACGAATAGAAAAAATTGATTTAACGAAGTAATGCTTTAATGCACTTTATTTACCTTGATTGGATACTTTACTTCTCCCTTGGAGTTCGTAGTCTTCACAGCTTGAACTGCATCTACAACCTAAGAAACCAATGCCAAGTCAACTGACTATCGCATTTCTTCAACCAAGGCTAACAAGACGACAATGGAATATCTAACTTTTGGTCCCAGAGATAAGAAACTTATCAGATAAACACCATAACATGGCAGTATTATCAAAATAATAGATCAGCTACCTCAAATACATGCATAGCTTAAATAATTAATTACGGGGTTAACAGATGCGACCAAATCAAGTACATGACAACTATACCATCTAATTTAAGACCTTCACTCTGCACACGCTGTAAAAACAAGGCATGATTAAGAAACCAAAAGTACACATCTGACCACAGGAACTTACCAGATTTGCAAAGAAATCGCTGTCGGTGTGGATCAGTTTCGAAGACATGCTAGTTTTTGCACAGTTTATAAGGGAATCTTTTCCAAGTTTATCAACCTAAGAAAGTTGGATGGATATTCATGTCAGCGTGACAATAAGCACAGAATAGAACAGAGCGCTACTGCCATTAGTTCCGGATAGAATATTTTTTTATTTACCTTGACAGACAGCTTTTCTTCAACATACTTGCAAGCTTCACGCATAGCAAGCTGGTAGAACACGAAGGTGAAAAATTAAGTATAGAAAGCCATTAGGTGGTTTCTTCAAATTGTTCATTCAGAATGAAAGAGCTACAGCAATAAACAAATATAAATTATAAGCTCACCCTGTAGCCACTGATAATAGATGTTGGATGGATTTTATTCCTCACAAGATCATTGGCTCTCTGGTAAGAAAAGGAACATCATGTGTATGAATAGCAGAATCGGAAATCTGTATGCAGGAAAAACCTGGCATTAAAGCTCTGTTCATTACCTTGAGCAACTCTGCGGCTATGATGACAACAGAAGTTGTTCCATCTCCAACCTCCCGGTCCTGGAGCTCGGCCAACTCCACAAGAACCTGCAAACAATGGAACCACAACAAAAGAAGTAAGGACAGAGCAACGAGTAAATCAAAAAAGGCCAGCTCTGACTGCCAGCCAGGTATGATTACCTTGGCTGCTGGATGCTCGACTTCCAACATCCTCAAAATGGTTGCTCCGTCGTTCGTGATGGTAACGTCACCGATATCGTCCACCAGCATCTGTCAGTCGCACATGTGCTAAGTCAGTAAATCCTAACAAGGTGTTCCTTCTTCTCCTTCTAAATTACTGGGGATCCAGGTCCTATCTACTGCTTCACTGACAAGGGAAGTGGAAAGGACATACCTTGTCGAGCCCGACAGGCCCGAGCGACGACTTGACGATGTTGGACACCGCCTGGCACGCCACCACTGCAATCAGAGGAGATTGAACGCAAATTAAACCAGGGCGCGCACGAAGGGCTACATGGCTAACTAGGGCATGGTTGGAACTCAGGCTAGGGATGGAACTCAGGCTAGGGAGATCCCAGCTTTGCTTGGATCATTCATTCGGTGGCACTTAAGAACTCTAGTCTTGCTAAACAGTAAATATTATTGCTCAAATTGCAGCCAAAACCCTTCGCCATAGGAGCCGCACGGGCAGGGGCGCAGGTCGTGCTTCAAGCGTCTCACGGGCCGCTAGCTAACCAAATGACTAGCGTTGCTTTCCTGGGCGGGACTGCGAGCGTCGCTTAGCTAGGTGACACGGATCCAAGCGAACCCCTAGATCTCACGGAACACCACGGAATCTGGCGTGAGAAGCAGCAGCAGTAGGAGGAGGAGGGCGTTACCGTTCTGTGTGCGGACGTCCTGGCCGGACTGGCGCTCGCCCATGATGTCGGGCATCTGGGCGGTGATCGGCATGGTGACGGCGACGGCGACGGCGAGGAGTGGGCTGAGGAGGCAGCAGCTCTGGAGAGTTCGAAGAGGAGCTCGCAGCGCACGAGAATGAAAGGGGTCGGCTCTGCGGGGCGGCGGCGCTAGGTTTCTCTGTGTGGGTGATCGCTGTATATCACGCGGCCCGACGTCGGCCCACAACCCGCCATTACGCCTTGGGCCAAATAGGCCGTTTTCTTCATTTATTTGCCGCGCGCTCCGCTTCCTCTTCTTTGTCTTCTTTCTCAGTTTCTGCCACGGTCCTCTATAAAAGTTATACTCCATCTGACCCATATTAATTGACGTAGATTTGTTAAAATTTGGATAAACCTATAAACTAAATAGTGTCTAGATTCATTCAAATCTAGACACGTGATTTAATTAATATGGATCGGAGGGAGTACTTTTTTCTGCGAAATTCATATATTAATAATCATTGACAGCACTAAAGAAATCCTAAAGGTAATTAAAATTACAAATGGATCGTCGGACCACCTAGCGACAACTACTGACACTATCTTTAGAATCGGACAAAGCGATTCAAAGTAGAGCTTGTTGTAGTAGATAGACGGAAAATCGTCGTGCTAAGCCCCCAAAGGATCAGTGCACCAGAGAAACAATCATCACCAAAAATAACAACCATAGATCTGATATTGACCTTAAGCTACACCAACGAATATGAAAAATGATAGGAGTCCAAGAAATCCGCCGGACACACTGACTTCATGCTCCCTCCACAAGCACTAGACGCATCACCGGAGCGATTATAGGATAGGAGAACATTGTTCTAACTTTAAGGTGTAGCCGTCGCCTCAACATTCTGAAGAAGACATATAAAAAACACCTAAGAAGGAACGAGAACCCTCCACCAATGAGGAGTTGTGGTCTGCCACACCTCCATGACCCCCAAGACCAACGAAGGAGGAGCAGACCGCAAAGTTGACCGGAAAGGGACGGAACCCTATATGGGTTTAGACACTAGAGTCGTTGTCTACCAAGCTTGCATTATCGGTACCAATTCATTTTTCTATGCCGCACCTTTGGACTCTTCTTTTATTTACACATTTTTGTTTTTGGTGTCCCCTTTATCCAAACTCTGACAAATTCAAACTCATGGACAGTCCAGATTCGCCCGTGCGTCTTCGAAACGAAGGGCGCGATGGCCCCATAAAGCTCTAGGGGAGCCTGTATGGCCTGAGTTGAATTGTACATAGATGCTGGTACATACCATGTATGTATTGTATGGTGACGTGGGCACGAACCGAACCAGATCTACCAGTATACGATATGTGGATCATGATGATAGTGCTAGTGGGAACATGGACTATACCTAACTCTACCGAGTATACCGATACGAGGATATACAAGGCTTGGATATGTGTTTTGACGGATAAACATGAAAAACTACCAGGCGAAAAATTACCCTTCGGGTTTGGAGGGATAGCCAAGCACACCTCTTATTTACAGGAGAGGAGAATTCGAAGAGGAGCTCGTAGTTCATGAGAATGAATGGGGTCGTTCTCCGGGCGACGGCGCTAGGTTTCTCGGTGTGGGTGATCGATGTATATGACGCGGGCTATCGTCATCGGCCCACATCCGGCCCTTCCACCTTGGGCCAAATAGGCCGCTTTCTTCAGTTCTTTGATGCGGCGTTCTTTTTTTTTTAGATTCTTTAAGGATGGTAATTTTATCGAGGGTCCTAGGTAAAATTTTCAAGTGAAAATTGCAACTCCTTTCCTTATGGAACATATATATCAATATGCATGGTAATCCCTCTTCTCCCACTTCCAGTTATTATGTCGATGGGATTTGACTTCTTTTTATTCCGACAATAACAAAATATCTTCTCGCATATGGGTTTTTCCTAGTGTATCCGGCATGATGGGCAAGGATATAGAGGGCTAGTTAGGCCCATGGATTTTGTGGTGCGGATAGATGCTAAATCATGAGGTAGGCACGAGAAAAGGTTTAGTTCCGTGGATGTTCCATACATATCCGTCTGACATGTGGCTCATAGGTGAGTGACATACTTTATTTTTGCTCATTAATTGTGTTAGACTCACTTAAATGCCCAACCTCCTTTGCCCCTAGGTCCAAAGACCCACGAACTCTAACTTACTAACTCTAATATAATTTAAACAAGACACCCCGCACAACCACACCTCTACGTCATCTTCATACATCATGATGTTTCCACAAAGCCACATACACCGATGAGGAAGCCACAGTCGCAAGAGCCCTCCAACAACGGTGTCGTCGGCGCGGCCCCGCGGACATGTCTGCCACCCTCCTCCTTGGTTTGGAGACGAGGCAGAGATGTTGTTGTAGTGCTGATATTGATGTGGAAGTGTTGATGTACTGCTAAAATGCTACTAAAATGTTGTTGTTATGTTGAAATCTTGTGTTGCTCATGTACATATCCGGCTGGTTTGGATTTGAGTCTATAGACTAGTAGAAAAACGTTCATTGGCGATGCTGTGAAATCACCGTTAGCGGCGTTGCTATAAATACGGCGTCACTAGTAAAGTGTAACGACAGCGCGTATCAAAAACGTTGCCGGTATGACCAAAGCGGCAGCATACGTGCCAACACACTACTCCTAAATGTGTCAACGACGGGCAAGTTCCATGTCGCTAGTACGTCACGCCAACAAAGTATTTAAATTGATATTTTCATATAATTTTTTGCATATTTTTGCAATATGTTCCGTGCATGTCGCGCGCCAATATAATTTTAAACATTTTCATGGCCGTACTTTTCATTCCAATTCAATATATATTAGTATATTACATATAGAAATAAGTGGATTTAGATCTACAGGTTGAAACCATAGAGCTACTGGCCGCGGTCATCCTCTCACTCACATACTAAACCCTAATAAAGAATCATAGAATCGAATCGATAATGACACAAGCATCCTCTTCCGGGTCCGATCCTCACTGCCGTGCTCCCCCTCGGCACGGGCGTCCTCGTTGGAGTTGACATTGACAATGCCGGCGGCCAGAGCTTCTCTCTAGAAATATGCAGGTGGGCCGCGACAAGGGTGTTTTAGATGCCGCGGCCGAGCTCAATACAAAAGCATCGCCGCTCCTCCACGTACGTTGCGTCCGACACGGGTTGCACATGCTTATCGCCGCCTTCCGCTCCTTGGCGAAGAGCCACGACCAGTACTCCCTGTCCGGGCGAGTAATGAGCCTTCTCCTTCTTCCTCAGTGGGAGCACTTGTCGCTGATGGGAAGTCTCCTCCACCAACACCCTCCCATGTGGCACCGACGCGGCAGGCAAGCCGCAAGCGCTTACCACGAATCCTTCTGGCAGTGTCGCTTGCGGTGGAACGAGGATGAGAAAGTAGGCCAACTCGTTGTCCTCGTACCGGTTAAGCGACTCCCTATCCATGGTGTTGGTGTTTGTGGAAAGGGGGGATGTGTGGACGGAGCGACTCTCTCAAAGGATTAAGTAGCGTCATGCCATTTATGGCGGCCGGCGTTGGGGAGGCGCAAAGCCGTCCACCACCTTCGTGAAAATGTAGAGATTAATTTAGCGGCACGCGGCAGATACATTTTAACAGTAGCAGTGTGGTGAGCACACAACCGGTAAAATTTGACGTGGTCCCACGTGCGTGCTAGCCCACTGACCGGTGGCGATGCATCGCCACCGCCATGCGACAAGTACGAAAAACCCGGCAACATTTGCAAGGTTGGCACATTGCTGATGTTTCTGGCCTATATTCAGACAATGCCGGACCCCGACCCAAATTCTATCTGCGTTCCGACTCATCCAAACCAAAATGGACCGCCTTTGCGTCGAGCCGCTTGAGATGGCTTGAGGAGGCAGCGCCGAAGAGAGTTTGAGGAGGAGCTGCCCTCGGCGCACAGGTATGGGTGCTAGGTGGTGGTCGTTATATACATAGAGTGAATTCCACTTTTTACCTCTTACTTCTGCATTTGTGACACATATTATCCCTTAAAGTGTAAATTCATCTAAATTGCACCTTTTAGAGGCTTCGAACCCTTTTTTTCGAAGCATATCCATTGGGTAAGGTGTGAGGTGATGAATGGGGTTAAAAATATCAAAACAACAACAAGGAATGGGACATGTGGATGAGAAAAGTCTAGACATGATTGTGGATGGTGTCCTCCGACCTTTACACATTTTGTCGCGCCACATCGACGTAGCATGTCGGTCCTATCTAACAAAAACAAGCAAAATGCTAAAATATGGAAAAGCCATGTTTAAAGCCTTCTAGATTGGATATGTTCGTAAAACCTCAACTAAATGAGGTAATATGTGTCACAAATTCAGAAATAGGGGTAAAAAGTGAAATTCACTCTTATATATAACACGGTCCAGGCCGTCGCAGGCCCACATCCCTCATTTCCACGTTGGCTCACATAGGCTGCTTTCTTCATTTCTTTGCCCCGCGCTCTGATTCCTCTTTATTAAGGTGGAAAGCTAGAAACAGAGTTCATCCATTGGAACACTATAGGGACACTCTTGCCATGATCCTAAACTTCGTCTCTAATTTACAGGCAAAGGTGTCTCATATAGCTAGAGAGAAAAATCAGTTTGCTTACAATTGTGCTCATAGGGTACAGAGGAACACTCCAAAGCGTACCCATCTTAGACTGCTCTTCGACATCTCATTTTTCCTCCTCCAGCCCTTTCATTCCCCTTATCCAAACCTCTGAATGGCTGGACTTTGTAATTCACAGTGTATAAAGTTGTTGAGCGGATGAATGAAATTTGGGTGCAAAGCACCCTCAATTTGTTGAAAAAAAAGATCCCTCTTTATTTTTTTCTTTCGACAGTAGTTCTCCCTCTTCCGTTTCTGCGCAGCTCTGCATTCTACTACTAGTTCATGCAAAACATGCGCCAGACTACAAGTCTGGAAACAAAGACAATTGTTCAGATTCGGTAAAATACCTTAAAAGTTTGATAGAAGGAACACACGACCATGAAAAAACTTCACTCTCTTATTAGTTAATTAGTTTGAGCTGAGTGAAGAGGGGAAAATCTAATTTGGGCTCTGGATCAGGACTGGGATGCCTGAAATAACTAGGATTGGGCATTCATCAAGGAAAGATGAAGGTAAGGAGATCTGTTCTCACTGTAAGATGGAGCATTTAATCAAGGTTCAACTTCTTCAAAAGTTAATTTAACAATATTGTTCTTCCATTTCAAATTTCAAATAAAAACAATATTGTTCTTGGTTACATATTTTTGAATTTTATCCATTAACAGTTAGTAAGAACATCAAATTCATACTTGCTCCTTCAGCATTACAGCAAACGAACGAAATGTCCTAGGTCAACACCATAACAGCAGTAGCCTACCCTATTTCATCAACCAACACAACACGTAATAACCAGACCGAACAACACCACTCCACTCAGAATACAAAAACGTCCATTTCATGAGAGGAAAGACCATGGCATGACATTCTGGTTGCTGCTCTTTCTTCCCAGCACACACATATCTACAAGGCAGCACATCATCAGCTGGGAGGAGACTGGTCGATGCAGGCTTACGCCGGCCGGGTCGCGACATGATCAAGGCATCTTCGAATCCTTCTTGCTCTTGCTGCTCTTCGACGAACGGAGGTCAGCGGCCCTGACCTTGATGGTGGACTTGGCAAGCGACGTAGGCTTCAGGACGCTCTTCGGGTTGATGGCCTGCCGGATCTTGAACACGGCCCATGCTGTACCAATGGCGTGGCCAGCCGCGTCCATCCCTTCGTTCGTCGCAGCAGCGGCTTTCTCTCCATACCTGAAGGAGAAGGAAGAACGGTGTGAGGGAAGATTCAGACGAGTTGTGGTACAATGAGTAGAAACAGGGATGTAAGGTAGAATGACACGTACTTGTGCGATACGAGGCCGGTCGTCACGATCGACGATGTTGATAGCACATCCTTCCCAGCCACTTCTACGGCGTCGCAGATCTTGCCTGTTGACACCAATAAAGATACATAAGAATCGAGTACCAGAAGAAAGTAAGTTAACCCTAATACTTCTAAGAATGATGTTCAGGGACACTGAAACTACAAACACCTAACAGTGGAAAACAACAGAGCACAAGAGATACACGATTTCGTAACAGACTATCACTCTTCTTTCCAAAACGATTGGATGATAACAGACTACCTGGCAACATCAAGTGCAGAACAAAATGTGCTGCCAGGACATCATGTTGTTACTAACAATAGATCCATGGCACAGAATATTTAATGAGGATCCGGCATCCCTAAACATTCAGACTGCAGGAAGTAAGGTAGCAGTTGGCAAACTGAATCAGGGTTTTGGTTCACTCAACCATATTGAAGTCTGAGGTAAGGTTGACCCGCATGATGAGTGAACTATAACAATTTTCACTCTAGGGAGCTTAATGGCATCAACAGTCAGTGAGTATCTGTACTATAACTAATTTTGCTGGCAGTGAATTCACTGTGCATGTGATGACAGTAGTTGTTATCCCGACTAATATGACAACCTTATACGAGTAGAAGCAGATGTATTTAACCATTTATAGTGTAGGCCTTAAGTATGACATACTGTGTTGTGTGTAACATGGATAATAGAGGGGACAAGGCAAAAGAAAATTGCCAGCCAATTTCCTTCCCTTACAACACTAGAATACCAGAGGTACCTATCTCCAAGAAAAGTAAGTTCATGGCATACTTCCATAGGCATATTCAAATATATCATGTGTCAGTGTGGTATGTTGATTTTATTTCACGGTGTACTGACGGTTATCATTATTCTGAACTACACCTAGATAAAAATTGTTTGACAAGCTTGTGTACATGTATTACTGGCAAGTGCTAAGAACACAAGAGGTAATGCTTGTGTACATGTGTTACTTCAAAAAAAAAAAGTATTACTGGCAAGTGCTAAGAACACAAGAGGTACTGCCAATATTAAAATAGGTCACATTCTGTTTAAAAAAAGGATCACATACCAAATCCTTCAAGCGAAGCAAGAACAATCTCTCCAGGCAATAGGCTAAAAAACTTCTTGCCAGCTTTTGAGTTAGCCAATGAACTTGTAACATAGCTAGAAACCTTCACGACTCCAGACAGTATTCCAGTTGCCACTTTCTCAGACATTTTTGTCACCTTCTTAGCCCTGCCAGCAAATATAAGAAATACCAAAATGAGACAACACAATCAGGTTAAGCAAGGGCACAAGTTGTCTAAAACATTTGATTAGGGTCAAGATTATGTCAAGCACAACGCACTTGGTAATAAAAACGACAACATTCTCGAAAACAACATTTCGTGGTTACAAGAAGCATTCCCAAGTTTAATTTAGTCCAGTTGCAAAATATTTCCCAACTGAAATACCATTAACGAAGAATGAGATACCCATAATGGCATACTGAATCAGGACTTGAACTACTGATCTAACAATGAACTATAATGTGCCCAAACCCTGAAGCATTTCCACATAGTACATCAGAAATTCCACTGGAGAAAAACGCATGATGGCTGCAAATTAAAAAGCACATTTGATATGAAGAACTGAGGAAGAAAGTACTACCTTTTGATCCGCTTGAGCATCTCGGGGGTGACCTCGGCTTCAGTGTCGCCGGGCTGGATCCTCTTCCTGAGGACCTCGTTCCCCCAGTGGAGCCTGTCCACCGTCATCACCCCGCACCAGAGAATCCCCTTGGCCAGGTGCTCTGCGCCCGAGGCGATCGCCTTGGCCACCGAGCCGCCGTACTCCTCGACGTTCGGCGCCACGGCCGTCCAGTACGCGGCGGCCTCCACCTCTCCCCGCACCTTGCCGGCGAGCCCCTCGCTGCCGACGACGGAGTGGACGGAGAACCTGGTGCTGGCGCTGAGGATGCCGTCGAGGCGCGGGTCGGGTTTGGAGAGGGTGAGGCCGTAGTGGAGCGGGTCGGGGGCCGGGTCGTCGGGGGAGGCGGGCACGGTGAGGGAGAAGGAGTAGTGGCAGGGGTCGAGCTTGACGGCGGCGACGTCGCGGGCCAGCGGCCACCGGATGGGGCCGACGAGCGCGATGGCGGCCAGGGAGGTGTCGCCGGCGCGGATGCGGTGCAGGGAGAGGTCGCCGGCGGCCAGCGGGTGGCTGCGGTGGCGGTCTATGAGGTGGAGCTGCGCGCCAGGGACGCGGAGGAGCACTTCCTCCGAGGGCGGCGGCGCTCCGTCGGGGGTGCCGTGGGACGACGGGATCTGGACCGGCGCCAGGTCGGCCATGGCGAGCGTCGGGTAGAGCGGCGGGGCGGAGGGGGATGGGTAGCTCGGGTTAGGGTTCGTGGGGTTGTGGGATGCCATGGGGATTGCAGTGCGGGAGAGTTTTAAGGTGGGAAGGGGAACACGGCGACGGCGAGGGAGGTCGGCGGCGACGTGGCTCTTGTATAGGGCGCCGCGGCCGCGTGCGTGGCGACGGGGCGTTGGCTGTTTGGGTCCACGCGGTTGGGGAAGGTGGGGCCCGGCTTCGCGGTTGGGGTAGTTCATTTATGGGTGATGAAGTCTTCAGGTCAATGACCTGTGGGACCAATGTCCTCTGTTGCTTATCTTCTAACCGTTGTAGACCCCACTGTCGGTGACGTATTAGGTTGGAAACTGACGTGGATAGACTCGTTGACCAGGTTGGAAACTGTCTGACGAGTGGGGCACGCCAGCAGCCTCACAGGCCGGAAGCTGGCTCGAAAGCCACTCTACCCATGGAGTTTTCCTCCATGAGTAAGCAACTTCAAGAGCAAGAATACGTTAAAGAAAACTTTAAGGGCTAACTAAGAAAACTTTGCAAAGAAATCCTGAGCAAATTAAGGATCCTAGTTATGCGAATAAGTTGACCTGCACGATGGAAATTATCTAAAGGTCCCATGAAAATTCTTTGGAGAAAGAAGAAACGATCAGATTTGAACGACTCAAAATTAATACTCACCTCCATAATTGCCGCTATTTTTTTCGATATATGGCGTTTTATTAAAAGTTTTAAGCATTATATCCGGTCTCTACATCCTACTAGGATGCACAGCCGAAAAAGTCTACATATCAATGCAAAGAAAATAAAAGGAAAGCGTACATATCATGATGGGACAATGTAAAAACGCCTAAGATACTGATGAAGTACCGACTCGTATGTTTCCATGCATGCGGGTAAATAAATCTCACGCACAGTATCCTCCAGCCATGTATACACCTTCATAAAAAGGTCGTGATATTTCGCACGACGTAGGGTCGACCAAGAACTTACGGTGTTGGTACACCACTAAACGACCCGTAAAAGAGAATATTTTTTATTATTAAACACTTTATCATTTCTACATAGCCATAGCGACCATATAATGACAATCCTCCAACCCTGAGTAGTAACTTAAACTTGTGATCTATACCACGTAACCAATTTTTAATTATGTTGGCAATACTACTTGATGGATACAAGTCAGAAAGTGCTTGAGTAACTGACAATATAGGCCCGAAATTGTATTGGAAAAACATGTGCTTGATTGTCTCATTGTGATGACAGAACACACGCGATGGATTCCCGTGCCAATTCCGTTTAGTAAGATTATCTTTAGTAAGGATAACCCCTCGAGAACGATACCAAGCAATTTTTTATTTTTCTGTGGTATTTTCATCTTCCGGATAATCCTATTATCCAAAACTGATATGGCTGACATAGAATAAACCATTCTCGCCTAAATTAATTGAAATTTATCAGGCTCAGACAACAGTTGAACATCTGCTAAGCGATATAGTAATGCAATCCAAGAGTATGGTCTTGTTCCGAACAAATCTCTTATAAAAGTCACATTTGGAGGAAATGATTCTGATATCATGAAGATTGTTTCATCCTTATAACGGACAATAGAATACAATGCGGGATATCGTTCATGGAGCGTAGCATTACCTATCCACTTATCCTCCTAGACGCTACTTAAAACCCTTATAAAACGTATCCACGTGCACACTTTTTCCTATGAGGCGACAACTAGGGTTCCACCATAGTCGTTGCCGTCATAATCTCCGTCCCATCGTCTTCAACCGAGAATTGATGGGTCCCCACCTCATATTTGCTACTCCGCTAGCAGGAGGGGCTGGAGACCTCAGCATTGTGGCAAGATATATAAAGTTAGAGTTTTGTCAACCGACAGGTTATTATGGTGGCAGCGGGCTTTATGGGTCCGCTTTAGGCCTGGCCGGACCTTCTTGGGACTGGTATGCCTCCTTGGAGGTTTTATAGGCCCGCTAGGCCCGACCGGTCACGACCAGGACCGGTATGCCTTGCGGCCGCATCCGGTCGACTACTGCCTTAGGCGGTGGAAGTTGTTCCCTCCCGTGCAGTCGTAGCTCTAATGTCCCATGCTCGAGCTTCACTTCGCCTCCAATTTGTAGAGCTCGTGACGATGGCTTTAGGGAGACGACGATGGAGGCTTAGTAACCGTGGGGGCGCAGGTTGGTGGGTGGCAAGATCGGTGGCGTTGAGGCCTCATCCTCGAGGGGATCCTCTGTATCTGTAACATCCCAGCATTTAGGAACCACCGAAGGGTAGATTTAGGAATTTGTGATATTGCATGCATTTATCTGTGAAAATATGGGTAAATTTTTCGTCAAATAAAAACCTAAAGTGATCAAGGTTTCTTTCATGCTTTGAGATTAGGTTTAGTCTTGAAGGATGATTGTTATAAACTTTGATATGATCTTTGTGGATTAGAGTGTTTTGGGGAAATGAAATTTGAATTTAAATTTGAATATTTGATTTATAATTCAGAAGAATTTAGAATTATGTTTTAGTATTTTGAATTAGTCAAGATATGATGATTAATAGCTCAAAAATTAAATAAATAACATAATAAATAAAATGAATATTTATTCCATAAACAAATAAGTTACAAAAATGTAACTTATGTAAATAAGCAACAACCTTTACAATAGTAATTAAATGGAAGAATAATATTTCTTTATTGAATAATAGTATAATCTTTATTACAAAAAGATAAAAATAAAATTACAAAAGAATAAAGAAGTATTACATATGACTATTATACAAAGAAAAAGAAAAACTAAACTAAAATCTTGAATTCCCAAGTCTGGTACGTGCAAAACAAACACAAACAAAAAGAAAGAAAGTTAAGGTTAAAATTATATTACTCTCAGAATTGACGGTGAAGTGCACTGTTCAAAATTTCATCATAGAGTAATCTTTTAAAGGGGCAAGTTTCACCAATATGAAAGAATATATCTTTCATAATTTTTAAGCCATAAGTCAAATAAACAGCAAGGAGGGGCAAGTTTCACTAGCCAAGTAAATGGTAATCTGATAAAAGTAACTCTCAAATTCAGAACATATCCACAAGGTGTGCAACAGGCACACAGGCAGCACACACACCAAACTGCATGGTGTGTGATGTCAGCACCACAACAACACCTCAATCACATAAAACTGCTCAGCACAGCCGTGGGAAGCAAACCCACATCATTTTCTTGCTTCATACACACCAAGCACAGAAGCCCAGCAGCTAAACCAAGCAAAATCCAAGCTAGACCACACCAATCAAAACCCTAGATCACATCACCAAGATGTTGACATAAGGAGGGGGTAGATCAGGTGGATAGCAAGACCAAGATCAAGCCATCAGGACTAGGAGGTGAAGGGCTAGATCAAGGACAAGCCTAGGAGCTGGAAATACCAGGAGAGCACCAGATCAAGTTAGCACAAGATCAACCACTGGCAACCCCAACATCAAATGAGTGTGGTGAGTAAAATAGACCATCACATGATCTATCTGTCTCAGATTAGACAAGTATTCATGATTTGTCTCTTACTCAAATTCTCAGAAAACACCCAAGTGGGGTGAATCCATCACTGAACTTTTAAACACTAAAAGCAATCAGAAAACTATAAAGATCCAACTAAGATCTCAGGACAACATCATTGATCTAAGCTATCAAGCTATATTTCAATTCAAGAATGAATATAGCCAAGATTTAAACTTCTAGGCACATCTCTTAAATAGGAGTAGCACCTTAGAATTTAATCTTATGGATCTATATAAGTTATCAAGCCTACAATTAATTTCCCCAACTTTGATTCAAGAAACAGTAGTTGGTATCACTACCAGAACCAATCCATGAGAAACAATAAGACAAAGGCTTAATCCCTAAACCTTAGACCAATATGATGGGTTCTAGGGATGCAAGGAAAGAGAATTCCACCTATCTATAATGACAAGCTAATATTAAGCTTGAACACGACAAAACTAAGTTATAGAATCTAATCTTGTGTGCCATACAAGGATGGTGTCACAAGAACAATTCTAAACTAAGCAGGTTAAGCATCCAATCTTCACAACTACAACCAATCCACTATAAATAATTTTCCTGACATTACAAGAATCATAATCAGGAAAATCCATATACATATCTTCACTGTAAAAGACCATTTGATCTCAAGCTATATATGAACTCTTAAGCCAATAGTACTAATACAGTGACTTCATCACACAACACTCACTGTCATTAACCAAGTAAAGACAATGGTTAGCTATTAAAACCACTAGATTTCCCAAGTATTGCTTCCAGAGCAATTTTACCATCTAAATCATATACAAATTAATCCATAAAAATCATCTGGTAAACTACTAGCATCACCACAGCTAATCATAAATATCAAGCCACAGCTAACAACCACTTAGCATGCTTAGGGACCATCAAAACTTGATCCAACTCATCAGATATCTACTCCACAGAGGGGTATGAACCCTAAGCAGAACAAACCATCATAATTAGGACATGACACTAACCAGGAGATGCCACTACCAACATCTAGCATGGGATGGCCTAGCACAGAGAGCATGAGAGGGATAGGAACCACTTACCAAAGGTCCTCGCTGTAGATTAGAAGAGGAAGCAGAGAAGGCCGATGAACACGGCGGCATGGGGAGCACCCCCAAGGGGCGCTGCGACCCACACAACGCCATGGCGGCGACGATAGTCTCCCTGGAGGCAAGGAACACCACCACAACACACAGCAGCGGCGGTGTCAGCACCAACCCCACCCAAACCCTAGGGTTCTAGCAGATCGGTGCAGCCCACACGAGGGCTTGTGTCCAAATCAAATTGGACAGGAGGGTAGATCGGGGCCGACAACCTCGTCCTGCACCACAGCGGTGGCTAGGGAGGTCCACGGCGGCGTGAATCGCCGGTGGTGACACCGCTGACCATGGGGTCGGGGAAGGAGAAGAAGAGAGGTGAGCTCGAGAGAGAGAGAGAGACAAAGAGTGTTGAGCTGGATTAGGCCAGGAACCCTTCAGGGTGTTGTTTTGACTTTGCCCTACTGGGCCACAAGGGCGCAATAAGCCCAAACAATCAGCCCAAATCATTTAGAGCATGTTTTAAGAATTGGAAAAAGACCAAAATGCCCCTAAACTTAAATAAATTCTAGAAAATAAAATAAAAATCCAAAAATTATAAATAAAATATTTTTGGGTTCACAATATCCAAACTATCCAAATAAATTAAAGAAATAAAATTTTAGACATATAAATTTTATTAAGAATTTTGTAGTATATATATATCTTATGGAATTTTACAAAATTATTGAAAGATGATAAAAATAAATAAAAACCATTTTTATTATATATTAATATTTTAATATTTTAGAAAAATACTAAACAAATATTTAATACCAATTTTTGGTATTTAATGATAATTCTTAAATGAATTATTAAGTAAATAAAAAAGAAATAAAATAAAAAATACATTATTCAATAAATATTAAAGAAATTAATATTTATAAATCCTTAATTATTAAAAAGGATTTTCTATAATTTAAATCATGGGGGAGAATACATATAAAGTTAAATAATGCATTACATTACTTTTGTATAATCATTTTGCTTGTTTAAATATTGTCCTTACCGGGCAATAATGATGTTTTTGTAGACATAGAAGCTCAAGGTCCAGTGCAAGCATCAGACTTCATACCTTGCAATTACAAGGCAAGTTCATCACTTGCTCATGTCCTTTGAAGAGTCTTTATCAAAGTATTTGCAAATTGTGTGTTATCATCTATATTATAGAAAAAGAAAACATTATTTTCTCCAGATACTAAATCTTAGATATCATCCTAAGTGATGATATGATGGAGAAATAAAACTTAGGGTTCTAATTGCAATAATGATGAACAATTAGGGATTAATAACCCATGACATCAGTGATTATAGCGCCGTATATTACGCGTTAACCATGAGATTTGGAATGGGACGGAGAAGTCAGCTGTATCCTTTTCCTCTTGTATGGAGGCAAGACGACCTTAACGCGATGTTTTGATTCCTTGTGCGGATACAACATATGGGCGGGCACCCTTACGCCCCACACTTTTGGTGTCTAGATTATCTATGAATGGTGTTTAGGGATATAGTATGTAAATGGTACTATTCCGGGCATCACTAGTTCAAAGAGTCTTCGGGAACTCATAAGGGTTTTAGCCTGCCCAAAAGGGGGCTTAACGAAGGTGAGCCAACCCAGAAGGATCGTGCAGACATATGAGGTCGCGGAGAGGTCAGTGATTGGCTTAGACCAACTACTGGGCCCCACATCATGGAATTGTGGACGGGAAAGTACACCCGGTTGTGCAACAAGGAGTTGATCTCTCATGGGAAAAGTAACGTACCTCTGTAGAGTGTAAGAATTGTAACTTGTTACTCCCTGTTCTGGGAAGGAGCTACGAACACGGCAGGAAAGGAACTCCATGAAAGTTCTGGTCAACCTATGAAGGCTGATGGTCATAGATTTTCATAATAAAATCAACCTTTGAAGAAAGATTTACGAAAATTGCATAGTGCCAAAGACTGATAGTCCGAGGTGGTAGATAGAGCATCAACCTTCCTACCTTGCATATAATGAATTTGCTCGGTAACGCTGTTACTCATCCTTTCCTTTGAATCCTTGCTTAGACTCTGAGAATCCCGAAGATACTCCAATGTATGCATCTTAGAGTCAAGAGGAGGTATTCTATGAAGATCCCAACCTGTATGGAGCCATAGAAGGGGAGGACTACGACATCGTCTATGGCGGAGAGTTCCAGGAATCTGAATAATTACTATAGTTCTAGTAGCCACTTGAGCCGAGCAACATGAACAATATATAACAATAAGTTGTTGAGCTCAATTTGGAGTTTAAGTTTTAAATTTGAAACTTCCGCTGAAACACTTATATTATGGTTTGTAAGTTGAATCTTTTGGAAGTCTTGAACTTTCGGTATTGTAATAATAATAATGTGTGTATGTTTGTAATATGGACCCTCAGTGTTTACATTGTACCACTCAGGGGTGTGATATTCTGAGCGGTGTTATGTGGATGTCATGTCAACGACTATAGTGTACTACACATGCAGTGGTATGCTGGGTCACCGCAGTTGGTACCAGAGCAAATTGCTTTGACCTTAGGTTGGAAACCTAGTAAGGGTATTACCTGTAGGAGAGTGTAGCAACGATAAGGAATTCTCTAAAAGAAATATAATGGGTATTCAAATGAGAATATTCCGTTATATGTTTTAGTGTGATAATTCTTTGTTATGATGCAATATATTATTGGTTACTAATAAAAATATTTTCTTGATATATAGAGCTATGGCACCAAAGTTTCCAAAACAGACTTTGGTAAGGAAAGAGGATACTCTTGATGATTATCAAGGATCATTCACAGACCAACTTCGTCAACTTTTAATGATTTTTAGTTGTCCAACTAGAATTCCATTAAACACTATAACTTACCATGATGGTCGGATGTTATCCAAGTATCGTGTGAGTATCCAACTTCCAGAGGAGCTTGGATTATATCACGATCTGCCTATATGTGAAGGTAGGAGTCACTTAGCATCATATCATGTTGCCGTTGTGGAGGCGATAGTTAATATCCCGGAGCATAAAGCCAAGGAGTTAGAAGGTAGCACATTTTCCGTGATACCCCATGATTCTATAGACTCAGAGCCCGTACCGGATCATCTTACTTTGGTTAAGAAGCATCCTAAGTTAGCTTCCAAGTTTATGGATAGATACCAAACACTCATTGCATCTTATTATAAGACACATCAAGTGATTGTTGAAGATAAAAATGACATGTTACAGGATCTAACTGATCCGGAAAGGAGGAAGCAGTTAGCAATCCAGTTAGAGAAGGAAGCAAGTAGTAGTGCAGCACCTATCTTTAAGGATATACCTATAGATCCTGAATCTTTTATACCATATCCTTATTCACCAAGTCCGGAACCTATACATGATCCTACTATGGATACGAGGTATCAGTACCACAGGGTTCAGAGGATGGTTCAGATTCAGAACTTCCTATGGAGAATTCTGATGGTTGGAGAAGGGGATCATATGAAGGATCTCATGAACACCAGATGTCCACAGATGGTTCTGACAGAAATGTTGGACAATCTAGCTGGATGGGTGCAAGAATTAACCCTATTAACAATAGTAGAAATGCCATGTCGATAGATAATTAGGATGAAGAAGAAGATCTTGAGGAGAGAGTGTTTGAATCATCAACATCTTCTCAAAACCCAGGGAATATACATTATCCGGTGTTTAACTATCTTGCCCAAAGGAGCACCTGGGGATCAGCGGGATCTGCGTATCCTGTTGACAAATCAACGAGTGAAGCTCAGGAGATGCAGGCAGGAGATAATGTTGAATATGTTTCTAAAGACTTTTCAGCTGAGCTAGAGGGAGTCAATGCGCTCAGGTTGAGTAATGACTCAAGTCCCGACACTTCAGATACTGAGTATGTTCCTTCAGAAAGGCCATTTGTTTCACAAACTGTGCGACAAATGACACGTCATCACGGTTGGACATCAGGCATGTATGATGAGCGTAGTTACTACTAGAAGTAGGCAACTATTTAGAGGTATCAAGTACTGTGTATTGTACTCCAAGAAATAAGATAGTTAGATAAATAAGGTAGAGTTGTGATTATACCTATCTGGTATATGTTGCAATGACTTTGTATAATTATGATATTATGTATAATATGTGAAATGCATATTTGGATTTTCTTTGGATCTTCATTGTGTGACTAGTTTTGTGCGTAAAGTCGAGCTCAGAACACATGTGCATGATGTAATTATGAGTGTTCGCTTTATGTTGCAGTACTATAGGGTCATGGATATGGGTGTAGAAACCGAAGCTGAACAACAGCGAATGGAACGTGAGGCCAAGGAGAAGGCCGATGCAGATGCAGCAAGTCAGGGAGCATTACCACCACCACCAATGAGGCCGTTAATGGAGCAGAACTTTATGTAGTGTATGCAAATGATGCAAGAGACCCATAACAAGTTCATTGAGGATTTGCTGGGGCGAGCAAATCAGAGGGCACCTGAAGGTGGAGGAGCGAGTCTATCTGATTTCCAGAATGCAAGGCCGTTACCTTTTGCATCAGCTCCTAAACCAATGGATGCAGAAGATTGGCTAGCAGACACAAAAAGAAAGCTGAAGACTGTAGGTTGCAATGAGGAGGAGAAATTGAGGTATGAAACTCATCTTCTGACTGGACCTGCAACATCTTGGTGGGAGAATCAGTTGGTCATGCAACAACCAGGAAGGGAGTACACTTGGGAAGAGTTTAAACAGAGATTCCGTGAATATCATGTTCCGAAGAGTGTTATGGAGTTGAAGCAGAGAGAATTTGAGGAGCTACAGCAGGGATATACTAGTGTTATGAAGTATATCCGGGAGTTTAGTCAACTGTCTTGTTATGCTGAGGAAGAAGTTAATACGGAGGAAAAGAGGAAGAAGCGTTTCCTGCGTGGATTAAATCCATTTGTGAGGATGCAGTTGAGGTTAGCTAATAAGCAAACTTATCAGCAGTTGCTAGATGCAGCTATTACCTTCGAAGATGACTACAAGAATGTTCAAGAGGATAGAAGGAAGAGAGCTAAGAAGGAAACCAAGAGGATACAAGCAAGCAAGCCCAAGCCCAATCTGGAATTCAAACCAAGGAATAAGCCCTATAACAATTCCAATTCCAATCGGAGTGCAAATCCAAATGTAAAGAATATTATATGCCACAATTGCAAACTCCGGGGCATATGAATAGGGATTGCGAAACCGATCAGTATGCCATGCTTGTGGTCGGAGAGGTCACATCAAGCCCAATTGTCCAAGCAAACCATAAGGAGGTTGGCCGGTTCGAGATGGAAGGCAAGCCAGTGGAGGAAATGGACAACCCAATAAAGGAGGTAATAATGACAAGAACATCAATGGCAAGAGGAAAAGACCTACCGGGAAGCTGAACTATGCAACCTCGAGGAGGTGGATAATTCGGAGCATGCAGTGATAGGTACGCTCAATATCCTTACCAATCCCAGCAAAGTTCTATTTGATACTGGTGGAACTAGTTCATTCATTTCTGAAGAATTTTGTGAGAAGTTTGGGATTAGAAGGGCAACGTTAGAAAACCCTATGACCGTAGTTACGACAGGGGGAATGTGATTGTACGCCACATTAAACAAGATCAGGTTATCTTGATCTGTGGTTATACATACTTTGTAGACCTTTATGTGATTCCTTTGAAGAGAATTGCAGTAGTGCTGGGGATGGACTGGATGATGGAACATGGAGCTTAGATAAATTGTGAGGAGAAAAATGTCTCAATCAAAACTCCAAGTGGAGCAAGGATAGTTTACCAAGCAGATAAGCACATTCATATCATGGTGGATCTGCAGTTGAACTCGATGAAAGAGGTCAAATTGGAAGATATTCCTATAGTAAATGAATTTCAAGATGTTTTTCTAGCAGAGCTACCGAGAATGACACCAGATCGGGAGATAGAGTTCACTATTGATCTAATTCCTGGTATAACACCAATAGCTCAAGCACCATATAAGATGGGACCAAAATAATTAAAAGAACTCAAAGATCATATTGATGAGTTAGCCAGAAAAGGGTTTATCCAGGAAAGTGTATCCCCATGGGGAACACCAGTAATCTTTGTGGATAAAAGAGATGGAGGAAGAAGGATGTGTGGAGATTACAGAAATCTGAACAACATTACTATCAAGAATAAGTATCCTTTACCAAGGATTCAAGATTTGTTTGATCAAGTGAAAGGAGCCGGAGTATTTTCAAAGATCGACCTAAGATCTGGATACCATCAAATAAAAATCAAGCCTGAGGATGTTCCCAAGATAACATTTGTCTCAATATATGGACACCATGAGTACCTGGTAGTACCATTTGGTTTGACCAATGCACCAGCAATATTCATGAATCTGATGAACAAAATCTTCATGCCATATTTGGATAAGTTCGTCATAGTCTTTAGTGATGATATTCTGATATATTCCAAGGATAAGGAAGAGCATGCTAATCATTTGAGAATAGCATTGCAGACTCTAAGGGAACATAAACTTTATGCTAAGTTCAGTAAATGTGAATTTTGGCTAGATGAGGTAGAATTCCTCGGCCATGTGATCAGTAAAGATGGAATTGCTGTAAATCCATCTAAAGTTCAATCAGTACTAGAGTGGACTGCACCCACCAATGTGAAGCAAATTCGAGGTTTCTTAGGAATGGCTGGTTATTATCGGAGATTCATTGAAGGTTTCTCCAAAATAGCTGGACCAATGACCAAATTGTTAAGAAAGAATACACCATTCAATTGGGATGAGAAGTGTGAAGCAAGTTTTCAGGAGTTGAAGACTAGGTTAACCACAACTCCAATTTTAGAAGTTCCTGAAATAGGGAAGGACTTCACAGTATACTGTGATGCATCTAAAGAAGGTCTGGGTTGTGTGTTAATGCAAGACCAGAAGGTGATGGCTTATGGTTCAAGACAACTAAAACCACATGAAGTCAATTATCCAACTCATGATTTGGAGTTAGCAGCAGTTGTCTTTGCGCTGAAAGGATGGAGGCATTTTCTTTATGGAGCCAGATGTGAGTTATACACTGACCATAAAAGTCTTAAATATTTTTTCACTCAGAAGGAGTTGAATATGAGACATAAGCGTTGGTTGGAATTGATCAAAGATTATGATTTAACAATCAACTATACTCCAGGAAAGGCAAATGTTGTAGCAGATGCTTTAAGCAGAAAGAGTGCAAACATTCAGCCGAGCAATCGGGAGCTACCAAAAGAGTTACAAATGGACTTAGAAAGATTAGAGCTTCAATTCATTAGAACAGAGGTTCTTGGAGTATTAGCTACTATGCAGGTAGTTGCAGAGCAGGACAGTGATCTTAAGCACGGAATTTTTAGACATCAAGCAAAAGATCCTTTCATTACTGAGGAAATTCGGAGGATATCTCAAGGGCAAAAATCAGTTTTCGCCTTGGAGATTAAGAGTCTTTGTGGTTCCAAGATCGTCTTTGTGTTCCAGATGTGACTGAGATTCGAGATGTCATACTTAGAGAAGCACATAAAACACCACATTCTATACATCCAGGAAGTACTAAGATGTATATGGACTTGAAAGAACTATTCTGGTGGAATAACATGAAAAGGTACATTGCTAAATATGTATCGGAATGCCATACTTGCCAAAGGGTGAAGGCTGAACATAAAAGTCTAGCAGGACCATTACAACCTTTGGAAATTCCCGAATGGAAGTGGGAGGAAATAGGTATGGACTTCATCACAGGATTGCCCATGACACCTAAACGGAAGGATATGATATAGGTAATTGTGGACAGACTCATTAAAAGTGCACATTTTATTCCGGTAAATCAGAAAGAGGATGTCGAGAAGTTAGTAGAAGTTTACATCAAATAGATAGTAAGTAAGCATGGAGTACCCAAAAAGATCGTAACTGATAGGGGATCAGTGTTTACTTCAGCATTTTGGAAGCAACTACATGAAGCACTTGGTTCCAAATTAGATTTCAGGACAACTTATCATCCGGAAACAGGAGGTCAAACAGAAAGAACAAATCAGATACTAGAAGATATGTTAAGAGCTTGTGCATTAGATTTTGGAGGTACATGGGAAGATAATCTACCATTAGTAGAATTTCCTACAATAATAGCTATCAGAGTAGTCTGAAGGCAGCTCCATACCAAGTTCTATATGGAAGGAAGTGTAGATCACCAATATGTTGGTATGAGCCTGGAAGCAGCAAGGAATTTGCGCCAGACTATATCAAGGAAAAACAAGATATCATTGATAAGATCAAGGATAGACTAAAAATAGCTCAGAGCAGGCAGAAAAGTTATGCCGATCAAAGTCGAAGATCTTGGCATCCAGAAGTGGGAGACATGGTATATTTGAAAGTAAGTCCAATGAAAGGGGTGAAAAGGTTCGGAGTTAAAGGAAAATTGAGTCCAAGATACATCGAACCATTCAAGATACTGAGTCAGAACAAAACTATAGCTTATGCTTTAGAGTTACCCTTAAGATTGGCTCAAGTGCATAATGTTTTCCATGTGTCACAACTTCGTAAATGTTTGAAAGTTCCAGATGATGCAATCACACATCAGGAGATAGAACTACAAGAAGACTTGACCTATGTTGAAAAGCCCTGTAAAATTTTGGAAGAAAACTAGAAAAGGTTGAGGAATAGGGCAATCAAGTACTACAAAGTACAGTGGTAACATCACCCTGAAAGGGAAGCCACTTGGGAGAAAGAAGAGGATTTAAGAAAAGCCTATCCAGAACTATTCAGGTACATCTCAACAAACTTTGGGACGAAGTTTAATTTAAGGGGGAAGTCTGTAACATCCCAGCATTTAGGAACCAACGAAGGATAGATTTAGGAATTTGTGATATTACATGCATTCATATGTGAAAATATGGGTAAAATTTTTGCCAAATAAAAACCTAAAGTGATCAAGGTTTCTTTCATGCTTTGAGATTAGGTTTAGTCTTGAAGGATGATTTTTATAGACTTTAATATGATCTTTGTGGATTAGAGTGTTTTGGGGAAATGAAATTTGAATTTAAATTTGAATATTTGATTTATAATTCAAAAGAATTTTGAATTGGTCAAGAGATGATGATTAATAGCTCAAAATTTAAATAAATAACATAATCAATAAAATGAATATTTATTCCATAAACAAATAAGTTACAAAAATGTAACTTATGTAAATAAGCAACAACCTTTACAATAGTAATTAAATGGAAGAATAATATTTCTTTATTGAATAATAGTACAATCTTTATTCAAAAGGATAAAAATAAAATTACAAAAGAATAAAGAAATATTACATATGACTATTATACAAAGAAAAAGAAAAACTAAACTAAAATCTTGAATTCCCAAGTCTGGTACCTGCAAAACAAACACAAACAAAAAGAAAGAAAGTTAAGGTTAAAATTATATTACTCTCAGAATTGACACTAAAGTGCAGTGTTCAAAATTTCATCATAGAGTAATCTTTTAAAGGGGCAAGTTTCACCAATATGAAAGAATATATCTCTCATAATTTTTAAGCCATAAGTCAAATAAACAGCAAGGAGGGGAAAGTTTCACCAGCCAAGTAAATGGTAATCTGATAAAAGTAACTCTCATATTCAGAACATATCCACAAGGTGTGCAGCAGGCACACAGGCAGCACACACACCAAACTGCATGGTGTGTGCTGTCAGCACCACAACAATAGCTCAATCACACAAAACTGCTCAGCACAGCCGTGGGAAGCAAACCCACATCATTTTCTTGCTTCATACACACCAATCAAAACCCTGGATCACATCACCAAGATGGTGACATAATGAGGGGGTAGATCAGGTGGATAGCAAGACCAAGATCAAGCCATCAGGACCAGGAGGTGAAGGGCTAGATCAAGGACAAGCCTAGGAGCTGGAAATACCAGGAGAGCACCAGATCAAGTTAGCACAAGATCAACCACTGGCAAACCCAACATCAAATGAGTGTGGTGAGTAAAATAGACCATCACATGATCTATCTGTCTTAGATTAGACAAATATTCATGATTTATATCTTACTCAAATTCTCAAAAAACACCCAAGTGGGGTGAATTTATCACTGAACTTTTAAACACTAAAAGCAAAACTATAAATATCCAACTAAGATCTCAGGACAACATCATTTATCTAAGCTATCAAGCTATATTACAATTCAAGAATGAATATAGCCAAGATTTAAACTTCTAGGCACATCTCTTAAATAGGAGTAGCACCTTAGAATTTAATCTTATGGATCTATATAAGTTATCAAGCCTACAATTAATTTCCCCAACTTTGATTCAAGAAATAGTAGCTGGTATCACCACCAGAACCAATCCATGAGAAACAACAAGAGAAAGGCTTAATCGCTAAACCTCAGACCAACATCATGGGTTCTAGGGATGCAAGGAAAGAGAATTCCACTTATCTATAATGACAAGCTAATATTAAGCTTGAACAAGACCAAACTAAGTTATAGAATCTAATCTTGTGTGCCATACAAGGATGGTGTCACAAGAAAAGTTCTAAACTAAGCAGGTTAAGCATCCAATCTTCACAGCTACAACCAATCCACTATAAATCATTTTCCTGACATTACAAGAATCATAATCAGGAAAATCCATATACATATCTTCACTGTAAAAGACCATTTGATCTCAAGCTATATATGAACTCTTAAGCCAATAGTACTAATACAGTGACTTCATCACATAACACTCACTGTCATTAACCAAGTAATGACAGTGGTAAGCTATTAAAACCACTAGATTTCCCAAGTATTGCTTCCAGAGCAATTTTACCATCTGAATCATATACAAATTAATCCATAAAAATCATCTAGTAAACCACTAGCATCACCACAACTAATCATAAATATCAAGCCACAGCTAAAAACCACTTAGCATGCTTAGGGACCATCAAAACTTGATCCAACTCATCAGATATCTATTCCACAGAGGGGTATGAACCCTAAGCTGAACAAACCATCGTAATCAGGACAGGACACTAACCCGGAGATGCCACTACCAACATCTAGCATGGGATGGCCTAGCACAGAGAGCATGAGAGGAAGAGGAACCACTTACCGAAGGTCCTCGCTGTAGATTAGAAGAGGAAGCAGAGAAGGCCGACAAACACGGCGGCATGGGGAGCACCCCGAAGGGACGCTGCGACCCACAAAACACCACGGCAGCGACGATAGTCTCGCTTGGAGGCAAGGAGCACCACCACAGCACATAGAAGCGGCGGCGTCAGCACCAACCCCACCCAAACCCTAGGGTTCAGAACGGAATCGGTCTGGCCATAGGAGGGCTTCAGGTCCAAATCAAATTGGACATGAGGGTAGAGCAGGGCCGACAACCTCGTCGTGCACCACGGCGTCAGGAGGTCCACTGGCGTGAATCACCGGCGGTGACACCGCTGACCACGGGGTCGGGGAAGGAGAAGAAGAAAGGTGAGCTCGAGAGAGAGACAGAGAGTGTTGGGCTGGATTGGGCCAGGAACCCTTCGGGGTGTTGTTTTGACTTTGCCGTAATAGGCCACAAGGGCCCAATAAACCCAAACAATCAGCCCAAATCATTTAGAGCCTCTTTTAATAATTGGAAAAAGACCAAAATGCCCCTGAACTTAAATAAATTCTATAAAATAAAATAAAAATCTAAAAAATATAAATAAAATATTTTTGGGTTCACAATAATCCAAAATTTCCAAATAAATTAAAGAAATAAAATTTTAGACATATAAATTTTATTAAGAATTTTGTAATATATATAACTTATGGATTTTTACAAAATTATTGAAATATGATAAAAATAAATAAAAATCATTTTTATTATATATTAATATTTTAGTATTTTAGAAAAATACTAAAAAATATTTAATACCAATTTTTGGTATTTAATGATAATTCTTAAATGAATTATTAAGTAAATAAAATGTAAATAAAAAATAAATAAAATAAAATAAATACATTATTCAATAAATATGAAAGAAATTAATATTTATAAATCCTTAATTATTAAAAAGGTTTTTTCTATAATTTAAATAATGGGGGAGAATACATATAAAGTTAAATAATGCATTACATTACTTTTGCATAATCATTTTGCTTCTTTAAATATTGTCCTTACTAGGCAATAATGATGTTTTTGTAGACATAGAAGCTCAAGGTCCAGTGCAAGCATCAGACTTCACTACCTTGCAATCACAAGGCAAGTTCATCACTTGCTCATGTCCTTTGAAGAGTCTCTATCAAAGTATTTGCAAATTGTGTGTTATCATCTATATATTATAGAAAGAGAAAACATTATTTTCTCAAGATACTAAATCTTAGATATCATCCTAAGTGATTATATGATGGAGCAATAGAACTTAGGGTTCTAATTGCAATAATGATGAACAATTAGGGATTAATAACCCATGACATCAGTGATTCTAGCGTCGTATATTACGCGTTAACCATGAGATTTAGAATGGGACGAAGAAGTCAGTTGTATCCTTTTCCTCTTGTATGGAGGCAAGACGACCTTAACGTGACGTTGTGATTCCTTGTGCAGATCCAACATATGGGTGGGCACCCTTATGCCCTACACTTTTGGTGTCTAGATTATCTATGAATGGTGTTTAGGATATAGTCCATGTAAATGGTACTATTCTGGGCATCACTAGGTCATAGAGTCTTCGGGAACTCATAAGGGTTTTAGCCTGCCCGAAAGGGGGCTTAACGAAGGTGAGACAGCCCCGAAGGATCGTGCAGACATATGAGGTCGCGGAGAGGGCAGTGATTGGCTTAGACCAACTACTGGGCCCCACATCATGGAATTGTGGACGGGAAAGTACGCCCGATTGTGCAACAAGGAGTTGATCTCTCATGGGAAAAGTAACGTACCTCTGCAGAGTGTAAGAATTGTAACTTGTTACTCCCTGTTCTGGGAAGGAGATGCGAACACGGCAAGAAAGGAACTCCATGAAAGTTCTGGTCAACCTGTGAAGGCTGATGGTCATAGATTTTCATAATAAAATCAACCTTTTAAGAAAGATTTACGAAAATTGCATAGTGCCAAATACTTATAGTCCGAGGTGGTAGATAGATCATCAACCTTCCTACCTTGCATATAATGAATTTCCTGGGTAACGCTGTTACTCATCCTTTCCTTTGAATCCTTGCTTAGACTCTGAGAATCCCGAAGATACTCCAATGTATGCATCTAAGATCAAGAGGAGGTCTTCTATGAAGAGTCCAACCTATATGGTGTTGGAATTATGCCCTAGTGGCAATAATAAAGATGTTATTATTATAATTCTTGTTCATGATAAAGTTTATATTCCATGCTAGAATAGTGTTAAGCGGAAACTTTAATACTTGTGTGGTTTATGAACAACACCGTGTCCCTAGTATGCCTCTATGGACTAGCTCATTGATTAATGATGGTTAAGGTTTCCTAACCATATACATGAGTTGTCAATTGATAATGAGATCATATCATTGGGAGAATGATATGATGGACATACCCAAACTAAGCGGAGCAATTAGATCGTGTCATCGTGTTCATCTTTGCGAAGCTTTTCCTATGTCAAATATTGTATTACTTAGACCATGAGATAATACAACTCCCTTGTATCGGAAGAAATCTTTGAGGTCATCAAACGTCATCCTATGAGAGGGTGATCATAAAGGTGTCTCTCAGGTGATCGGAAAATACCTGTTGGGTTGTATGTATCGAGATGGGATTTGTCCCTCCCAAGTCGGAGAGATATACTTCGGGAACACTCGGTAATCGATATCAATACCGCTTGCAAGCATGTGGTTAAGGAGTTAATCACAAAGTGATATCGGATTACGGAACGAGTAAAGTACTTGCTGTGAACGAGATTGAACTAGGTATGACGGTACCGACGATCAAATCTCGGGCAAGTAAAATATCGCGAGACGAAGGGAATATATATATGGGATTGCTTGAATCCTGGCATCGTGGTTCATCCGATATGAACATCGATGAATTTGTGGGAGTCAATATGGGTTTACAGACCCCGCTGTTGATTATTGAGAGAAGATCATGTCTGCATGTTCTCGAACCCGTAGGGTCAAACACTTAACGTGTCTCGACGCTAGGATAGATTGGATAATTGGTTTATGAGTTTTTGTTCGGAGTCTCGGATGGGATCCGGGACATCACGAGAGGTTCCAGAATGGTCCGGAGAATAAGATTCATATAAGGCAATGCAGTTTTTGGAGTTCGGAATTGTTTCGGGTTAATCGGCATTGTACCAGAAGCTTCTAGATCCTTCCGGAGGGGGACGAACGTGGCCCCACCTCCCGGGAGGGGGCATGGGCCTATGAGGGAGTGCCCAGCCAACCAAACAAGGGGAAACCCTAATTGGAGCTTCTAGAAGGAGGGGGGGGGGAACTTGCCCCCCACTCTTCCCTCCTTGGCCGCCGGCCTAGGCTTGGGGGAGGGGCTAGGGTTGCCGCCCACCCCTCTATATAAAGAGGGCTGGGGGCGCACCACCCCCCACACACCTTCCCCTCAAGCCTAGCCGCCCTGCTGCCCTCCTCTCTCTCTCCCTCCCGACTACGTGTAGGCGAAACCCTGCTGCAGAAACTCTCCAGCACTTGCACCGCGCCGTCGCGTTGTAGATCCAATCCGTCTCTCCACCATACTTGCTGGACCGAGGAAGGAGGAGACGTCGAGGTGCCGCATGTGTGCATCTCTCGGAGGCATCGCCACTTGCGGTGTTATATCGGAGCGGATCGCGAGGAGGAGAAGCGAGTACGACTACATCACCCACGTTCCGACGAACGTTCCGGTGTGCGAATCTTCGAGGGTATGAAGATCTCATCTAATCTCTCTCGTTGTTTGCATCTCCTAGATTAGATCTTGGCTTTCCCGTTCGCATCCGTAGAATTTTTTTGATTTAGTATGCTGCAAAACCCTTCATATGGAGCCTTAGAAGGGGAGGACTACGACATCGTCGATGGAGGAGAGTTCCAGGAATCCAAATAATTACTATAGTTCTAGTAGCCACTTGAGCCGAGCAACATGAACAATATATAGCAATAAGTTGTTGAGCTCAATTTGGAGTTTAAGTTTTAAATTTGAAACTTTCACTAAAACACTTATATTCTGGTTTGTAAGTTGAATCTTTTGGAAGTCATGAACTTTCGGTATTATAATATAATGTCTGTATGTTTATAATATGGACCCGCAATGTTTCTGTTGTATCACTATGAGGGATGTGATATTTACGGAACGGTGTTCTGTGGATGTCATGTCAACGACTATAGTGTACTACACATATAGTGGTATGCTGGGTCACCGCAGTATCTTCGTCCTAGGGTCGTGGATGGGGGTTTTCAGGAGAAATCCTTTGTCGGCTTGGCTGACACCGACGCGGTGCCGCCCTCGAGTGGCACCATTCCTTCCTGAAGGGCGTCGTGTATACCCTTCATCTACTTCCCCCTGTGGGGGGGGGACCCTAGGATCGGCTAATCCGGGCAGCAACATTTGCTCTCCTTCTTGAAGGTGTTGCTTGGTACTTGGCGAGTCCGTGCAAGGAGCGTGGTGGTACTTTTCGGGAGGGCGCAGCTGTTGCGGGTCGCCTCTGCTTAGTTGGTCCACCTCTGTTTTTATTTTGTTTCTTCTTTTTCTTGTTGGGCGTGTGTTGGCTGCTGCCTCGGCCTTTTTTCTTGTTCGGTTCGAGCCTATCTTTGGTTGTATCGTGTGATTGTTTTATTAATATGGCGGGGCGAAAACCTATTTTAAAAAAATCCCCTAATTGCACGTGACCAACAAGACCTAAACACCAATTAATCGGAAAAAGAAACATAAGGCTTTGTGAATAATCACAGAATTGGTGAAGAATTCACCGCTATATATCTCACTAACCTCGAAGAAACTATCATTAATTCCCAAGAGGAGGTTCCTAGAATGACCATTTGCTGGAGTCCCTTTTTAAAAGAACTTGTCTGCCTGAACAAGGCTCTCTGTTTCAGGGAGCCAAAAATCTTATCTAATACTCCCTCTGTCTCGGTTTATAAGACCTACGCGTATTTCTAGATCGATAAATTAACCAACTTAGCATGAGGTACATAAGATAAAAACTGGGATAGAGGTTGTAGTTTAATTGAGAAAAATCTATAAATAATTAAACGAGGTAAAGGAGGTTGCATGAAGTCTTGGCCCGATAGATGCATGTATCAAATAATTAAATCATAAATAAGGCCTACCTAATAGCCAGTTTAATAGCTAGCCCATTGTAATAGTGGGCTTGGGCTTTTATGATGGCATCAAGTGACATGACATGTCTAACAACCGACTCTTTTTATTAAACTTGCTCTAATTTAGATACAACATATGCACGCGACATCAAAGACAAAACATAATGGCTAGCTCAATCACATACCTACATATTATCAAAATCATTAAATATAGAGATAAAATCTAGGAGACAATCCATTGGAAAAAGTAGTTTCTTAAGAACTATTTTCCTATGATAACGTGCTAAGATAATCTCTATCTTAAAAGGCTCAATGTTACTTTATACGTTTGGTATCCATCATTTAGACCTAAAATCCTGGAATTTATTTTGCAATTCCATCTCTATCCTATTTGGTTGGGATGGAATTGAGTCTGTCATTTTATTTGGCAAATCCATTGAAATATGTGTAAACTTGATTCCTATCTTAGACTTTTCATTTTCAAATTCCAGTGACAGCCAAATATGTGGATGTTTTTAGAATTATAATATAAATAAAATTTCATTTCTAATAAATAAAATGAATACCAGGTTGGATGGTTAGGAGGGCAGTGGTACCCCCAACCCACCAGAGTTCAAATCCCAGGTTTGACGCTTTGGTGTCTCATAAAGGCAGAATATTCTTTCAGTGGGAGGCGACGTTCCCGTCGATAGCGAGGCGCCTGCGGTGACTTCGTCAATCTCAAGATCCGCTGGTTCAGTCTTTCGGAGGTGCTCATAGGGGGTAGGGTGTGCGTGCGTGTGTTCATAGGGGTGAGTGTATGTACGCATTGTGAGCGTCTGCGTTTGTACTGTGTTTCTCAAAAAAAAAATGAATACCGGGATGTCAAACGGCCTCTAGATGTCATCGTTGGGTTGTGTGTCATTTTGATTGGCAAAGAAATCTAGTAGAGGGACAACTCCCACATACCGCCTTGACTCAGTCTCCCGTCCGAATCTTGACTCCAGCTAGCACCTTGGCTACCATGGCCAACTGTCAGGTGGTGGCACGGCAGATGCCATGGGTAGGCTAAAGTTTGGGGCCAATGGATGCTAGAGGGATCCGGAGAGGGAAGATGTAGTTACTTCTACACACGAATGAATAACATGCAGATCTTTATTTCTCCTCTCTCGGGCTACAAGTGCTCCTTGAGCTGTTTGCAGGAAGAAGAGAAGAACTTCACGAGCCTAACGGTGTCAAATGAATCGATCCCCC
This sequence comes from Avena longiglumis, assembly GCA_030063025.1. Lineage (NCBI taxonomy): Eukaryota > Viridiplantae > Streptophyta > Magnoliopsida > Poales > Poaceae > Avena > Avena longiglumis. The sequence goes on from CP125979.1 coordinate 35,631,573, forward strand.
TCTCTTGGATCCATGCCTCTCCTTATAAAGGGGTGCCTTGGCTCCTCTAGGCCTGACATGGCAAGCATATCGGAGAATATGCTTGTCCCAAAATAGTAACTCGGCGACCTCCTTTCCGTGTCGCCCTTCTAATGACGGCAAAGTTCCAGAGAACCCCACTGTGACGCCTCGGGCTCGGGTGTCACCTCCGTGACCTCCTTCTCGCCTGCTCTGCGCCTTATCCTTTGTGCTTGGCTCTGTTCAGATTCTTCCTAGCCCGTGGCTAGGGTTTTACTATAGGCACCTCCTTCTCCTGCAAGCTTCATGTCATTCGGCCATGTCTCGCTTAACTCGGCTTGGCCTTCACCTGCATTTAGATTATTCGGACTTACTCGGCCGACCTAACTCGTATGTCGGCCGGGTAGTGTACATCTCCTCCCATAGGTGTCATGGTCGTGCTTATCTCGGTCGACCTTTACATGACTCGGCCGATATAGACAGTAACTCGGCATATGATAGGGGAAATTCCTTTTATCTTCCCCTGTCTTGACCCTATCCGGGGTCACCTCCCCAACAATCTGGCAATTAGTCGACGGGAATTTTGCAAGTAGGCGTTAGAAATATGCAGCCATGGACACAATGCCTGGCAATTAGGCACATGGAATTTGGCAATTAGGAGAACTTGGTTACTGTTCACTGGAAATTTTCTGGATAGTTGGCGTTGCTAAATAATCTGGTAGTTATGGAGAAAAAACTGATAATTATAGATGAATAACCTGGCAGCTACTTTAAATAATCTGGTGATTGTATTTTTGTGAACTTTCTACATTTGTTTAAAACCTGGTAGCTATGGTCAAAGTAACCTGATAATTGTTCTTAAATAAACTGGTAGCTTCTCTCAATCCAAAAGTTTGCATTTGCACTAGAATATCTTTGAGACTTGTGCCTATGAGAGAGTAGGATAGTGCAAAATAGTGACACGAGAGTGCTTGCTGGCTTTGTCTGGTACTTTGAGAGCAAGTACAATAAGCTTATGTAAGCAGGCTATAAGCCTTTAAATAATATATTTGAGATGATGTGGATGAGAGAGAAGTGGAGAGAGAAGATTAGTGGGCTCTCATGCAAGAGCCAGCTATAGCACATGCTCCTAGGCACTTTGTGTGAATGTAAAGTGGGCCTTAGTCAAATAAAGTAGTATATAGTTATAGCTAACTATTGTACATGTTGACTATTAGATTGGCTATAGATGACATGGCGGCGGCTTATAGCCAACAACAGGCTTTATTATTGAACATGCTCTGATCTGTAACGTGACAGCTGCTTGCAAGGGTGCACGACCCGAGAAAAGTGAACTTCAGAAATGGACGGAATAGGCTAGGCTAGCCACGGACATGGTCCTGGAAAAATTGGACCGAAAAAAGTATACTGCAGACCTAGGAAAGGAATATCTTTGGCCAGCCGCCGCACAGATGCTACCCGGGTGTGGCGCCACAGGTTAATACAGTCGTCCATTGGAAAATTAGGCTAGCCCAATCACATAAGCAGTTATTTTTTCTATGGTAATAACGTGGTAAGAGATTACCGTACCGTGAAAGGCCCCATGTTACTTTGAGAAATCTATAAATGTGATTGCTGGGTTATGTGTCATTTTCATCACCAATTCCGACTCGTAACGCCTTGACTCATTCATCTCTCGTGAAATTGAAAAAAAAAAGTTAGTATCTAACGTGGCCGGCGACCAAATAATTATGTGCTTGTCTCTAGAAGCAGTACAAGGAGTGTCGGGAAAAGAAATCAGTCACCGTCATCCACGACTGACTTGGTATCAGAATTCAGATCGTGTTCTTCAAAGTCGTTCCTGCTGAAATCATTTGCTGACTGGCCAGCCTGCAACCTCAGTGCTATGAGGTTTGGTGAGCATGGTGAGAGCGCCGTCTTGTTCCTCCTACTCCTCATGCCGCTGTCGGCAACGGCGCAGCTCTGCGGCCACGACGTGGCCAGCAGCACCTACCAGTCTAACCTGGCCGCCGTCGCCGGCACCCTCCCAGGCAACATCTCTTCTTCGCCGCATCTATTCGCCACCGCTACCGCCGGCGAAGCTCCCGACGTGGTGTACGCGCTCGCGCTCTGCCGTGGAGACATCAAAGCCACCGCGTGCGGAGTCTGCGTCGAGGCATCGTTCAAGACGTGCCCGACCGATGTCCTCACCTCGACCGTCTACTACGACGACTGCCTCCTCGGCGTTTCGAGCCATGACTTTCTGAAACCACCCAACATCACCGAGGATGGCACTCTGTACCAGTCGTGGAAGGACAGCATCGCCGGTGATGCGGACACCATCGCCGCTGCCGTCCACGAGCTGCTGGCCGGGACAGCCCACGACGCGGCGGCCAACGAGACGCGGTTCGCGACCACGGTCATGGACTTCATTAGCGCCGCCAGCGGCAAGCTCTATTCCCTGGCGCAATGCACGCCCGACCTGTCCCAAGGGGACTGCCTCGCGTGCCTCCAGCGACTAATCGCCATGGTCAACGCCACCATGGCCACGTCCGGTCCCAAGGGGGGACGGATCCTCGTGCTGCGCTGCAACATCAGGTTCGAGGGTTTAGCTTCTACGATAGCGAACCCATGCGGCAGATCAACCTATCATCCGTAGCTCCGGCTCCCATACGCAAGAGTATGTACTACATCTTACTACTTAGTTTATGATTTTGGTTTCTGTGTCAATCAACATGCCTGTCCAAAATGGTTTAATTTGTGAAGGAGATGGATGGAAACCTTGGGTAATTGCCATATCTGTTGCTGCTCCTGTTGTACTGGCTCTCTGCTTCATCCTTTACTGTTGTCGGATCATTAAAGGTTTGTTGGTTAAGTAGTACTAAATGAAATTCATTAGTAAAATATTCACTCAGCTTATAAAAGCCGTAACTAAAAGAGATTTGAGTGTGTCAATTCTCCTACTGTTTAGGTAAACCTGAAAAGCCTACTCACGGTTTGCAAGGAGGAGATGCACTAGTCTGGGAAATGGAAGCAGAGTTCCCCGAGTTTGTCGTCTTTAACTTTCATCAGATACTGGATGCTACAAGTAATTTTTCTCAAGAAAACATGCTTGGGGAAGGTGGATTTGGTCGTGTATATAAGGTACATAAAACGCCCTAATTAATTTAGATCCTTCAATCTTATGACCATGATAAGTACCATGACCTGGTAAAAAATTACTACTCTCCTTCCGTTGCTACTGCTACGTACTATAGGCTTTCTTGCAAGGAGAGCCATTGACTTTGGACTCTCTCTCAACCCCCTCTCTGCTACTGTAGTTGAAGCCTCCCGCCGCAGATCCGGCCCGAACCGAGGCCTCTCTCGCCGGCGTCGCCGGCGAGGGATGGCTGAGGGAGGTGCCAATGAAATAGCTGTAGGTATAGGTGTTTTCCCGTTGTGGAGTCTTGGAGCTGGTTTCTGGATCTTTGCGGCAAGATCCAGGGCGTCGAGTTCTTCTACGTCTGGTCGTGGCTTCAACGGTTGGAGCGCGGCGGCGAGGAAGGGCTTGCGGTCTTCGTTAATAAAGCCGGTGTTCGTCGTGGTGCGGTGGTGCTGCGTTTCTCCTCCTCTCTGGCCATTGGAAGCGGGGGAGGCGAAGAGGCGCAGGGTTGTGGCTTGTTCTTCCTGGCGGCCGTGGTGGCGAGGAAGAACACCGCTGCCTTTCCTTCGCAGCGGGCGGCTATTGCGGGTGTTGTGTGGTTGTGCCCAGATCCGGGCCCTCTGCCGGCCGTGGCGGCGGGGGAGATGGCCTGGTTGTGGCGGGCCTACGCTTCTTGATCGTCGAGTTACTCCTTGGTGCTTCGAGCGGTGCCGGAGGTCACCGGTCTCTCGTGTCGGCTGCGATGATTGCGGCGGTTTGCGGTCTCGTGGCTCGACCATAAAGCTCGGGTGTGCCTTCGTGGTGTCGACGGCGACTAGCTACCTCTCAGATCTCGGCCGCCATGGTGGCAAGGGAAGGAAGGAGGTTGGCTTGCCGCTGATACTTGCGATGGGTGGGGCCATTGTTCCCGGGCGATGCTGCGTTTCCGGCGAACTCCAAGCGGAAGCAATATGCCACCCGCTATCTTCGGCCAAGAGCATGGCCTCGCCGAGCGAGAGGCCTCCGATGCGAAGCATTTAACCGCTTGCGGTTTTTTTCTCCCTCCCTCGGCTCCAACGACGTTGGGCCAAGTGGTTCGTCCTGCCCGACGACGGCGCGCTGGAGGAGAGGGTCAAGCGGCATGCAGGACTCGATTGCTTTCTGATCTTTCCTGCAGGGTGCAATGTGTAAATTTGAAGGGCCCAGTTGCTATCTTGTTTTTCTTTTGGGTCTTATTGTAATTTGTACTCTCCGCTTTGACTAATGGCAGCATCTCGGTCCTTCGGGACCTTTCACCGTTCAAAAAACTATAGGCTTTCTTAGTTTTTTGAAAAGTCAAACATGACTACCTTTCTTCGCAAAAAAAAAAATGACTACCTTGACTGATATTTCAGAAAATGTTTATTAGCATTTACAGTACCAAATCAGTATAGAGATGCTAAAGATTCATCTAAAACCTTGGTGAAAAGATACTCAAGTTTGATTTTTTAGTAAACTAACATGCATTATAAGAAGGTCTAACTGTTTTGAAAATACATATGCTTGTAAAAGGTATATGTAGACTTGTAAATGCCAGTTTTGGTTGATAAATATAATAGTTGAAAATTTGGGGAAAACAACAAATTAAGTTGTGTTGTACACCGGTATATGCTATGGCACAATAGCACGAGGTAAAAATGAATTTTAGTTTAAGTAAGTACAGTATTCTTTTTTTGAAACGAGGCAAGTATTTGCCATCTTCACTGAATAAGGAGAAGTTTTAGAGGTCTTAAAGAACAACAACAGTTGCCTTGGACACTTTCTAGGACTTTCAAATAGCTCCACTCTCCCAAAATTACATTACCCAAGTACTTGGCACCGGCCACACCCCAAATTCTTGCCTCCGTTTTGATCTTGCCAATGATGACATGAGTTGGCATGGCATGGTGTTGAAACACCCTCACGTTCCATTCCTTCCAAATTTCCCAAGAGACGAGCATAATCCTAGAGGCCAGTGCCTTTCTCACTCTCTCATTATCTCCATGGCGAGATTCATCCACCAATGTTTACGTCTACATAGTTTGATCACGTTGTGGTAGATATGTCACGGTAACCCGCCCATGATAGGATATCAGTCCAAATCCTCACGTAGAATCAAAACTTGAAGAGAATATGTGCCACCAATTCTTAAACTTGGTTGCATAGGGACAATTCCTGCAATTAGGCACAGATTTTACACTCTGGACGCCCAACCTACCAAATAACACCATTGTTATACATGCAAATGGGTCATTCGAATTGCATTCTATACACCGAGGCTGCGGAGCAGTGGCCATCATTGGTAAATTTCCATCTAATTGAGTAGAATACCAATGACAAGATGGATGGGGGATAACATTTCCTAGACGGTGACGAATTGTTATTTGTTTTCAAGGCTAAAGCCATTTTATATATCTAGTTAGCGTACCCGAAATTGATCATCTAGAGCCTTTTGATTGAATAGTTTTTATTTTAGTCCCTTCAGAAAGCTTCATGGCAATGTCCTTTGGCCTACATCCGTGTAGCGAAGGCGAAGTCCAACATCTTGCTTTTTCTCCATCTCCAATCATGACCATATTGGCCGCATCAAATAGATATCTATCTTTCTCATTGCAAGAGTTTCCTAAAGGCTGATCCAAGCTTTAGTTATATCCACCCATTCACACCAAGACCATCGTAGTTTCAAGTCGGTGGAAAACTTCTCTATCTAGAATATACGAAAACCACCAATCTTTGTTGGGTGACACACCATATTCCAACTAACTTTGCACTTTCCTCTGGTGACCTTGTCACAACTGGCCCAAAGATACACGCAAAAGATCAATGATCTGGTTTATGACTTATTTTAGAAATTCTAAGGAAGTAAGATGATAGATGGCTTGGGAGGTGAGAACCGAACGAACAAGCATCCTACGCCCGACCATGTTAACATTTTTCCAATTCATTGTATTGAATTTTCCGGTAATCTTATCTTGGAAATCAATTCTCCTAAGCCAAGTGATGCCAAGTGGGAGTCCCAAGTATCCCATAGGTAATGTTGTCCTTATTGCCAGGAAGGCTTGTAAAATTTCATCAAGATCTAGGTACTCACATCGGATTGGAGAAATGATACCGCCGAATCATCAACATAAAGCGAGGTCCTTGTGACCGGGGCTCTCCCTCAGATAGCATGGAGATGACCTTGAGTGGTTGCTTTGCAAAGAATATGGATGATGGGATCAACGGCGAAGTCAAAAAGGAGGGGACATAGGGGGTCGCCTTGTCTAAGTCCCTGACCATGATGAATAGGCTCACATGAATAGGATCCATATTCAATCGCAAAATCTTGGAGGGAAGCCATTATGCTTTAACACATCCATTAGGTAGTCCCAGCAAACAGAGTCGAATGCCTTCTTGATGTCATGCTTGAACAATAAACGTGGAGTTTTGACAATATTCACATGTACGTGTTTCCATATTTTTTCGATATAAGGCGTTTTTATTAAAGTGTTCTAAGCATTACACCCGGCCTACGTGTTTCCATATGTCACCTCTTTAACAACTAGCTACTTCTATTGAAAGAATCTGGCGAGGCAACTACATATATATGTTTCGTTTTATAGAGTAACATTAGGAAGTGAGCGTATTTGGATTGCCCATCCAGTTTGCATAAATAAGTGAGCCAGACCCTAAAATTGTGTGAAAATGATTTTGATATGTTACAAAATCGTGAACATGTGATAAATAAAACATTTGTAATTTCCTGTATTTAATATCCTTTTACACAGATCCTTTTCTAATCAGTGCATAATAGTTATACATATATTTTAGACAATTTTTCACCGTCCACTCGTAGGAATAGATAGCCTCTTGATATATGTGGGCATTATTAGGAGGAAAGATGTTGATCAGAACTAAGTTGAATGAGATTTTACTCATTACTTGTAAATTAACTTGGGTCAGACGATAAAGCAACTTGACTGTGGCGAAATATCGTTGTATAAACTTTGAACATATTTTCTTAGGGCTACATTCCTGGACGAATGGATATAGCAGTAAAGAGACTTGCTTCTCACTCAGGACAAGGCTTCCTAGAGTTCAAAAATGAAGTGCAACTTATAGCCAAACTTCAGCACAGGAATTTGATCAGGCTCTTGGGGTGTTGCTCCGAAGGAGAGGAGAAAATATTGGTCTATGAATACATGCCAAACAAAAGCCTGGACTTCTTCATATTCGGTACATATACGCTTACATTTGCATTCGTAAGCTAGATAATGTTTATCACAACAATGTCTTATAATGGCTGAAAATATTGTTCATCAATATTTAAAATCCCTATAAAACTTCCTTGATAACTTAGATGTCCAACTTTTTGGGGTTTCTTAAGATGAATTTTCCCACATTTACTAACACCTAGTTTACGTGCAGATGAAAACATAAAAACTTCACTGGACTGGAACATACGTATTGTAATAATACAAGGAATAATAGAAGGACTTCTTTATCTACATAAGCACTCTCGGTTGTGTGTAATACATCGGGATCTTAAACCAAGCAACATTCTCTTGGACAACAGAATGAATCCTAAAATTTCAGATTTTGGGCTTGCAAAAATCTTCAGCTTGAATAACACCGACGAAAACAATACAGGAAGAGTAGTTGGTACCTAGTAAGTTTGACATATATCAATTTGTCCACTTATGAATTTTATTATTGCAAGTCAACCATACATTAATCGAACTTACATTATTGCATAATTTTTAGTGGCTACATGGCTCCTGAGTATGCTTCCGATGGCATCTTCTCTATAAAATCCGATGTATTCAGCTTTGGTGTTTTAACTCTTGAGATCCTTAGCGGGAAGAGCAATTCTGGTAGCTATCAGTGTGGATCTTTCTTCAATCTTCTTGGATATGTGAGTTTATTTATATCCATATAGAATTAATTTTATTATTATCTTATGTTATATACCTAAGTACTTGAAATGTTTAGTAGGCATGGCAGTTATGGAAAGAAGGAAGATGGATTGAACTGCTTGATGCATCACTGCTTCCTAGTTGTCATCCGTCGGAAATGATGAGATGCATTAACATTGCATTGTTGTGTGTACAAGAGCACGCAGTTGATCGTCCAACGACATTGGATGTGGTTGAAATGCTAAGCATCAAGTCAATGACGCTACGTGCACCTAAGCACCCAGCTTATTTCTATTTAAGGGAAGGCAGTGAAGTCCAATCTATTGGTATTCAATCATCTAGTGTTAATATGACCATATGATATCCACAAGTATATAGTGATACAGATTTAATGGGACATATTTGACCCAATTAAGTTTGTATTTTACAAGATGAGATCCAACGAATACTATTGGGCTATTGATAGCTGATTCATCACTCTTAGTAGATGTACTTGAAATATTTGTCTCGGGAGAATTCATTTGTAACCAATAGCAAAATTCCAGCACGCGTATATAAACTAGAAATCTATTATCTAATGCAAAAAGTAGAAATCTGTATATATAATGTCTATAGAATAATGTCAACTTCAACGGTGCCCCGCATTTCGGACATCGATTCTGTCTTCATCGGTCTGTTGTAGTGTCCCGACAGTTACGAGGCTCTTATCCTCGTTCCCCAATTGCGGGTGGTTGTGCACCCAACGACAGCCCATAAAACAATTGCACAAAAGAGACATATAATAAAATAAAATATAAATATGATTTACATATATATATATATATTAACAAAAGACAATTTTCAACAAAAGAAAAACATTTAGATATTCACCTTAATCTAATAGGGTGTGCTTGTGGTGGCAGTGAAGGTCGGCGCCCTAGTCCTTGATGACGATGAAGACCTGCATATGGCGTCCAAACTACTTCTTCCGGAGGTGGAGGCGACAGTGGCGCAGCAGGAGGGCCACCCGCAGTGCAGACTCCACACAGAAGGGGAAGCCTTCTCGCTACGCCCCACAAATCCCGCCACCCCTATCGAGGGGGGGGGGAGGGGGCAAATCGCCAACTTGCCAAACCACTCACCTCTGATGATCCCGTCATTGTCACCCCCACCAATCTCGCAGCAAGGCCAAGGGTGGGCGACAATCTACAAGATCCCTACGATCGCCCCAAGTTTGCGTAGAAAACCAGCTGCGGGAGTATCCTAGGGAACACCGGCAGAGCAGGAGGGCACAAGTGGGATATCGCGCTCACAAACATGGTCACAAGAGAGGTTTCAAACCCTAGAGGCGGAGACCGCCATGGAATCACACAACCCTACGAGAGAGGGAAAACGGGTTTCCATCACAAGAATTAGAAGGATATGTGGTTGGGGGAATGGGTTCATGAGTATGATCAGGAGAGGTTCGGTCAGGCTTGGTTGATGACCTGGGCATGCCAAGGTCAGATGTACTTCTTACGTAACAATACTGATGGATGGAAGATTCCCAACCGTACAGTTGAGTAGCCCAACCATAAGTTACGATTAAAAAATCACAAAACATATTTGCATTCTAGATAAAACGCATGATAGAAAATATTTAATGAGGACTTTGCCCCAGCTGGATGCAAATTACTACGTTTGGAAGGGTTGTGGTTTAAGATTTTTTTTCTAATCTTCATCAGATCCACTCTCCTAAATGAAAACAGTTAACAATTGCCAATCTTTTCATCTACAACCTAGACAGAATTAGGGTTTTTTCAATCCATGCTCAAGAACAACTCATCCACTTATATACATTAGTTATTTGTGTTTTGGCTGATATACAAGATTTGTTTAATATTATTTCTTGGTTATGGTATGCTTCGAATTTAATATGAACACCCGGAGAAAATTGTAGTCCACTACGTATAATATTAACATGGATTATCACAATAATTATGACCTAAATACCTATTGAAACAATCTGTAGCACCAGTATAAATAGTTCTCCAAGTGATCGATGGACGAAGTTAATTATACTTCCAACCACTCAAGAGAATTGTTCATGTTGTTTCGTTTAGCTAACACGTCACTGACCGTCCCAAAACGCACGGTAAGTGACATCACAATCATACTGAGTGGGTCTAGAGTATATCTCACTTATAGTGACAAATCTCAGTCTTAATTCATGAAACTCAACAAGTACTTTTTGAAGTATATGAAGAACAACTTTATAGCCACCCTGTTACGATGTGACAGTTGATGCCTCCAAAGTATTCTTCTGGCACAAGTGAATTACATAATCTCATGCATTATAACAATTCAGTTATAGGTCCATTCGAGTCGGCCTAGCTGTCACTTATTGTGGGGTCATTTCTTATTGCATGGAGATCTTCTATAAGAGAGATTCGTAATTGTTCAATAAAAACCATTTGGATGAATAAGAAAGTCATGAATTTGTACTAAAAATTATTATAGGCATTATACTTTCATTTTTTATTCATTAAGATACCCAACCTTTGTAGGTCCGGTCATTATTATATCTCCAAAATCATATTAAAAGAAATAAAATCTCGTTTTACACCATGCATAACTTTTTGTTTCATTTGTTGTGATCACCATGTAAAATGTGATCCGGTTATGTTAGATATAAAGGGTAGTATTATAATTATATAGGCATAGTTAAAAGTAGATCGAATTAGAAAACAAATACCAAAATCAAATCAATTGTATGGTAAGAACAACTAATTTAATACACAACTCGGAATTACCTTTCAATATCTTGATAGTACATAATCCCACTTCTGAAACAACAGTAACTTTTTTTTATAACACGATTATGCTTTTTTGAATACTTGTATTACTATAGTATAAATGCCACATGACATGAGGAGACACTATCTTGGCATCGTAATAGACATGTCCATCTCATTCATACTGCATGGCTCAATGGTATTGGTTGATTCTTCATTTCCGATCCTTGCATTGAAATATGATGGCTTCTTAGGGTCAGGCATGATGCTAGTCTCACTACTAAGCATTGTAACGACGTCTGAAATTGTTGGTCGGTCACTTGCATTCTCTTGTGTACACAAAAATGCTATCTTAATGCATCTCATCATCTCCTTTGAGTCACTCTCGATAACCAATGATGCATACATGAGATCACTCCACCTGCCATCTTCCCATAATTGCCATGCCTATTTCAGTTTTGTCACATAACATAAGTTATATATCAAATGAAATATAAATAAATACACATTTATAACCACATTGAAACTCACATATCCAAGGAGATTAATGAAATCGCCATTTTTTGGTTACGTGAATTCCGTTTTCCACTAAGTATCTCAAAATAACAACGCCAAAGCTGAAGACGCCGATTTAACAGAGAAGACACCCTTCGATGCATACTCAGGGGCCATGTATCCGCTAAAAATGATAAAGCATAGATGTCAAAAAATACTTAGAAGGTTAAAGTACAATATGATTGTTCATAAATTTGTTCTATTTTTGTGAAACTTACAATGTACCAATCACTCTTTTTGTAGTGTCCCCATCGATGTTAGTTGAGCTGCATATTTTCGCAAGCCCAAAGTCTGAAATTTTTGGATTCATTTCGCCATCCAAGAGAATGTTGCTTGGTTTAAGATCTCGATGTATGACACGCAATCGGGAGTGCTTATGTAGGTAAAGAAGTCCATGAGCTATTCCCTTAATTATTGCTAACAGGCTGGACCAATCCAATAAAGCTCTTTTATTTTCATCTACACATCAGCTAGATATTATTTAGCAAAAAATAGAGAGAAATCTGGTAAAATGTTAAAGCTTAGTTATGTAGGGAATGAAACTATTATATCAGTCATCCTCATAAAGAAATAAGCAATATATAGTGCAAATATTTACCAAAGATGAAGAAATCCAAGCTTTTGTTCGGCAAGTATTCATAGACCAGTATTTTCTCCAAACCTTGGGAGCAACATCCCAAGAGCCTAACCAAATTTTTGTGTTGGAGTTTGGCTATGAACTGGACTTCATTTTTGAACTCCTTGAAGCCTTGTCCTGAATGTGAAGAAAGCCTTTTAACGGCAATCCCCAGTCCCTCTGGAAGTTGGCCCCAGAAAAAAGATACATTCAAGAGTTACGCTCCATAAGATAAACACTAGTCCTCCTCTCCCATTTGTTAATGATAAGAGAGGTTGCTAATAAAAATCGTGGGCACTCTGAATTTTTGATTTGTCAGTTTTTTGTTTAAAGGATGATATACCCAGGCCTCGTTGTTTTGTCAGATGGTGTGGACCTGCATTCCTTCTTTACGTTTGGTTATGGAATGTGCAGTTTTTCCATCCACCTAGCATATGATTTTTTTTAACAAACAGCACTTTATCACTTAAAAGATCTAAGCATATGATTATATGATTGGTGGTTTCTTCTCTAAGATTATGGCTGTGGTCAGTGATCTTCTTAATTTTTCCTAAGCTTTTGCACTAATTTTGTCGATCGATGTTTTGGATGGCTGGGCTCCTCGTGTCACGATGTTACCATAAAAGGACAACTTGTATCAGGTCATACAATCATATTATGCTGCTAAATACTGCTTCCTAATAAAAAATGAAAATCTTATAAGTATATATAGACAACTAATTCACCTTGTAGACAGGACCAAAGCCACCTTGTCCAAGTTTGTTTTCTTCCGAAAAATTATTTGTGGCCTCCCGTAGCTGCTCAAATCCAAACATCGACAGCTCCGAGTCTTTCCATCGCCAAACATGGTGTTCCTCTCCCTCCAAATCCAGAGCACTCCTTGATGGTTGTAATGTCATCACTTTGCCTGAATCTGTATATGTATGATGAGCTGTGTAAATCCCTCTTTAATAATATATAGATAAACACCACATATATATACCTTTTGTTTGCTTCCTGAGGCGACGAGAGTAGATGATGAAGCAGAGAACAGCTGCTGCCGCTAGAGGAGCTACAACTATCGGAATCGCCCACAGCTTGCTTACATGCCCTGATATGAACATGCCGGCCGGCAGACCAATTAAGATAGTGTTTGTAGTGGGAAAAAAAGCTAGCTCTGATATGATACGGCATGGCTCCCTTACCCTTGTGTTTGGGCGCCGGAGGTGGTGCCGGCGGCAAAAGGCCCACCAGTATCTGTGGAGGTTGCTGGTAGTAGAACAGATACGACTCGTACCTAAAATAGCACCGTGTGCTGCCCATCTGTCCTCCAAGGTGTAGGAACATGCTGGTGTCGACCGAGTCGAGGAGAAGATGCAGGCACGACAAGCAGTCGCCGGCGGACAGGTCGGGCGTGCACTGCGCCATTGAGTACATCGTCACTGGGACGGCGCTGCTGCCAATGGAGTCCGTGACCGCCGTGGTGAACCTTATGGGCGCCATGCTCGACGCCCCTTCTGCGGTTCGCACTAGGAAGTCCTTGATGTGGCCGGCGATGCCGGGGCCGTCCCTTGCGTCAACGGTGAGGTTCCTGGTGTTCCACATCTGAAAGAGCGCGTAGTCATCGTTTCCTCCCGTCGAGTCGGATGGCCCGATGATGTGGTCGGAGTAGACGAGGGAGCAGTCGCCGTAGATGGAGGAGCCGGCCTTGTAACATGGCTCCTGCTCTGGTGGTGTTGCGCTCAGCACCCCCTGGAAGGCGCTGGCGACGCAGTCACTGCAGGCAGAGTTGTTGAGGATGTCGGCGCGGCAGAAGGCGAGCGCGTAGACGGTATTGGGGGCTTGGCCGAAGGTGACGGTGCCCATGTGTACCGGCGAAGAGGAGGTGTTTTCCGGGAGGATCGCAGCGACCGCCTTAAGGTTGTCACAGAATAGATCGGCCGCCGCAGGGGACGGAGCTAGTAGCCGGAGGAGCAGGATGATGACGACACCCACCATCGTCGCCATGGCAGGTTGCGCCAACCCGACTAGCTACAACTAGTACTGCTTCTCCCTGATGATCCGCATCGGTCACTTGGTTTCAGTTGATTGCCCGCAATGGCGCCGGTCTCTGTTGATTTCAGTAGTCAACAACTTGCATTGAAACTGTCAACCCAACAGTAACAATGATTAATTTGTTTAACCATTCACTTAGCTTGGTCTTCAGCCGGGCCGGCCACAAACTAATAATGTCCTTGTCTCTAGCACAAGTACAGGGCTCCCGACAAGGTAACAGTCAGCGTCAACAACGACTTACTATAACAGCGCCGTGTTCTTAAAACTCCTGGTGAAATCATTTGCCATAGGCTGGGCGTGTTCTGAAAGATTGAAAATATTTGCTGTTGTTATCGATCGTAGGCCCACAATCGATCTAGCATAACAGCGCCACCGGGATTTGTTAAAACTCGTCTGCTTCATGGTGCAACACACCTACCGTAACTCTCAAAGTCCAAGCGTAGACCGACATGTATATACACAGTATTTAATCTGGGTATAATGATATATGTATTCCCTTTTTTACTCATGTTATCCAGTATTCCATAGTAGTTCAATATTGCTTTAGTAGGTTATATACTTTTGCTAGTTTCATTTTGATAAATTGTTTCAATTTATTTGTAGAATGGTCACATCTTCCATGAAAAAAGAAGATTTTTGAAGTGATATATAGTGAAATGGACTTTGACACGCTATTGGGCGTAAAGTGGTATGGAAAAAGAACTTGCATCCTTGCATCCCTTCTCGCTACAAGACGTTTGACAGAGTAGAGCTGTCCCGTTTATGGGCACGTCCCCTGCTCGCCAAGTCCTATGGATCGGACGACATCACTTATAAGACCTATCGGCTCAACAATCGTCCGAATAGTACTGGTTTAGCCTACTACTCATGCTTAATCTAGAATCTACGGAATATATTTCATGTTTTATAATATATTTGATGCTATGATTTGTACTCAGCTCGCTCCGTTTCAAAATATAAGATGTTTTAGGTTTGTGAATAAAATATATCTAGACTTGTTTTAGTGTGTAGATTTACTCCAAACATGAGTGAACCTACATACTAAAAGTAGTCTAGATATATTTTCTTCACAAACCTAAAACATCTTATATTTTGAAATGGAGGGAGTACATGTTAGTGTGATTGTATATACCTCCAAAATGTAGAAACGGTGCACCTGATTTGATCCTGCTAGATTTACGAGATTCATGCGTTGATGCTTATATCCCCTTGGTTAGCTTGTTGCTTTGTTAATGTTAAACTGTTTGAATACCTCTATGTGATCTACATTCATGCTAGGGTTTATTTTAACCTGATGAATCTTGTTAACTGCAGAAAAATCACTACGTGTTGGCTTTCGAGCAATGCATAAGCAACGAACTATGAAAATGAGGCATGTGGTACAAGAGTCGAGAAATGATCATATGCACAGACAAGAATGTAAGAGTTTAGTAAAAGAGTACAATAACATGAGGGAAGAGTTCTTAAGCAAGTTGTTCCACACATACATGTCCAACAATGAAGATACAATGAAGCCTCTCAAATAGAGAGCCATGTGCATAATGGTAAAAGCCTTGATTTCATGGTGAAACGGGGCAAAAGGAGTTAAGGATAGAATTTTATAAAGAAGAAATGGCCTCAGCCTGGTACACTTCCTTGACTACATGGCTGATGCATCCCTAATAGATATGATAAGAAGCAATGACTAATGTTTCTGTTATATTAAATTGGTGACGACTCATTATAATCTGTCAGCGATTGTGTTTTGAAAGCATAGGAAGACATAAAATTGTCCTTTATTCAGGTTCATTATGGTTGATTTGCTCGAAACTTTCCTTTTTTCCTTTCTTTGAAAGTTCAACAATTTACAATGTATGTTGCATAAGACAAGTACACACTGCTCGTGTAATTAAAATTTATGTTTTTAATATATCTATGTATCTGTGCACAAAGATTTGATGTCATGTAATTTTCTTGATTCTATGATTTGTTATTCAAGTTTAAAATTTGCACACTTTTTTTTGCATTTCCAGTCAATATGTGCACCATAATTACCTGATGTCATACATTTTTTCAGGATCTCGGCGTCTAGCTCCTACGTATTTTCTCTTTTACCATGTCTCAAAATTCTGTCCTTGCCAATTGTCTAGTTCGTGTGAAACCTGTTACTTGTTTCGCTATTCACGCTAAATATTATTTTTAAAAGCCTGGTGTATATGTTATGATTAATCTTTTCTTATTCACCAAAGTATTTGTCTTTTTATTGCTTATAACTTTGGAGGCCGTGAGCTAATTGTCTCTACTATAATTTTGTTAAGTTTGCTTTCAACAAGGA
Source organism: Avena longiglumis (assembly GCA_030063025.1). Taxonomy (NCBI): domain Eukaryota; kingdom Viridiplantae; phylum Streptophyta; class Magnoliopsida; order Poales; family Poaceae; genus Avena; species Avena longiglumis. The sequence goes on from CP125979.1 coordinate 35,647,855, forward strand.
CGCCACAGGAACATGCGGCATGTCAGGATATTAGCCACTCAAAGATGGCGATTCTAGTTATATTTTGCTTACAATAGTGGTCCCACAAAAATATGAGGATGCTTGTTTTGTTATATTATTATTTAGAACTTCATTTTGATGATCTGAAACATCTGAAAAGTGATATTTTGGTCTTCACGTGATGTTTTGTATTACTTTCGAATTTGAACAATTATGTTTCAAATGACAACCTATCTATTTATGAATTTTTGTAGGAATAAAATGTATGCATTTGTACATACCCCATCCCAAGTTGTATTTAAATGGCAAATACATGTATTTATTTATTTTATTTCAAAAAAACCTAAACACCGATCCTATTAAATATATATATGTCAGTGTTTAAGAGAAGACAGTGGCATATAGAATGCGGTTGTCTCGCCACCATTTACGTTTGCCAAAACAATTAGTATTAAATACTGAAAAAACAAGTGTTAATCCACCAATGACAACTTGACATAAAATCTACACGTCAAAGGTGAATTTTTAATGACAGACTACCCAGAACTAGACCAGTAGCGGTAACATGTAAATGATTATTTCTCTAAAGAAAGTACGTCATAAGAGTACTACAAATGACGGTCACACATTTCTAATAAGAATACGGATGGACTAATCAACCGTGTGTCTAGTGATATGAAACATTGAAACTAATACTCACCGTTTGTGATCGTTAAATATGTCGACGGTTTAGCACGAAAATGCGTTTGCGAATGCCAGGATATTCTCAATCGATCAAGGATGCTAAATCGTTTGCGAAAGAAACAAGCTTTGCACATGGTCCGGGAAACCGTGTGCATAGTAGAAGGTCATCACACACCCTCGGGTAGTGACGGTTCGATTCACCGTGTGTGAAGGGCCAATTTTACCATGTGCAAAGGCCTGATCTGTACTAGTAATAGATCGCTCCACGGTTCCATTTCAATAGCAATTTTTCCATCACCTCCCATGCATCTTACTAGTGAACTTAGAAAAGTAAAACCTGAAAAATCCATGCCTAGTTTCGTGCTTGACGTCTTAGTAGAGAAACTAAGAATGTATATACGCTTCATGAAATGAAAGAGCATTGTGAGAGAATATAAAATAATAAAGTCGTGCGTGTAATTCACGGTATATTTTTGTATGTTTGGTGTAATCACCTTTTCAACTTATTACTGAACCTATGGTAGCTTGTTGACCACGAGAAAGCTAAATAATATATCAACGGTTAAAAAAATTCTCGAGAACTTCTATATTTCCATATCTATGTTATTAAGATATTTGTTAGAAACTTTGATTTAGATGCACAAATATTTAAGGATATTACATATAAATTCATACATGTGCACATAAACAAATAAACATATACACGTATAATTCATGCAATTGTCAAAAAATGTTCATGAGGCATGCGAGTTTCTCACTGTCCTCATTAAAGAATATTCGGTTACAAACTTACAATGTGTTTTTAAGGGGCAAAGTCTCAATAAGGAGAATAACATTTTTAAAACATTAGATCTAAATATAGCCCAACATACAACTATATTACAAACGACAACGTAATTATTATTTAGCAATATTGTTACATAGTTAAATATGCAATGAACTTGTTAAACTCTAATTTGTTAAAAATAAGTTATAAGATGTACAAAATTTTAGTATAAATACACAGTTCGTGTTATTTTATTACATGATTTTGGCAGCTATAAATTTGAATAATTTGAGTGTCTTTTGTGTGATATCAACATAGGCGAATTAATCTTTTTTTTAATTTAATATTGTGGCATGAAAGGTGTCTCCAAATAGAGCAATGTAAGAAATTGGAAGTTTTTTTTTGTGAAAAAATTGGAAGATTTGATAGAAAGTTTTACAAGTGGCTAAAAAATCCATATAAACAATACCAAAACGTAATCATTGCCAGTAAGTTTGACTAACTTAAAAGTTACTACATGCAAAAAAAAATATACATGGTTAATTAGTACTTGACCACGTCAGAGATGTGTTCTGCTTAGTAGATAAACTTTCCAACCATTCAACCTAGTTCATCATCTTGCCTAAGTGATACACCACACAACCCCAAGCCGAGCTAATGATCCTGATGTGGCACTGCTAAAGGCGAATGTGCACGGTTCGTTTGGGATAAGGGATTGTTAAAATGACCGTGCACCCGCCAGCAACGACATCAACCACCGCTCTAGATAACATAAGAGTTGTGAGAAATGTTCTCCAAAAGTAACGCCTTGAGGAAGGGAGTGACATGTAACCACCGCCAACGCTAGATTCAGTCATAAAGGACAGTCCTACTTTTCACCTTGGAGGACAGTTTCGAGAAAACGCCAAATTAAGCATATCTCTCTTGATGCGGTCGTCGAAGCGTATTATCCCATCCCCCACCCCTCGTCTCTCGCTGAAACTGTGCGCATGGTCCAACACAATGTGCCATGTAAGTGAATTTCAAAAACAAAGTGTCTAAGTGTACTACTTCTTTAAACCCTAAATGCCCTGACGGTTTACAAGTTGATGTACGACTAAACCTCTTTAGACCTTCATGGCTGGAGGACTATGAGCGATTTTGTGCAAGAATAGACCGTTGGTAATATCACAACCATGGCCAAATCCATAACACTACTCTCATGCGTCGTAAGATTGCAGTCCACATGGTGTCACTACAACCAATCATATCACCATGACAAATGTTTTTCCATATGTTCTTGCGATCTAGCACCACCTTATCCAATAGAAGGACATGAACTTCCCCAACATCTAGTTTGATGCATATATGTGGATGGATCTCATGAGTTATAAAGGGAAACGTTTGAATACATGTACGAAGTACGTAGAAAGTTAATTGAACTGAGTGGATCTCATTGTTATGTCTCCATATATAGCAGCCACATCACACATAAAAGTCACTAATCAACAATGGTAATTAACATGTACTTGCCACCAGATTTATAAGAATTTTTATTGACTTACTTAGCACCATGATCCTTCATATATATGTATCTGGACTGAGTAGATCAATACAAAAAACACTCACATGTTGAAGGCAACGGCCATATCTTCACATTAGACCTTCGCCGGGTGCATTCATGGTGCTCGAAAAAGTCGTTGCACATGACACCATGTCCTTGCTACTTCATTCCATCCATCCTTTGGCGGTCACACTTGGTGCCATCGTTTGGCAACACGAAACGGTAGACATCTTCCCAAACCCTCCACTATAGAGGACCGCTGGTGTCGATGCTCAAATTATTTGAACACCCTATGCTTCGAGGCGCATTTTATCTTCCTTCGCTCCGTATATGCCGACCATGTCTTGAAGCCCATCGTCCAAGACATGGAGCACTGGCCACGACAGCGAATGAGGAGTTATCAGGCATGAGCAGGATGGTTCGTACATCTCGGATTTTTTTAGTCTCAAACAAAGAGAGAAGCACAATTTGCATCATCGAACAAAATTTGACTGAATCAATTTTTTTTAACATCCTGGCTAATCTTGACCAAAGTTTGAATCTCTAACAAAATTCAGAATATTTCGTCCGAGAAATCTTTTTAACTGACCTAGCTGAAATGGGTGAAGTTTGGCTGAAACTCATATTTTTTTGGGCGAAATCCAAATCCCTGTGTATGAAAATACCTGACCGTCCATGGGTTGGACTTACGACCCAGCTTCTCGCTGGGACGCCGTTTGCGTGTTGTCATAAGTCACGAGGAGATCATCCAGGTTCATGGAAGTATGAAGCATGAGCCAACGAAGTAAGCATGGTCGCACGCTAGATGCATATATGTGTAGCCCGTAATTAATGTGCGTTAAGAGGTAAAGTTGTAGTACATACACATCGAAAAATATCGGATGATCTGCGCGATTATTGGTACACACATGGATGACGTGGTAATCTCCTCACATGGGGCATGGTAGTTGTTAGTTTTTTTGATATCTGTTTTGGTAAAGTATGGATATTTATTCAATATTTAGGCCGCACTTTTAGTGGCGCAGCGGGTAAAAGATGCATGCATGCGGAAGGGTTAGTGAAGTATTTGATTTAGGTTTTGAATTTTTACCAGGCCTGAACAGAATGGCCGAGACTTGGCCATTTTAGAAAACTTTCGTAGAACCAAAAGTCAAACTTTGAAACAAAATTTGACCAAAATTTGAATTTTCGGACAAAACTCGACAAGTTCCAACTGTTTTACATAATTCAACAAAAGTTCACCAAAACTCAGGATGTTTCTTTGGTAAATTTTCTTACCGATCCTGAATGAAATGGCTAAATTGGGTAGAATTTCAAAAATCTCGGGCGAAATCCAAATCGTTCTGTCATCCAGAAAAAATGACATTAAATGACTGATTAAGAGCTAAGAAAACTAACGACATGGCATCAAGCCTATCAATGATAAGAGTTATCTTTGAAAAACAGACGCACTAATGAATCGTATCACTGCTGACTACCCGCGTGATACTCTGATCGTTGAAGATTTGAAGATCATGTGCTGGACCTGATTTTTTAAATGCTTCATCATCTTCTAAACGTCGTAGCTCACGAGTTAGAACTATAGTATGATACATGTGTGGGAATCTGATATCCCCCATGGTGTTTATGTAGCAGATAAATCGATCTAATAAATTATCTGCTTTACCGTAAAAAACACTAATAACTTGACAAACGGAACTAACAACCAAAGAAGATAAGACTGCATGCAGCATGCCAACCGGTAATTAACAAACCCAACATGAAATAAGGCTAAAAATGGTTAGGCGGTGGCACTTTCTGTAATTTTTCTATTTGTGATACCAGACATTCATCACGCTTTTGAAATTAATATAGTAAAGATAGATAGAGTGTCTATTTGAATTATTGTGTGTGAAACCGTACAACTGTAACTAAATTTCCACGTCGTGTTGCAGCTAGCACTGGTAGAAAACGCCCCATGCGTCCCAGTTGGTAAGGGCCATTAGTCCCGGTTGCCCAACCGGGACGGGGGCATCGGGACTAAAGCTCCAACCATTAGTCCCGGTTGCCCCACCAACCGGGACAAATGGGGGCACGTGGCGCATCGAGAGCGCCGAGGGTGGAGATAGTCCGGTTCGTACCGAACCGACTAATAACTCCGCCGCGTAGATTTGGCCCATTTCTGCCGCGAAGAATTCATTTTGGCACATTTTGTTGCCGCGGCAGCATTTTCGCCACTTTTTGTGCCGCGGCAGAAAATTCATTTAGGTTGTTTTATTGTTTATTTAGTGTTTTGCACTTATCAATGAAGGAACCTTATATTACACAAGATCATCATGACAACATTACATTCAATACACAGATCGAGTTCATGCACTACATACAAAAGTTGCTATTCGATGCTACCGGCCAATTTCTTGAAAGTTGCTATTTTTACAATTCCTATTGTCTATACACAGCCGAGTAGTATTCCCCTTGTGTGTTTAGTACTTCTGCATCCAAGAATCCCGCCAATTCCTCCTGTATTGCTCGTATGCGATCCTTTGGCAGAAGACCGTCCGTGAGACGCTCGATCAGATTTAAAAAGGAGTCAGCCTATATGAATATGAAACTAAACACAATTTAATTGTAATTAAAAACTATAGAAATTGTTTACGTGGAGTTGCTCTAAATTCCTGCCCTTCTCATCGCACGTCTGCCGGATGAACTCGCATACATAGTATCCACATAGATTGTTACCTGGTCCCTGCGTCAGGCACTTTACGACAACAGAGTTCAATCAAAATAATAATCAAGCATGATAATAACTGTATCAAAACTAGAATCAAAGAGATGCGCGGATATAGCTAGTGGTGCTTACATCTAGTGGTTGAAATGTAAGCTCCTCTTTCCAAACACCCCTAGCCTTCTTGGTGAACCGTTTCCAAGCGCTGCCCGGCGTAGAAAACGAATAAAATAAGTTATTAAGTACTTGATATCATAAAATTCATGAACGTTGCCGATATAGTGTCGTAATGATTAGAATTACCGCTGGAGAAGTATCTGCATGTCCTTCCACGTCTCAAGGGGTTTATGTTTCGAGTCCATGACTAGTACACGCCCTTTGTCAAGTTGAATGATTAACAGAATATAGTGGTACCTACGAATGCAAAACTAATCAATTATATACTTAACATCGAGTAAGCGAAATAGAAAGTGTATACAAGACAATAACACTCACTGGAAGTTGTAAGGAAATAGTATTTCCTTTTGGTTTCTTGAAACCTTAATGCATGTACTATAATATCCTCCGTATCCTGGGGGCTTATTTTGAGATTAGCTTCATGAACCCAATATGGGTCAATGAAGCCAATGTCATAGATTTGTCCTCTCTGCATTCGAGAATCTTCATTACGCATATTAAAGTATGATTATATACATGCAATAAACAAAATATTATAGATGGAGACTAAATTAATTACAGAATTAGTACTTACGTATAGGCACTCATGAGAGATTTGTCCAAGCGTCTTGATTGAATAATTGAAATAGTTCATCAAATTCAATGGATACCATGTCATCGTTTTCTTTCCCATGATGCTTTTGTAACCCTCGGACTATCCGTTAGCCCCGCCCTTGTGGCATGCATGTACGATTATGCAATCTTCGCATTTTTGTTGGAAGATTGTTTACCTCCTCAGGTTTGAGAGGTTTTCCGTCTTGGTATTGGTATGCTACTTCACTCACGGGAAGAACTCTAACCGATAAGTACTGGCAATACTCATACCTTGAGCAGCGGCTTCTCCAGACAGTAACTACCTCTCTGGATCATACCGCTCTTCGCCCCATATTTGCTCGACCCCACATTGGTTTGAGAAATCACCTTGAGAGGCGCAAGTCTGTTTTGCTTGTTCTCCGAGCTGGCAACATATTTCCGCTTGCATCAAGATCTTGCTCTTGAGGCTTTTTGTGCTGCATGTGACTTGAGAATAGAACTCATAGTCCGATGACATTTGGCTCGGGTTGATGAAGAGTCTTTAGCATTTTCAACACTTTGGCTTTTTCTTCTTTGGTTGGGAACTCTGGCTCTTCGGCCGCCTCGACTTAGCTTAAAAGCTGTCGTTTCCGCATCAACGATCGCCGCAGTCTCCTCTTCAGTACATTCATAAGCTCTCTTGGGAGGAACCGTTGGTACTTTTGAAAGAGGCTCTTGTTTACGTTTCGGCGATCGCCACGACGACAAGAGCGGTGCGCTTCGCTTTTTATCCCGAGGCGCCGCGATGGCTCCTTGGCGATGGCTGCACCGAGATTGGTGAGGCGACGAGCCGGTGAGGCGACGAAGACGGCTGCAGGCGCGGCGACCTCACTGGAGACGGGTGAGGCGGCGAAGATGGCCTTGGCGTGTGATTTGAAGCACGATACAATCCTTCGCCATAGAATGGTGACGTTTTCGTCACCCAGACAATCGCATCCCCTTCACCAGGGTAGTGAAGATCCAAAACCTCAAAGGTGGGCATGATTTCATCCACGCCGACAACAGCGTAGCCCTCTGGAACCGGACGACAGTGGTAAGTTGGTGTGGGTCCAATTGGTAAGGCATAGCCGACCGCCACCTTCATTGATATGTTCACAACTTTGACATGTAGCTCGCAGTGTGTCATCTCTGTGATATCATCCACTGGGTAGCCAATGGGAGCCATCGTCGGTGCATCATCGGCATCGCCATTGTCATCACCCGGGACCTCGGTGGAAGCCACACTGCTTTTTCGATTATTCGATAGGCCGGTAGCATCGAATGCAGTGTGCTGCTGAGATGGGGCGCCGGTAGTACTTTGCTCTTTAAGTGAGTTAATTTCATCTTGTTGTTGCTTTAATCGTTCTTCAATTAAACGCATTCGCTTCGACTTTCGCTTCAACCGCCTGTCCTTACTCCTCCGACGGCTTCTATCAGATATTTCTTCCTCTCTTGAAACCCAGTCCTCCATGATTGGGAGCCTATTGTGCCTCGTGTTCGTCCATCATGTTCCTTATTTCCAAGGGCGAGTGTGAGCTCATCATTCTCTATCGGGAATGAAGTCCCCATCTTTAACACCTTTCTCGCTTTTCTCATCCTCTCGATTGGCAAGGGGTCTTCTTTATGTCGTATGGTATATATACACCTCCTTCCGAGTCCAACGTGCCCCCATGCCCGTAAAACCAATTCCTTGCACGTTCTACCCAATCGTCTGCCTCTGGGTGATATTTTTATCACGCAGTTCTCGCCAAGTTTCTCCCACTTAGGAATGCCAGCCAGAGCCACCTTGCCCTATAGTATGGTGATACTTCTTGTTAGCGATTCAGCTTATTCGTTTTTACATTTTCTTAGCTTTTTCTCGATTTCTTGTATTCCATAAACTCATCCCGTAATGGTTTTATCTTCTCAAACCGAATATTCTTGAAATCGAGTCTTCTTTTCACGACATAGTCAAGGTGCAATCTTTTCTTCCAGTTGGTGAAACACTGGGCCATCTTCTTCAAAGCCCACTCCCGACCTTAGCCTCCATGGCTCTCCCATGTTGTAAAGCGTCCTCAATCTGGATCCTCCGCATTTGGATCCAGCTATCTTCGTAGTTTGAAATTAACCATGAGCCTCTTCCATAGTAAATCTTTGGCGTGGTTAGGGACAAATAAACATGTTCCTCTTCATCCGCATTAGCAGGCCTATTCCAATTTCTAATGGTGATCGATTAAGTCCCTAACGATTACTCCGCATTGTGCCACAAATTTGGTTGCGACAACTTGAGTCGCTTGGCTGCCTACAATGACATCTTCGATCCTGAACCTCTCATGGTCTTGCAACTTTTGGTTGGGCCTCGTCGCTTTTTCAGAGATTCCTTCGATCCGGAGGGCTAAAAGAAGAAAGATCGCCGTTACTATTTCTATATAGATAGCAGATGATTAATTAATGAATTGATTTATATTACATGCACCTTGCCGGAGCGGTCATCTTCTCGATTACACAAGGCATCGCCTTCTCCCTCGCGGAAGGCAACACCTTCAACCTCTAACAAGTTGTCTACTCCTGTAAAAAGAGGATCACCCTCACCGGAGTTGTTCAGAAACGTTGATACGTCTAAATTATCTTCCCCACGGATCACACCTTGGATCAACTCTTCCTTTTCTTCGTCTCTGACGTGTGGGTCCATATTTTCTGCATAGGTGGAAAAACGAATAAGTCAAAGCGGCTAAAGGAGAAAGTTAAGTACGGTGTTGAGAGATATAAACCCTAATTCAGAGAAACCCTAATATATACATACACAATAATAAAAATGAAGAGAAAGGGAAACCGTGTAGTAGATAGGCACATCGTCGAACCCACATGCACCTAAGTAGCTTGACAATGTGAATCGGGTCTGGGCTACCCACAGTGACTGACCAGTGGGGCCGAAGACCAATAATACCAAAGTAATTAATAAACCTAATAGTACCTAACTAATAATAAACCTAATAATCGAAACACCGAAAAGAAAGGGAAACAATCAACACATGGCATCGATGCAATGCTCAAGCAAGTATGATGATATGAAAAGTTAATTTGCATTGGAATGTAACCCTAAGACATGCTCGATGATTTAATCGGGGTTCCGAGGGGTGAAAACCCTAACTCGGAGAAACTCCGGAACATATGAGAGGGGTGCATTTGTTCTTCTAATTATACTTGTCATTTAAGTTGTTTAACAATGCATGATTATATGTTAAATAGATAGGTTTCCATTTTCTGAACAATTTGATATATTATTTGTATTTTTCTGACTTATAAACAATAAGTTATTGATTTTACAATATTAAATCATTTTCTGGAATTAAAAACAAAAAGGCAAATAGTTTTAAACCAGGCGACCCCTAGCGTGAGATCGACAGATGGGCCCTAGTGCCAACTCAGCCTCCACGCAAAGCAGGCCCCACCAGACAGCCACATCGCCGTGAGCACCGCATGCGGTGGCAGCGACGCTAGAGGGCTCGGGAGGGGGCGTGCGTGGGTTTGTTCGAAAGAGGGCGTCGAGGCGAACCTAACTAGTAGGGCACCGCCCGGATTTGGTCACCGGAATAGGGCACGCGACGACATGCAGCGGCGGCGGATGGCGGCGGACGGCGCGAGAGAAGGACAGAGCGCTAGGGGAGGAAAGAAGGGGTCCCAGAGAGTTACAAGCTCACCCTCGACGCGTGTGTAGCCTTGGCGGGGACGGAGGAGATCGTCAGCAACGGTGATGGCAAGGCGGAGCTCGTCGGTGATGGGGAAGACGCAGTCGATTCCAACAAGGCTTCGATTCCTTCGGCGAGGAGGATAAGCACAGCGAGGCAGCGCGTGGAGGCCGACGGCGGCGTGACGGTTGGGCAGCCTGACGGCGTCCGAGCGGTTGTCCTCGCGGCGGCGGCGATCTCTATTGCGGGTGAGTGAGCAGAAAGAGGAACGGGGAAGAAGGAGAAGGGGCATGGTTAACTAGTAGGGGACCTTTAGTCCCGGTTGGTGGCTCCAACCGACTAAAGGATATCACCGATTGGAGCCACCAACCGACCTATACTCCAATATTTTCAGCAGAGCGTTGGCCGCGAGGGTCTTTAGTCGGTTGGTGGCTCCAACGGGACATATTCGATTTCAAATTTTTCAGGTATTTTCAAAAATCACGGGCGATAGATCATGTACCAGAGTACAACCGGACCCACTTCCTGCCGATTCGGCAGACATTTGTCCTTTTTACCCGGGATGGACGAAAAGGTTTGAGATGTACCGGTTGGGAGATAGTCCATGTAAGGTGGTCTAGTATTTTAGGAAAATGGGACGGTAGCATTGTGAAACGGCATTTTGGTGGTTACTTCACAAACTATGCCGTGATTCAGCACATAACATCGGTCATTTGGACCGAAAGCCATGAAACCTCGAACATGATAGGTCATTTTGTGAAGGTTTTTTCGAAACATGATCAATATACCAAGTCTGGTATTTTTTCTTTCAACTATGTAACATAAATAGAGGGAAATGCCTATATAAAGAGAGGGTTCATATTTAGTCTCGGTTGGAGAAACCAACCGCGACTGAAGGGATTGCGGCAGAGTGGGCCAGACAACACTAATAATAGGGGTGAGTGTCGACATTATGTCGTGCGGCTTGTACCTTGTCCCGGATGGTGTCACCAACCGACTAAAGATGAACCTTTAGTCCGGTTGGAGACACCAACCGACTAAAGATGAGTCAAGACTAATAATAGGGTGAGTGTCGACATTATGTCGTGAGTGTCGACATTATGCCGAGCTGCTTGTACTATAAATATGCATCCTTGTGAGTCCAGTCCTCCAGCCAGTTTGAGGCATCTCCAAGATGGTTTTAGAGAGCAGGGACACCACTACGGCCAGTTTCAGGGAGATGCCGACGGAGCCCAGTCCTCCGGCATCTCCGAGAAACTGGTCATAGAGGCACTCCTAATATGTGAAATTAGTTAGCTCGAGGCGTATTGATCTAGTTAGTGAAGTTACAAGCTGCAAGATGGTTTTCGAGCGGGACACCATCTGCGGCCAGTTTGAGAGATGCCGCGGAGCCAGTCCTCCCGCATCTCCGAGAACTGGTCATAGAGGCACTCCTAATATGTGAAACTAGTTAGCCCGAGGCGATTGATCTAGTTAGTGAAGTTACAAGCTGCAAGATGGTTTTCGAGAGCAGGGACACCATCTGCCAGCCTGTGGAGATGCCGACGAGCCCAGTCCTCCGCATCTCCGAAACTGGTCATAGAGGCACTCCCTAATATGTGAAATTAGTTAGCTCCGAGGCGTATTGATCTAGTTAGTGAAGTTACAAGCTACAAGATGGTTTTCGAGAGCAGGGACACCATCATGCGGCCAGTTTGGAGATGCCGAGAGCCCGGGGCCCTCCGGCATCTCCGAGAAACTGGTCATAGAGGCACTCCGGTCCAGCCACAAAATGGGACTAACACTCAAGACATTTATTCATATTAAAAACTGAGACTACCACACCGGGACTAAAGGCCACAAACCGCAAAAGATATCCTTCGGTCAAGCCACAAACCGCGAAAGACATGAACGAGAGTTACATAATATGAGCATGAACTTCTTGGCATATGTCATTCCTTATGACCGCTTCAGACGTAACCATGGAGCATCTTCTTTACTTAACGGAATGCTTGGGTCAGTTTTCACTGTGAAGGGCGGAATTTCATCAAACTTATTATAATCTTCTGACATGTCTGTCTTGTCCTCGATTCCCACGATGTTTCTTTTCCCTGAAAGAACTATATGACGCTTTGGCTCATCATATGATGTATTCGTTTGCATATTTTTTTCTTTTTCTCGGTCTGGAGGACTTGTCCTTCACATAGAAAACCTGAGACACATCATTGGCTAGGACGAATGGTTTATCTCTATAACCAAGATTGTTGAGATCCACTATTGTCATTCCGTACAACTGGTCTATCTTTACCCCTTCCCCATTCAGGTTGACCCATTTGCAGCGATACAAAGGGACCTTAAAAGAGACTCCATAGTCTAGTTCCCATATCTCCTCTATGTAACCATAATATGTGTCCTTTTGTCCATTCTCGTCTATTGCATCAAAGCGGACACCACTATTTTGGTTGGTGCTCTTTTTATCTTGGGCGATCGTAGAATGTATTCCCATTTATTTCGCCCTTGGAAATTCAATACAGTAGAAGATGGTGACGCCAACAAGTATAGCTGATCTCCAACAGGTGTCATTCAAGAGATGTGTCCGCATCCAACCACCGAGCACTTCATGTGTTCATCTCAGTAATCCATGATTCAGCTTCCCGGTTTTGAGCGTACAATATTCTTGTGTTCCTCCATATACGGAGCTGCCAAGGTGGAATTATGTAGAATCGTAGTGTGCTTTAGTGAAAGAATCCCGTCCCTACATATCATTGCTTTCTTTCCCAGCGTTTTTCCACTTAGTCTTCCCTCATGCCGCAGTCGAAACACCAATCGGCTTAAGGTCAGGAATAAAGTCAACACAAAACTCAATGACCTCCTCTGTTCCATATCCCTTGGAGATGCTTCCTTCTGGTCTAGCACGGTTATGAACATATTTCTTTAAGACTCCACTGAACCTCTCAAAGGGGGACATATTGTGCAGAAATACGGAACGAGAATGGCAATCTCTTACACTAGATGAACCAGAGATGCGTCATAATATTCAAGAAGGATGGTGGGAACACCAATTCAAAACTAACAAGACATTGTACCACATCCTTCTATAACCTTGGCAGAATATCTGGATTGATTACCTTCTGAGATATTGCATTGAGGAATGAACACAGCTTCACAATGGGTACTCGAACATTTTCGGTAGAAGCCCCTCAATGCAATCAAGCAATCACGTCATAATCACGTGATACATGAGACTTCAGGTTTTGGAACTTTTTCTGCCATATTTATTATCCCTTTATATTAGATGAGAAGCCCGACGGCACCTTGATAGTAAGGACTTCAAAAGATTTCCTTCTCGCTTTGGTAAGAGCATAGCGGCACGACTTAAGTGACGCTCTTTATCCGCCTTGTTATCTGTATGCATGTTCTTTGGGTCTTTCATAATTTGTTGGTCCTCCTGCTTGTGTGTATCTTTTGTCTTCCCATACACGCCTAGGAATCCTAGCAGGTTCACGCAGAGATTCTTCACACGCATCACGTCGATTGAAGAGCGGACACGCAGGACTTTCCAATATGGCAGCTCCCAAAATATAGATTTCTTCTTCCACATGGGTGCGTGTCCTGTAGCGACGCCGTCGAACTGATTGACCGCCGACTCTTTCCAAAGATTACTTCTATGTCCTTGACCATACCAAATACATCATCACCACCGGGAGTTCAGCTTCTTCCGTGATCTGCCTCACCTTTGAAATGCTTGCCTTTCTTTCTTACGGGATGATTGGTCGGAAGAAATCGATTCGCTAGGTACAAAACCTTCTTGCATTTATGCAAATATGTACCTTCGGTCTTATCTAAACAGTGGTGCATGCCTTATATCCTTTGTTTGTCCGTCTGAAAGGTTACTAAGAGTGCCAATCATTGATGGTTACGAATAACAACCCTCGTAGATTAAATGGCTCCTATTTGTTCTCATCCCACGCACGTACACCTGGTTTGCCCCACAACTGTAAGAGTTCTTCAACTAATGGCCTAAGGTACACATCAATGTCGTTGTTCGGTTGCTTCGGGCCTTGGATGAGCACCGCATCATAATGAACTTACGCTTCATGCACAACCAAGGAGGCAGGTTGTAGATACATAGAGTCACGGCCGTGTCTGGATCGCAACTCGCTCCCCAAAAGGATTCATGCCATCCGCATTTAGACCAAACCATAAGTTCCTTGCGCCACCGCAAAGTCTGGGAAGTATCTATAGATTTTTATCCACTGTGACCCATCAGCATGGTGTCTCAACTCCCCGTCTTTCTTACGGTCTTCTTTGTGCCATCGCAACAACCTGGCATGCTCTTTGTTTCTGAACATGCGTTTCAACCTTGGTATTATAGGAGCATACCACATAACCTTAGCAGGAACCCTCTTCCGGAGGGGCTCTCCCTCAACATCACCAGGGTCATCTCGTCTGATCTTATACCGCAACGCGTTGCATACCGGGCATTTATCTAAATTCTCATACTCCTTACCGCGGTAGAGGATGCAGTCATTAATGCATGCATGTATCTTTTGCACATCTAATTCCAGAGGACAGAGAGTCTTCTTTGCTTCGTAGGTACTCTCAGGAAGTTCGTTATGTTTTGGAAACTTCGGCATCATTATTTTTAGCATCTTTTCAAATGAGGAGTCAGTTATACCACACTCTGCCTTCCATCGCAACAATTCCAAAGGTCGCATCGAGCTTTGTGCTGCCATCTTCACAATTTGGGTACAACAATTTCTTGTGATCTTCTAACATGCCCTCTAACTTCAACTTCTCATTTTCTGTTCACGTCTCGCTTTGCATCGAAATGACCCTACCAAGTTCATCAGCGGCTCATCCGATGCCCGTTCTTCACCTTTTTCCTCTCCATTATCTTCCATTGCAGTATCATCAGATTCAGGAAACATATGATGATAGTTGTTATCATCATCTTCTTCTTCACCATCTTTCATCATAACCCCTCTTTCCCGTGCTTGGTCCAGCAATTATAGTTGGGCATGAAACCTTTCATAATCAGTGGTCGCGAATGATTTTCGAGGAAGAGTACTCCTTGTTGTTCCGACATTGAACACATGGACAACGATAAATCCATTCTCTTTGTTTGCCGTAGCCACATCGATAAATTTATCCACGCCTTTGATATACCGGCTACCACGCCGTCACATCCATTCCCGACCGCTCATCTGCATCATATAAGTAAGTTTATCAAAAACAGGACATCATAAATAGTGAAATAACCAATTCACACCGACATGAATTGTATCAATGACCTAGAAAAGATAAGATTGCTAACCTCGATCGAGGGAAATAAAGAGGAGAAAGCTCAAGTGCGTCTCGGACACCTTCTATATTTTTGTTCTATGAGAAATTCAACGGATTTTTCACTCAAACATTTCAACAAACACCTTCAATGCATGCATGAAAAAAACTAGCACACACCCTCACACCTTACACCATTCGAAAACAGTGAAGGCAGGGGCTGGGCGCAGATTTAGAGGGCAGGTTTAGTCCCGTTTAAAGCCAAACGGGACTAAGCGTGCGTGCCACGTGGTCAGTAGCCAAACCTTTAGTCCCGGTTGGTGGCTCCAACCGGACGCATGCCCTTTACCAACGGGACCCATGCCCTGGCCTGCGTCGCCCAACCGACGTGCAAGATTAGTCCCGGTTGGTGGCGCAACCGGGACTAATGCTCCCAGGGGTGGCGAACGGATGGCCATTTTTCCTCTAGTGTAGCGAGCTGCCGCGAAAAATGTCTTGTGCACCAAAAATTGATCGATCATTCACCGTTCATATTTGTTCCATCCTGCTGAAAATCAGAAGTTTCGCCTCTACCTTGCTCAGTTGTGTTGCGCGTGCAAGGATCATTTTTTAGGGGAAATCGATCCTTTCCGGTTAACTAAAGTGTTGTCTTCAGCTTGATGAGTTAATTTCTTGCCAGTGAACGAGCGTCAAACAATTATACAAGCTTCATTACTAGGTCGTCGATTCACTGAAGAAAATTCTCCTACATCCGACCGAACAAAGCCGAAACAAATTCAAGCCGATTTTTTCAGTGGGAACTGTAATATGATTTTCTTGGCGTGCATCGCATCAAAACTGCCTCGACCATACCCGTTCCGGTACTAGTTTTTTCTGATGGCACCGACCGTCAGGTTATTTTCGGGATGGTCGGCTGCCACCCTCGACTAAAAGTACTTCTGCCCAAGTGGTTAATTTGCGTGGTATGTGTCCCGTTATCAATCGACTGAGAATTAGCTTTACATGATGTCATGCAATCTAAGTTGCAACAGTACCACTTGCTACAAGAAATTACGATTACAGCCACATTTGTCATCAAAAAAAAATCTCAGTTCCAATTGCAACTGAAAATCTCACGTGCATCTCACCACTTGCAACTCAAAACCCGCAAGAATCGCGATGCAAATCTAATGAATTAGGAGCCGAGTGAGCTCTAACTTCATTTACAGTCGATTGAGAATTAGAAAAATCCTAGTATTAATTTTTACAAGCTTGACAGTGGTTGGTATTTTTAGAAACGGTCCATTCACCTCAATCTGACTACGATAAAGTAGATGTTACCAGACTGATGGTACCAGAAGTGTGGGACACTAAAATTATGTGGAACCATATACCTGAGGGATGGAGGCACGCCACCGTGTACGTCGACTGCCACTCTCCTCAATAGAATTGCCAGGGGAGGAATAGAATTGAAAGTTCAAAGCTTTTGACACTGTTTCATGGGATGCTCTCTTCTCCATCATGCGGGTGAGAGGCTTTAATGATAGATGGATTATGTGGATTCAAGAACTGCTTCACTCGGCCAAAACAACTATTCTTTTTAATGGAATACCGGGCAGATGGATTAATGTTAAAAGGGGTTTGCGGCAAGGTGATCCTCTATCCCCTGTTTTGTTTGATGTGGTGGTGGATGTGTTGCAAAAAGGCATAAAACTTGCTGCTTCCGAAGGCCTGTTGCAGCACCCAATTCTCGAGGATGAACCTTGCCCGGTATCGCAATATGCCGATGACACTTTAATTGTTTTAAAGGGAGATGTGGAGCAGGCTAGAATTCTCAAACAAATTCTTGATAACTTTGCTTGCACCACTGGGCTCAAAATCAACTTCTCCAAGTCTACCTTCGTGCCAATAAATCTTGCTTCGGCTGAAAGTGAAGATATTGCTGCAATCTTACATTCCGGGGTGGCCTCCTTTCCTCAAACTTACTTGGGCTTACCTTTATCGGATAAAAAACTCCCAAGAGAAGTTTCCTTACCTTACATTGCTGCGATTGATAGAAGAATCAGCTCTTCAATTAATTTCACCACACGTGGTGGGAGGCTCACTCTCACGAAATCTGTTTTGTCTGCTCTGCCTACCCACTTTATGTCATGCATCAAACTGCCACAATGGGTTATTGATGAGATTGAGCGGTTGTTGAGGGCCTTCTTTTGGAAAGGAAAAAGTTCTGCTACTGGGAGTGATTGTTTAGTAGCTTGGGATCATGTCACTAGGAGTTTTGAGGAAGGAGGTTTGGCAATTAGAAACATGAAGATTCAGAACTCTTGTCTACTAACTAAATTCATCCACAGGTTGCATACTGAGCCCAATTCTCCTTGGGCTAGATGGGTCTTGGCAGCACACTTTCAAGACAAAGATCTTGGGGACCTTTCTGCTTTTCAAACTAGAGCATGGAAACAGGTTAGTGAATTCATTGATTTATACAGAAGTGTTACCTGTGTGCAGCTTGGGGATGGAGTGACTACCTCTCTGTGGAAGGACAAATGGACTAGTAATGGACCCTTCTGTACACAATTTGCAGCTTTGTTTTCCCACACCAACAGGCCAAATATATCAGTTGCTGAGAGCTGGGAGAATGGGGAATGGTCTCTTCATTTGAAACACATTACTTCTGACCAGGCTGAGCTTGAGCGATTTACTTTGATCTCCTTCCTGAATCACTGTACTTTGGATCCTCTGACTCAAGACAAGAGGGTCTAGAGATTTAACCCCTCGGTCAACTTTTCAGTGAAAAATTTATACATGATTTGTAACTGGAGAGGAGCTGAAAATGAGGGTGCCAGATACATTGGAATAGCGCCGCACCAAAAAAAGGAAAGATATTTGCTTGGCTCATGATCAAAGGAAGGATAAAAGTGAGGGTTGTTCTTATTAAGCAAAATATTGTTAACAATGACCTATGCCCCTTTGGATGTCAAGATAAGGAGACTGTTCAGCACTTTGTGTTTCATCACTGGCACTCCAAGCTCATCTTGGACAAGCTAGGGATCCAAATAAACGGGTACTTTGAACCAGAAGATATTTATATCGAAGCAAATAAAAGACTTCCAGAAAACAAAAGACAGGCCTAGCCTTTGGTTATTACTGCAATCTATTGGACCATCTGGCTTTCAAGGAATAAGAAGGTTTTTGATGACATCGAAACACCCGCTAAAGTGGTCGCTAAACAATGTGTTGATATGGTGAAGCTTTGGTCGCACAAAGCAAACAAGAAAGAAAAGGAGGCAGAGTTGATCTGGACTTCAGATTGGCACTCCTGATTGTGCTTTTCCTTTGTTTCTCCTCTGGTTTCCCCCCCTTGTAATCTTCTCTTACTTGTAAAACCCTGATCTGTCATAGCTCTCTTTTAATAAAATTTGAGGTAGGGGCTGCCCCTTCCGACGTTCTCAAAAAAAGAATTGTGCAGTTGGAGGTACAGAACTACTTCTTTTTTTTGTAAGAGTTGCTGTTTTTTTTTTCAAAGCCCTCTAACATACCTCGAAATAGGCTTTCGCCCCGCTTTATAAATAAAGCACATAGGTGAGACCGCTGCTGGGCCAGACAGCACAACGCCCAAGGTACAAACCGGACCAACCACAAGACGACAAGGGCAAACAGACAAAAGCCCAAAAGAAAATACAAAAGGAAGGAAAAAGAAAATAAAGCCGGCATCGGTGGTGCGACAAGAACGAAGGTAACTCGCCACCGTTGCGCCCACCAGATAATAACCACCACATGACTGGCATTTCAAAGCGCCGCGTACCAAGCAGCACCTCCAAGAAGGGGAGTGACGACAACGACACTGCTGCCCGGACCGGTCCTAGGGTTTCCCCCGGTACGCCCCGAGAGGAGCGAGAGAGAAACACCCGACGCCCTTCAAGAAGGAGGGTGATACCCGCGGGCGTCACCGCGTCAGGGTCAAAAAGACAAGGATTTCTCCCGACCTCTCAACAAACACCTCCCGGACACCTTGACATGCGCCACCAAACTCGCCGCCCACCTGCACGCGTCAGCACGGTCTTGAGGTCACCATCGTCGTCACGCCGTGAGCCATGGGGCGAGGCCAGTAAGACCGAGAGAGAGGGACCTTCGATGAGGGCCAGGATGACCTCAGCACGCGGGAGGGAACTACCTCCACCGCCAGAAGGCGGTAGCCGACCGGATGTAGCAGCAAGACAAACCAGGCCCGTCAGACCCGGCCGAACCCGAGGAGGCTCGTGAAGTCTCGCCGCCACACTGCAACAAGGGCGCCACCGTACACGCCAACCCTAGCACCAGGTCCATCTCCATCTTCCACCAGGGAACCACCGCCTCAGCAGTCCCAGACGTCAAATGACAGCTCCATCCACCAAACTCACCCGGCAGGTCGAGCCTCCGCCGATCGAGGAACACGGTGCAAGTTGCCTCCCGAGCCGCCTCGACAAGAGGAAACCTTGCAGACCACCTTCCGGGCCGCCGCCCATCCACTTGACTCGCACCACTGTGGTTAGGGACATTGCGTGACCTGCAAGGCGGGGGAGGAAAGGTTGGCACAGGATGGTGGCAGCGGCACTGCCACACGGAGGAGACCGACCTCCACCGCCGATGGCGGTTGCTGTCCGGGGCGCGGTAGCAGGGGCACACCGGGTCTGGGCCCAGCCGGACCCAAAATAGGGCCCGTAAAGTCCCCGCCACCGCGCTGCTGCAGCACAGCCGCAACCGCCGCCTTCCTATACGCCCCACCCGCCAACCCGCCTCCAGAGGGTGGCAGCCCCGCACGGGCCCGCCTCAGACCCAGATCGGGCCCAAGTGGGCCCAGATCTGGGCTAGCCGGAGCTATCGAGGGAGCACAACCCGCCGGCCGCCACCCCCGCCGACTGCCGGGCCACTGCCGCCACCGCACCTATGGAGCCGAGCCGAGCCCCCGCCGCGCCATTGCCGCCACATCGCAGTGCAGCGGCCAAGGCCAGCGCCTTCCCGGCAGGAGGAGCACCGGCACTGGCCCGCAGAGCCCAAATCGAGCCCGGGCAGGCCCAGATCTGGGCCGAGCCGCGCGAGGCCAGCCCCAGCCAAGATCCCGGCCGCCGTCGCGTCCCTGCCGCCAGACCACGAGCTCCTGCTGCCCCTGGCCCTTGCCGCCCAAGGAGGGACCACGCACCACGCCGCCGTCGCCCAACACGCCGCGCCAAAGAAGCGCCGCCGCCCTGCTTCCCGACGGGAGAACCAGGCTCCAGCCCAGCGGAGGGGCCCGCAACCACCCACCGCAGAGGAGAAGGCCTGCGCCGCCGGCGCCGACTGGCTTTGCCGCGCCTGGCAGCGGGAGGAGGAGGAGGGGAGGGGCGGCGGCTAGGGTCCTCCCGCCGCCAGGGGCGACGAGGGAGGACACAGGGGAAAAAAAGTGATTAAATTTAGACTGCCTTTCTGTTCTAACTCACAGGAGAGGGACCCCTCTAACATACTATACGGTAATATATGTAGGAACGTATTATTTCTCATCAGAGATCGGGTGGATAAATGAAAGATGCGGTGACATACCTGCCAAAATTCCATCTGGTCATCTTAGACCGGGTCCATTACGACACGATTCCGATCGAGATGCACTTATATATAACGAGCAGTCTCTCTCGCCCCTCTTACGTACGACACAGCATGGACGCCTTCGCCGATCTGCCCGGCGACGTGCTGGTTGCGATCCTCGTCCGCCTGCCGGCCCGCTCCATCGCGCGCTGCCGCCAAGTGTGCAGCACCTGGCTCTCCGCCATCTCCCACCCGACCTTCGACGTCGTCCACGCCGAACGCCCGGCCGTAGTCGCCAAGGTGACGGCCGTCGATGAGGTGCGCGGAGATTTCATACCAATGCCTATGAGAAGGACAATCTTCGTCTTCGACTTGTTCCGCGGCCGGTGGCACCGCCGCCACCACCGCGATAATGTTCACATAAACCCTAAGCAGCCAGTGACTCGGGCTCTCTTCCTCCAGGCCTCTTCGGTCCTCGGTTCATGGGACGGGGTGGTGTGTATAAAGCCCCGGAGGATGGCGGGGTGGCCTTCGCGTCCTCCCAGCCACCTCAAGCAGTACGTGCTCTGGAACCCGCTCACAATGGCCTGCGCCACCGTGTCGCCGCCCCCAGGGGACGCCGGCGGCGAGATCATAGGCGGCTACTCGCACCCATCCACCAGGCGGTTCCACCTCGTCCACGCCTCGGGCAAAACAACCGTAGGTGGCCTGATGGCCTCGAGGACCTTACGAATCTTCAGGGTCGGAGACGACGACGCTCTCTGGCGCGAGATCCCCCTTAGCCTCCACGAGGAGGAGGACAACCCCACGGCGGCTGGATTGTCGAACATCTCCATTGACGGACGCCACGCCCGCTGCGTCAGATTACATGGCAACCTGCACTGGCTAGTGCTGTGGGGCTCCTCGGAATCAACGACGACGCTTCAGCTGCTCACGTTCGACACGACACAGGAGAAGTTCTGCTTGATGGAGGCACCGCCTAGAACCAGAAGCCAGGATGCGGACAACCTGACCAACACACGTCTAGGCGTCCTGTCCGGCGGCAAGCTCTGCGCCTTCGTCGTCCAGCCGTCAACGAGCTCCATGGACGTGTGGGTGCTCGACGACTACCAAGCCATGCCACCGCTCAGGATCAGTACTAGCTGGCGGCTCAAGGAACGGATCGGGCTGGTCCTGCCGGACGGCTCCAACTGGTCACGGAAGTTCTGTGTGGATACCGAGGTGGAGGTAGTAGAGGGCGTTCGGGAGGGCGAGGAGATCTTCCTCCGCCATGACGGACAGATCGACGCCTACAACCTCGGACGAAAGGTGTGGCGCAAGGTGAGCGTTTCGCGGTTGGCTCGTACGGTGATGCACAGGGAGAGCATTCTGCAGCCCGAGGTGAGCTTTGGCGCCGCCTCACGGGCACTTTCTCGGTGGTCTCCGACAGTTGACAAAAACGGACACATACTCTATAGTCTAGTATAGTTTATTTACTTATGTTTAATTAGCTTAATTATGCTGCATCCGACGGCCAAGGAGTTTAATCTCAGACTTTTATTTATTTCCTATTCCCTCCGCCGTTGAAGCTTGTGCTCTGCGTTTTTTGTTCTTTCTATATATCTGGCAATTTTCTTCCACCAACCAAGTATTCGTTCCATGCCATATTATGTCATAATTTTGCGTACAAGTCAAATTTTGCAAAGTTTGATAATAAATATACAAAATAATATGAATATGTATGATATAAAATTTATATATTATGAAGATATATTTTAAAATAATTCTAATAATATTAATTTGGCATCGTATAAGTTTATAGTTGTATCAAACTATTTAGTCAAACATTGTACAGTTTGACTTACTCCCTCTGACCCATATTAGTTGACTCAACTTAGTCTACTAATATGGGTCGGAGGGAGTATATGCAACCTAATTTGGGACTGAGGGAGTAGTTCACGGAAACAGATTGAAGCTAGGTTCATAAAAATATTTGGCACAAAAAATGCACTTAGCTGCCGCCTTGCCCTCCGCCTTCAGCCGGTCCTCCGCCGCTCGGTTCGCCAGGCCTTGTCCATCTCGGCGGCCCAGTGGTCCCTCGCCTCTTGTTGGGCGAGCAACTCCATCGGAGAAGGAGCTAGGATCGGATCACCATTGGGGCCGGGGACGGCGATCGGCGCCTCCAGCTGGTCCACCTCCTCCCCCTCGTCGTCATCGTCGTCCTCCGCCTCCTCCGTGTTGTCGGCGTCGACGAGACCCCGCGCGAACGCCGCCTCAGTGGCCAGAACCACGCGCTCCTCCTCCACCGCCGAGTCGGCGACGTGCTATTTCGCGTCGTTGCGCGCTTTGGCGGCGTGGTGGAGCTCGTGGATGGAGACCTTGGCGGCCTCCTGGTCCACTCCAGCGTGGTCATGGCGACCTTGTGGCGGATCTCGCGAAGAGCCGCATATGCGGCCTCCAAGGCCACAGCCTTCACCGCCTCCTTGGTGGTGACATGGTGTATGTCGGTCACCGCCCATTGGGCGGCCACCGTTGCCGCCGCCTCTACCACCCGCTGCAGCGCACACTCGGTGATCTCGCCTTCCTTCTCTAAGGCCAGCACCTGCGCCTCGCCCATTCGCCGGGCCAACACTGTGGCCTCGAGGTGGACCTCGTCGACCTCCACGTCCGGGTAGCTGGCGCGCCACATCTTCTGGATCTTGGACCATGTGGCGATCTTGCGACGAGACATGGCTACTGGCGGCTGGAGCTTTTTCAGCTGCTGGTTTTCTCTTGCTTTGGGGTGTTAAGCTTCATGCACTAGCCAACGCAACCAAAAGTCCGAACTGATGGAAAGGGCTAGTGCAATCCACTCATACACTTCAACACCCCCTCTCACGTGTGACGGGAGAAGTCAGCACGTGCAACCGGAAGAGAGCGACGGCGCGCGAAACTCACGTATGACTCAAGAGGCCTATACGTGGACATAGAGGGGTCAACAACAATTTTAGGATAAATTGCGAAGCCGGGACTCGAACTCGAGACCTTAGGCTCTGATACCATGTTAGGAACCACCAAGAAACACACAGTAAGCATAAAGTGAACGGCGATCCGAAGGATCACTCGCCCACGTAGCGTCTGAATAGCACTGGAGCTGGAGGGAACTGGAACGAGGAAAGAAAAAGCGACGAGTGATCGTACCACGAAGATAACGGAGAACACGGAGAAGATGACTATAATGAATAGTGGTAGGAGCAGAAACGAACTGACTCAGAATATGAACATGGTAAGAGATATCAGGACGAGTGACAGCAAGATAAACAAGACTCCCAACAAGATGACGATAACGCGTCGGATCAGGATCACCATCAGTAGGTTGAAGCTTAACATTAAGCTCCATAGGGGTCTCAACCGTGCGCTCATCCCCAAGAGCAGCACGAGTAAGAAGATCCTGAATATACTTTTCCTGGGAGATGTAGAAGCCATCAGAAGTAGAGGAAACCTCAATCCCAAGAAAATATCAAAGAGGACCAAGATCAGTCATAAGAAATTGATCACGAAGACGAGCCTTAACAAAGGCTATATACTCAGGATCATCACCAGTAATGATCATATCATCAACATAGAGAAAAAGAAGAGTGCGTCCACGAGGAGAAGTGTGAACAAACAACGCTGGATCATGAACACTAGGAGAGAAACCAGCAGCAGTCACCACAGAGGCAAAGCGCTCAAACTAGGCATGAGGGGCCTGTTTGAGGCCATATAGAGAACGCCGAAGACGGAAAACCATCTCAGCGGGAACGGAATACCCAAGAGGAGGCTGCATATAAACCTCCTCACTCAACTCACCATTAAGGAATGTATTCTGAACATCAAGCTGAGACATAGACCAGTGACGAACAGAAGCGACAGCAAGAAGAGTGCGCACAGTGGTCATATGAGCCACAGGAGCAAAGGTCTCATCATAGTCACGACCGTGCTCCTGCTGAAAACCACGAGCCACAAGACGCGCTTTATAGCGCTCAAGAGATCCATCAGAGCGAGTCTTAATTTTATAGACCCATTTATAAGTGATAGGACGAACACCGGGAGGGGGAGAGACAAGATCCCAGGTGCCAGTGCGCTCAAGCGCAGCAATCTCCTCAGGCATGGCCATCTGCCATTCAGGATGATGCTCAGCATCCCAATAAGAAGTCGGCTCAGAGGCAACAAAAAGACCATACTGACTAGGAGAGTAACGGTTGGGGGCACGACGTTGGCGAACAGGACGAGTAGAGGGAAGCTCATCAGAAGAAGACGACTCAGGAGACGACGAGGAAGAAGAAGGAATAGCAGAAGAAGGCTCCGGAGAACAAGGAGAACTAGGGAAACTAGACGGAGCAGAGGAGGATGGTGTCGAAGAAGAGACATCAGGGAGAGGGGGTCCTAAGAAGACATGATAGGAGTAGAAGGAGGTGTGTCAGGAAAAAAAAAGAGATATCTTCCACCGGGTAGGTACCAGCGGTGGGACGAGGATAGAAAGAGCGCGTCTCATCAAAGGTAACGTCGCGAGAGATACGCATCCAGCGACCAACGGGGTCCCAACAGCGATAGCCCTTATGCTCATCACTGTATCCAAGAAAAACACACTCAACAAACTGAGCGGTTAGTTTGGTGCGTTCGCGAGGGGCAAGAAGAACATAGCAAACACAACCAAACAAGCGAAGCATGGAGTAGTCTAGAGAATGACCAGACTACGATGATGCACAGGGAAAGCATTATGCAGCCCGCGGTGAGCTTTGGCGCCGCATCACGGGCACTTTCTCGGTGGTCTCCGACAGTTGACAAAAACGGGCACATACGCTATAGTCTATAGTTTACTTATGTTTAATTGCATCCGGCGGCCAAGGAGTTTAATTTCAGACTTTTTCTTTATTTCCTACTCCCTCCGCCGTTGAAGCTTGTGCTCTGCGTTTTTTGTTCTTTCTATCTGGCAATTTTCTTCCACCAACCAAGTATTCGTTCCATCCCATATTATGTCATAATTTTGCGTACAAGTCAAATTTTGCAAAGCTTAATAATAAATATATAAAATAATATGAATATGTATGATATAAAATTTATATATTATGAAAATATATTTCAAAATAATTCTAATAATATTAATTTGGCATCGTATAAGTTTATAGTTGTATCAAACTATTTGGTCAAAATTGTGAAATAAATTTTGACTTTCCCGACCCATATTAGTTGACTCAACTTAGTCTACTAATATGGGTCGGAGCGAGTATATGCAACCTAATTTGGGACGGAGGGAGTAGTTCACGGAAGCAGATTGAAGCTAGGTTCATAAAAATATTTGGCACAAAAAATGCACTTAGCCGCCGCCTTGCCCTCCGCCTTTAGCCGGTCCTCCGCCGCTCGGTTCTCCAGGGCCTTGTCCATCTCGGCGGTCCAGTGGTCCCCCGCCTCTTGTTGGGCGAGCAACTCCATCGGAGAAGGAGCCGGGATCGGATCACCATTGGGGTCGGGGACGGCGATCGGCGCCTCTAGCTGGTCCACCTCCTCCCCCTCGCCGTCGTCGTCCTCCGCCTCCTCCGTGTTGTCGTCGTCGACGAGACCCCACGCGAGCGCCGCCTCAGCGGCCAGAGTCACGCGCTCCTCCTCCACCACCGAGTCGGCGACGTGCTATTTCGCGTCGTTGCGCGCTTTGGCGGCGTGGCGGAGCTCGCGGATGGCGACCTTGGCAGCCTCCTTGGCCACTCCAGCGTGGTCATGGCCGCCTTGTGGCGGATCTCGCGAAGAGCCGCAGATGCGGCCTTCAAGGCCACAGCCTTCATCGCCTCCTTGGCGACGACATGGTGTATGTCGGTCACCGCCCATTGGGCGGCCACCGTTGCCGCCGCCTCTACCACCCGCTGCAGCCCACACTCGGCGGTCTCGCCTTCCTTCTCGAAGGCCAGCACCTGCGCCTCGCCCATGCGCCGGGCCAGCACTGTGGCCTCAAGGTGGACCTCGTCGACCTCCACGTCCAGGTAGGGCGCGCCACATCTTCTGGATCTTGGACCATGTGACGATCTTACGACGAGACATGGCAGCTGGCAGCTGGAGCTTTTTCAGCTGCTGGTTTTCTCTTACTTTGGGGCTGGTTGTCTTTGCCGCGTCAGCGGCCGTTTTTTATAGACCGCGACGACAGAGGCGAGAAACGCGTGGGATGCACGGTAAGTTTTATTGCCGCGGGAAGCGAGGCTTGCACGGGAAACATCGGCACGCGGGAAGCCACCGTCGCTGACAGCCGACGTCACGTCGCCATTAACGTCCCATCGCGAGAGTGTCAACCGGTGACAGCAGGAGGGAGACGGACATATGGGTTGGACAGCTGGGCGCGGTCGGCTGGACAGGCCGGACCACGGCCCCAAATCAACCATAGCCCGACCAAAATGGATAGAAACGGACCATTTAGAAAACAAACCGTTCAGGGTGACCGGATGGATTGGTCCGGTGAAGATGCCTTTAATCCACACGTCCTGCCTACCACACTGTCCCCTCTGGCTGGGACTGGTTGACCGTAACGAGAGTACGTGCTCACGGAGTGCGAAGCCAGAGGAGGAGCAACGACCAAGAGATCATCATCGGGATCAGATCGCGATGCATCGATCGATGTCTGAGGTGGTGGCCATGGCGGAGCGGGCGTACATGAGGCAGCTCCGCTTGCACCCACTCCGCACCAAGGCCGTCACCTCCGGGGTGCTCGCCGGCTGCAGCGACGCTGTCGCGCAGAAGATGGCCGGGGCCAGGAGGCTCCAGCTCAGGCGGCTCCTCCTCCTAATGGTACCTACTACTACTGCATTGTTTGCTTACTCTGTTTTCTTGCTTGCTTAATGTAGTTTACTGCTCGATCCATGTCAGACAGAGCAAGTGAGCAACTATATATGCATGTCACGTCAACTATAGTTGAGTGCAAGAATCAAGTCTAACGAACACAGAATATCTTGTAAATTTTTAGTTCGCGAAGGTATTGATTCAGTAGCAGTACCTACCTCCGCTATTCTCTACGAATTCAGAAAAGAGAACCGTGGCAACACCATCCCCATTGTCACAAACTTGACATATTTTGTGAATTGTGAAAAAAACTGTGAAACTTTTCGGCAGTGTACTCAACATAGGTCCCCTTCTTTTCAGCTTCTTGGCCAGCTTCTTTCAGAAGCTATCCTCGACCAGCTTCTTCCAGAATCTCATCTTCAAAATTTGTTCAAACTTCTTAACTAGTAGTTTCAATGTCAAATATAAACGATTTTGCAGATGAGATTCTGGGAGAAGCTGGTTAAGGATAGCTTCTGGGAGAAGCTGGCCAAGAAGCTGAAAAGAAGGGACACATAGTATGCTACTCCCTACGTCCCAAAATAAATGACTTGAGTTTGTCGAGATATACATGTATCTATATATTAAAACATGTTTAGATATATGTAAATTTAAATAAATCCAAGTCACTTATTTTGGAACAGAAGGAGTAGTATAGTATAAGCACTTTCAAAAAAAAACGTACACATGCATGATCATTATTGAACTATACGAGAAAGACGAATTTGTGTCATAAAAGGTCATATTTTGCACAAAATGGTCATGTTACAAAACGTAGATCCATATAAAAACCAGTAAGCTTGATGTGCATATCGCCATGTAATGCACACACAAACTAGGTGCAGGAATCTTGCGCTCGTACATAAAGCTGATCTACTTTTAGAGAGAGATAAAGTAGTAGTATCAGTTTTACAATAACTTTATGCTATCAATGTGCATAAAATCTTAAGCATACACTACTCTTCTTTTGATATCCTCAGTTTTTGTCTTGTTTAGTTTCACAATCACATATATTGACTGACGGTGTGATATGGCAAACAAATTGACAGCTCTACGGATTTGCATACGCCGGACCATTCGGCCATTTTTTCCACAAGCTTATGGACATGGTTTTCAAGGGGAAGAAAGGAAAAGAAACTACAGCCAAGAAGGCAATTCTTCTTGTATCTTGGTATTTATATATCCACAATCATGCTGTCATGCATCCTGCCTTAACTTGTGCAGCTATGCAGGTCCTAGTGGAGCAGCTAGCTGCATCACCGCTGAACAACATGGTGTTCATGATGTATTATGGTCTGGTGATCGAAGGTATTCATTCAGATATCCCTATCCAATGCCCGGTTCGGAGGGAAAAAGACATGAACTTGATTTGTTAAGCTAGTGAGATTGATACTTTGCAATTCATAAAATTGTAGGGAGACCATTTGGGCAAGTCAAGAGCAAGATCAAGAACGACTACGTGAACATCCAATTGACATCTTGGAAGGTACTGCTATGCTATTCACCACCCAATTTAGGTCTACTCATTTTTTTTGCATGTTTCCATGCTCACCCAAAAAAAGAACAAACGGGGGACTATTATATAACGTGTATACACCTTAATTTCCATGCGTACATGCAGTTCCGGCCAATCGTTAGCTGGATCAACTACGAGTACGTCCCACTCCAGCACCGAGTTCTCTTCGCCAGCTCCGTTGCATCATGTTGGTCAGTCCCTGACTGTAACTGTCTGTTGATTTTATTTTATGGCAAATTTTAACTATCGGTAATGCTTGACGTATTTACCGAGCTCGTTTGGATTTACAATAAATTACAGGGCGGTGTTTCTGAACCTGAAAGCAGCAAGATCATCGTCGTCGTCATTGCCAGCCGCTAGTAAGAATGCATAAGGGAGGAAGGAAGAGCTAGAGTGCAGTCGTTTGTGCCACAGGGCTCCAGTGAGACCAAAATTTTGAAGACAAAAAATTGGGAGGGACATCTATAAGTACTCCTGTACTTTTCTCAGATTTTTTTTTTAATTTGGAGACGAAGTTCTCGAATATTTAAAACGCCAGACTATATAGCCAGGATCTTAAAGTTACTGCATGAACCATGGGTACTTTGCTCATTTCGTTTCATTTCATTACTTGATTTTTGTATGTTTAAAGCCGCTTTTTTCGAAATGAGGAGAGGAACCCCGGCCTCTGCATCAAACGATGCACACAGTTATTATTCATTATTAAAACCATATTGTTTAGCAAATTTCATTACAAAGATCATACAAACCGAAACCGCCAAAACAAAACACCAAGCAAAAACGATAACCGTATCGCCGGCTCCCCAACGAGATCTATGAAACACCTAGCTGTCTGTTTCGACCCTGCCCCATGGTCACTCACACTGTTGCCACTCGCCAAGAGAAGCTGAAGTGCCTGGGCGCGACGGCTCGAACTCAAGAAAAAGGAGCTCTAGAACCGCACAACATATCCACAGAGCGGCGCCTACGCACACGCTCCGGATGTCGTGGCCTTCATTATCTTCTGCCAACCCGTCATCATCATGTAGATCTAGGCGTAGACTCTCGCCACACCAGTCACCGACAGCACCGCGGTGCCAAGCAGCACAACCCCCGCACGCTGGCCGCTCCACCTCTCATGCCACTTCCATCCAACACTGCTCCACAGACGATGCTCCCAGGAGAGAACGCGATACCGACAACACGGCACCGCCATCGCCCGACCCAAAGATCTTAGGGTTTCCCCCGGAGTAGCACGATTAAGGTCGACACAAGGTGCACGACAATGCCTTCATCAAGGTAATGACGTGGTAACACCGTCATCGCCTGCCAATAGCTCGTTTTTCGCCGGCACCTATTTCTCCCTATCTCGCTGCTGGGACTGGAACACGGACCGTGAGATCCGCCAATCCAGCCGTAGGTCGTCCACCTTCGACGGATAAAATGTCCACCTCCACCAAACCTAGGGCCTCTGCCCGGGGCGTCCTCGTTATGCAAAGTAGGCCTCGGAAGAACTCCGGACGACAACGATTGACGTCGAGGAGGTGAAGAAGTCGGCGATCTAGGAACCCTAGATCTCGCAACCATCTGCCGCCCCACCACCCAGGGACCGATGCCGCCAGAACTCACCGGCTGCCGCCCACTCGCCCTCACTACTAGAGTTCAGCTGGAGAGCCGCCGCCATTGCCCGAAACTCGAGCCGCCGCCATGGAAGGGGAGCACGCGAGGGCTGGGGCCCCGCCGCTGACGCGTCGCTAGAACTTTTTCCGGTGACAAAGCTGGCGACGGCGGAGAGGAGGGGGACGCGCGAGAGGGGGTGGTTGGCTAGGGCGGGAGCTGCCACACGGGGTAGTTAGTTTCTTATTATACCTTAGCTCACGTTTAAAGCCGCTTGGCTACAAACATTCTTGTTTCCAGCTCCACACCATCATTATTACAGCTTTCATGTGGATAAGGCAACAACTATTTGAAAACTCTCCATTCATAGATGATCTTTTTTTTGTTACAGGGATCGGTCCGAAGTACCAAGAACATGCTCATATTAGAGCAGTGGAGGTACAAGTTACATAAAGGACCCTGGAAAGATTAGAAATTACAAGCCCGGCCTCCTCTTTTGCACTAAGGACCCAAGAACTAAAGTTGGAAATGCGATCAGGTCCAGCTCCAACTCCAAGCACGCTCAAACTGCATCCAGCCGTCTTCGACCACCGACGACATCGGGGACTTGGCCACATGTGTCACCGTGGTGGGAGTCACACACACGGCGGAGCTGAAAGTCCTCCGCGATTAGAGGTTGAAGAAAACCTTGTGTTGGCCACCATATGCCAACAACAAAGGGGGTAGGGGCCACCTTTTGGCCCAACGAGTCGATGGCAAAGAAGCCGCCAAGGATGCCCTCCTGACGAGTTGATCTTGGGCAACACGACACATCACAATGAAATCCCCGCAAACTCTAGAGCCAGATTGATCTAGCCAGATCCCAACACCCAGAAAACTTCATGGCATCAAGACGACAAGGATCTAGATGGAGATCTGCAGATCTTGAGGCTGTGGAGAAACCTACAAATTATTGGACGCAGAGGTGAGAAGACACCGTTGCTCGCCACCGGCTCCACCCTCTAGAGCACCGCAAGAAGAATCCACATAGCTCTCAGCCGCCGAGCACTATCCATGAGCCTCGCCCACGAATATTCCACCGGCATAACGCCACAACAGGGCAGATCCCAAACACAACAACTACTACTATGTACAGTCTGGCCTCCTCTCTCCTCTCCCCTCCGGCTGGCAAGGCCGCCGAACAGGAGTGAGAGAGGAGTCAGGGGCGATCGGGAGACTCTCAAGGTGAGCGTGAAGAGAAAGAGGGGAGGGGATAATGAGATCCCCCTACCCTTCAGTTGTCCTTCTAATGGGGTGCTCATCCATATATGATCCACTCAGGGAATATGTGATTACATGGCCAATTGTTCATGCACAATGAAGTAGGAGGGTCGTATGCGTAACTGATGCATAGGCCAGGCATAAACTCTTAGTTTTTAGGTTAAAAGGAGCAACATAAAATGTTACCTATCTTTGTTTACAAACCATCCTCATATTTTTAGCCAAGCATTGATCCGTACTAGAATATCTTAGAGATAAGCATCTCAAATCCTGGTGGCTATGCATTATCACATGATCAATCTCATCTAGTTCGCATCCATCCCGTATGCCTAACAAAGACCTACTCACACATGGTGATGATGGTTGGATATGTGTTGATGGAGATGGATTTGGAGATGATGGTGGTGAAGATGGCATCAAAATTCCTTTCTCTGGGGCAGATAAATAAATAGATAGAGAGAGATATAGATATGATCCAAAAAAACAAAGGTCATGGTGGTTCTCTGATTCGCGAAAGACTCCATGCCCTTAGGAAGGTGATTTGTTCTCGTATATGTAGGTCTCATGTACCCTCCCCCCTCTCTCTCTCGTTTTTAGCTTATTTTCCTTGTAAAACACGTTTTTTTGGTGTACAAAACCAGTTTTAGAATTTTGGTTTGAATTATTTTTGTCAAATTCAACTCACAACAATCTCATATCAAACTTCTGAAAAGAGTTTTGGGCACCAAATATATGTGTTCTACTACAAAAGACTGCTAAAACGACCTTATACACATTGAATTCTATGATAAACACAAAGGTGTGTAGATACCATGGTGCATAGAGGGTCATTTCCTGCATTAAACTCCTACGATCAGTCCATAAGTATTAATCTTAAGGACAATATAAAATCAAAAACTATAATGTTTGAGATAATACTACCATAATCATATTTGTTTACCAACACCAAAAATAGAAAATCATACAGTAAAGAACCTCTAAAAGATATTTGTCAATGCATAAGTTGTTTGTGCCATTCCCTTAGATATTTATGAATAGTAAGATAAATACAAAACATATATATATTCTCATAAAATAGATCTAAATGTACAAAATTGTGTAGGCATGCATTTTTTAAAAACATTCTCTGATCTAGTGAATTGTAGTTTAATCAAAGGTTTTTGACAGACAATACATAAAATGGAAACATATCATGTCAATTTCTTTCCAAAAAATGGTTCAAATTTAGTGCAACTATCTCTACAATCTAAAAAATAGGAATTGTATAATAAAAATGTTAGTACTAAATATTTACAAAAATTGTTATGTGACTGTCTTTTTTATATGAAATACAAACATATAAGTGTTATAAATAGTATGATGAGAAAATAATAATAAGGAAGAAAAAACGTTTAGTATAAACTTTGCTAAGATCATGACAATATAAGAAATTGCAATTTTTGAACATGTTGCTCTACATATTCATGTGCTAGATGCTGGTAGCATGAGCTCCGCGCATCGAGTTTAAATTTAAGACATATTTTGTAACCGTAAGTCAAGTTATGTTGTTTTGAGACCTGACTAGGAGTCTATCAAAGCCCGATGCTAGGGTGAACCCAACACTAACATGTTCGTGTACGTACCCTTCAGCTTAAAAGGTAAGGCAAACCACCGACTAGAAGGCAACACTGGATAACCAAACCACCATCGTCGCTAGCCTCCCCTGGCGGAAGCGCTCTTCTCGCTGACGTCGCCACATCGATGCAGTTTTGAGGTACGTAACTCATCATGGCATGTCAAAAAGCATCGGCTCATACGTAGGGCAGCAAAGTAATGTGGAAATCATACTTATTCGCTGACGATTCTCTGATTATTATGAAGGCAAACACAAGGAACGCTGAGAGTTTGAAGCAAGTTTTGGCATTGTATGAGGCTCAATCAGGTCAACTGATTAATGCAGCAAAATCTTCAGCGATGTTCAGTAAAGGGACGCCACATGGTGTGAAACAAGCGGTTCTTAGTGCTTTGGGTATTCCAAGAGAATCACGCAATGAGCGCTATCTTGGTTTACCTGTCCATCTTGGTGCATCAAAGATTAAAGAGTTTGAGTATTTGAAGGAGAAGATATGGCAATGTATTTAAGGTTGGAAAGAAAGGCTAATGTCCAAAGCAGGGAAAGAAATCTTGATTAAGGCGGTTTCACAAGCTATACCAACCTATGCAATGTCGTGTTTTGATCTTACGAAAACACCATGCGATGAAATCAGCTCTATGATTTGCCGATACTGGTGGAATCAGCAGGATGATCAAAACAAATGTCATCGGGTGAGCCGGGAAAATTTGACGAGATCAAAACAGGAGGGTGGCATGGGTTTTAGGGATCTCCATATGTTTAATCTAGCTATGCTTGCGAGGCAGAGCTGGAGGTTACTACAAAACCCAGATTCCTTATGCTGTATTGTACTAAAGACGATGTACTTCCGGACTCTTCGATATTAGAAGCAACACCCAAGCCTGCAATGTCATACTCTTGGCGCAGCATTTTACGTGATCTTGAACTCTTGAAAGAGGGTGTAGTTTGGAGAGTTGGATCGGGCGAGAATATCAGTGTGTGGAGCGATCCATAATAGCTTACTTAGGCCCTCTTCTTTTCAGCTTCTAGAGTAGATCCGCGGTCCAGAATCTCTAAAGCTTAAAAGAAGGGTCTAGCTTTTGGACTGATTTTTTTAACCGCGAATCCTGAATCACGAGCAAATCCAGAATCGGCCGGAGACCTGCTTCTGCCCAGCTTCCCGAGATTCTCCGGGATAAAACGAACCGGTACCGTTAGCTACCCCTACGCATGCATGTATTTACATAAAAATGCCACTGGCCGGCCCAGCTGCCGCCCGCGTCGTACGCGCGCCGACGCCTGCGCGTACCGTGTCACCCGCGAGGCTAGGTACGTACGTGCATGTCCAAGTACCGTGTCCTCGTCCTTCGGTTCACACGCACGCATCATGTCGTGGTGGCTTTGAGATCGATGGTGTCCTAATTCTATACGTGCGTCTAATTCTGTGAAACAAACGTCTCTCTTACTATACTGCTACGTACGGTATTACTCACCACAGTTATTTAATAGCTAATTATGCTTAATTTCTATGGCTTAATTTTATCTAGATTCGTATTTATCTAGTCAAATATATAGACTAGAGGTATTCGTATTCAAAATTAAGACTATTAATATGGACCGAATGGAGCAGTAATTTCTACCATACTGCTATTATTCACTTATTTAGATAACTATGAATTTTAGGGGTGTTACAGACATTTCACAACTCAACACATCAAACAAACCAAATTTCTAGAAGCCAAAAAGAATGGAAGAAACCAGATTCTTTAAGATTCTCCCCACCACAGCTTCTTCCCACAATCTGTCAAAAGCTAGCTTCTCTGGAATCACAAGCTAAAAAGAAGTCGCCCTTACTCGAATGAATATTCATAGGAAGAAAATTGAGCTAGACACGAGATGCCCAATGTGTTACCGGTTGAATGAGGACGGTGGACATTTGTTTGTAAAGCGCAAAAAGGTGAAGCAGGTTTGGCGATCCTTGCAGCTAGAAGACGTGCGAGGAGCCAACTTCAAACGCAGTGTTGGAGCAGATTCTGTCGCTGCCCTCGGATCGAAGCTACCTGGGACTTATTTTGCTTTGGGATTGGTGGACGACAAGAAATAAATGTATTGTGGGCGAGTTGGAAAAATCGACAGATCAAGTATGTCATATAATCCAGAGACATCTGATTGAGTTTATGCCAGGGGTCAAGCCACAGAATGACAGTAAAACACGTCCGGGTCCATGCTGGTCGAAGCCGGAGGAGAACTTTACCAAGGTAAATTTCGCCGCCGCCTTCCAGCTGTCTACGTGTTCAGGTGCGTGGGGCTTGGTGGCGCGAACGGACGAAGGAGAATTCATAGCAGCAGCAGGAGACACCTGCACGACGCTCTGCAAGCTGAGACTGAAGCTTGTGTTGCAGCAACTGAAGGGGCAGCGACACTTGGACTTCATAGGGTCGTGTTCGAATCTGATTCACGGACCTTGGTGCAATTAAGCACTGAAGTCAAGTAGTCATGAACTTTCGGCGATAGGCGTACTTCGTCTTCGCGAAGCAAGGAGTAACTGCATAAGCTCTTTTGAATTATTTTTCTGCCCACATAATTGTAATAGTGTAGCCCATTCGTTGGGTCAGTATGGGTCTGAGGGCAGAAGAAGAACGTGTAGGTTATATTCAAAAAAAAAAAAAAAGAACGTGTAGGTTGGGTAGACGTTGTCCCTCCGTATGTATACTGCCACAACTTCCCAGTTTTGCTCAAAATTCTTTTATTACAGTTTCCCGTTGTGTGAATTTCTACTCGTATTTTGGTATAGCTGTATGTATAACGGTATATGCACCCTTTTTTTACACATATCTGGAGCTGTTGATTTCCCCTGATAGTCTGCACTAGGAATGCTGTCCAGAAGTGAGGCCAGGAATTCCGGTATTCATTGGGAAGAACTACTCTCTAAGCTAGAAACATTCATACAAAACACCTATTCCAGTCAACGAATTTGATCGATTAAGTTCAAGTCTGATAGTAGCATTGTACAACTAACAACTCATTTACTTTGAGACTGACCAACTCATTTACTTTTGAGACTGACCCACTTCCTATCTTGGAGTTTATTTAAGAGTACCAGCAAACGTTTCTCGCAATTTCCCCAGATGAAACATATAATTTGAACATGACCTTTAGAGTCAAAACTCAGAAACTTTGCTTTCTCCATCTCAAAAAAAAAACTTTGCTTTCTCAAAACCTTGTGTTCGCAGGGGATTTCACCGTACAAACTGATCACTGAATAAACCGGCATCACCCTACAAACTGATCGCTGAATAAACCGGCAATTCGAAGCCCGGGCAAGGTATCGTACAATACCGTGATAGATAATATTACATTGCGAGTGAGTTCGCGAGAGAACAAAGCGCAAGCCAGCCGGTCCAGTGCATTTTTTCAGTTTTCAGTAGTAGTACGTACTATATATTACATCCACCTGGAGAAAGCGATCAAAACTCAAAAGCAAAAAGGGCAAAAAAAAACTCTATATAGATTTAAGGTTCTATAGATATGTCAGCCTCCTAATAACAGCAACAGAAACACAGGCATAGCGTGCACACAGCATGCAAAGCAGCAAGCATAGAGAAGTTCGTCATCGTCGTCGTCGAGGAGGGTCTAGAGCTTCCTCCTGCACAGAGGGCACGATCCGTGCTTGATCAGCCATCCATCAATGCACGGCACGTGGAACACGTGCCAGCAATCGGGCAAGCTCCGCACCTTCTCACCAATCTGGAAATCCTGAAAACAACACCATGACCAAAAGTTCAGAAAGAAGGAAGACATCATGTGAAAAAGGTGTTCAGAAAAACAAATACATCACTCTAAACAACCTACATGAACTACTGATTATATCAGAATGAGCAAAAACTCTGAATGTTTACATCACAGAATGCAATGCATCGATGATCAATTAGCTGTAGTTTAATTAAGTAGAGTGGTTTATGGCAGTTAAAAGATGCACAAGTAACTGTATGTTTTATCACAGTGGTTTTCAGACCTGGAGGCAGACAGAGCACCCCGAAAGATCGCCGACTGCATTCCGGTTGTACTCCTCAGTGATCCTGTTCTCAGGGAGCTTATCGATGGACGCCCTCGGCATGCCGTTGGTTCCCTCGATCTCGAATAGGTCAGGGGCCTCCCTGAACTGCGACGAGTCCACTGCATTCATCTGTATGTCCACAGAAGCAAGCATGATACAGTCAGAGAAATGCGACAGTATGTAGCAACTGGTTTCAGACTGTAACTTTGTATCGACCATTTCATGTATGACGCATACGCTGTACTAACCTGGCTTCGAACCACCCTCTGCACTGCCGGATCGACCTTCTCACGGACAAGCCTGCCAGTGATGAGGCTGTAGATCACATTAAGCTGCATTGCCAGTAATTAAAAGATTCATGTTAGGCTCAGTTAGAACCTAAAATTTCAGACAAACTACTGTGTGCTAAAAAGCATCAGAAGATATGTTCATACAGATATGCAATCTCAGCAGAATTGTGGACAATATCATGATGAGGATGACAACGATCGATGAGTAGGAGACTAAGAGTGCACACGACAGACCGGCCACTTGGAAAATTCTAATCTGAGCTTACTTCAGAAAGAATAGTAAAAAGAAGTGGGTTTGGCTGTGGAGTGAACATTGAACAGAGTTTTCTTTTGTTTTTTAATGGTGAGAGGCTGCTGTTTAGGGTTCTATAGGAGATCAATTAGTCCATGCAAGTTAGGTCATTATCCAACGTCATGAGCTCAGTTAGTCCATGCAAGTTAAGTCATCAACAGACAAGGGAAGCCCAGAGCAGCAAGCAAGCGTGTCAGTTGCGAGTCTGCTGTCCTGCTCCTAGCTACTTGCTGCCAACCAAGTAGACTGTGGTGCTTACCACGTAGAGGATGCTCCAGATCCCAGACCGGCGGGAGCGCCAGAGGCGGATGGAGGAGTCCACGACCTCGATGGAGACGAGCGCGCCGGTGATGGCGCCGATGCCAGTGCCACGGAACAGGCCGCTCTCGGTGGCGAGGCCGATCAGGCCGCCGGTGACGGCTCCCAGGAACAGGCCAGCTGCACAAGAGATGAAACATATGTCAATGTCCAGAACATCAGTCTGAATTATGTTCACAAGAACAAGGTTTGCAGGATGCGTGGAGCAGATCAACCCAAACTGCAAACTGATCACGCACTAGATTTTGGGAAACACACGCTGCACACACGGCACTTGAATCGTTGGAACTTGCAAGCAAGAATTGTGCATTTCAATTGGGGGAAAAGCAAGTCCTGGTTTCGCAGCTCAGGAATCAGCTGAAACTGTGAGCAAGACAGAGAGAGCGAGGCACGGACAAGATCATGCTCTCCCTACACGCGGATTTGCAGACACAAACATGAGCAGGAATCCCCATTATTAAATCATCAAAAGTACTCCCTCCGATTCATATTACTCTCTCCGTCCTAAAAAAGAGGATGTCTCAGATTTGTGTAAATTTAAAACGTATCTAGATTAGTGTATTCAAAATTAGAAAACATTGTGACATCTTTTTTAGCACGGAGGGGATACTTGTCACATAAATGGATGTATCTAGACATGTTTTAGTGCTAGATACGTCTAATACAATAACAACTAAAATGGATCATATGGATCGGAGAGAGTATCTCATTTACTAATCGTTGGAAAAATCACCAGAAAGAACTGACGTTTAAAGCTAACTAGCTAAGGTGTATCACATGAACCCCAAACTGAGCGAGTGAGAGGACAAGATATCTGAAGAAATAAAGACTGGAACTGGATGGTTCACCCTGAGTGTGGTTCTCAAAGTCAGAGATATAGATCATCTGACAGTCCAAGATCAACCAGCAAAGAGAAAATCCAAGGAAGAAATCCAGAGGATTCGAGGAGCCAGAGCAGTACATGTAAGCGAAGCAGAGGAGGCCGTACCTATGGCGAAGATGAAGGTGATGACGCCGCGGAGCACCCTGCGCATCATCCTCCTGCTCCCTCCGGCGCCGCCCCTCCCGCGCCCACTCCCGCTCCTGACCAACGACGCCAGCGACACATTGCTCGAGCTCCGCGAGAACGCCCCCGTCGGATCCATCCACACTCTCACTCCCCACACCTCACTCCACTTCACTCCCTTAAATCACACACACAGAGGCAGACCAACCCAAGAACCTGGATCGGATTTTGAGAGAGAGATCAGAAGCGCAGAAGAAGAGGAGGAGAGGGGGATCGATGTCTTGATGACGCAGCCGAGGAGAGAGATGAGGAGGAGGAGGAGGAGGAGGAGAAGGAAATAAGAAAGGTGGAGACTTTATGGCGCCAACCAACTCGTGACCGGCGCATTGAATCCGCGTGCGGAAGCGGTAGGTTCGGCTTGCCTCCGACGCCTTGCCTTGCCTTGCCCTCTTTTCTTTTCTTCCCCACGAAGGCGAAGCTGACGGCATCCATGGACGGAGCGGCAGTGCTGCTGCTGCCTACCACCTGCCCTGTCCGTCCGACTGTGCGTGCGAGCCATCAATGGCTGCCGTGCTTTTACTGACGTGTCTCCAGATATTTTTCTTTGCCCGACCCGGAGCACATGCGGCCATCAATCACTCCATCACGGCCATGGGGGTGGATAGAGAGGTGGATTCATTTCTTTGGAAGTTTTGTTTGTTATTGTTATGAGAAGTAACTGTCAACATAATAAACTAGTAGTACGAAAGAAGACCCGTTCAAAAACAAAACTATGAATGAAGACTTTTATTTCTTGGTCAATGAAAAAATCCTAAATGTAAGGCTCCGTTTGGAAAGCAGGAAAACATGAAAAATGCAGAAATTGAGATGTCACGAAACCTGAATTTCTACGGGAATCAAAACCACATAAAAACTTTAAAAGTGTTATTTGGAGGTCACGCAGAGAAAACTTTAAAATTGTAGGCACAAGTAGATGAAAACATGAAGTGAGACACCGTGTTAGTTTTCCTCCAAAATATCTATGAAATAGCCCGTTCTATAGGAATTTCAAAGGAATCGTATGTTCATATTCCTTTGATCTAAATGGCACAATAAGAAATGTTTTGGTTGGAATCATATCCACCAAAATTCCTACACTTTCCTTTGTTCCACACTGTGCATACATGTTTGCTCTATGATCTTAGGGTGTGTTCAGTTCGGGAACAAAGTGGAACGGAATGTCATATTTCCATTCCACTGGAATGATTGGTTTTGTTCTTGTGCTTAGTTAGGACCAGAAAAGTATAATGGAATGATTCCATTCTATGTTTGGTTGGGCCAAAAAAGTAATCTTGAATGGTTTCGTTCTATGTTTGAGTGCATTTAGCAAAAAGGATGACAAACGAACAAAAAGAGTGAGCAAGCTTGGGTAGCTTTAGCATAGTGGAACATGAAGATTCCGCCGATTTGGAGAAATGAGCGTGTTCTAGATCTAGAGGAAATATTCTGTTTTAAGAAACCAACTTGTTCCATCCCATTTCTCAACCAAACACTAGAACGACTCTCAGGTGTAGAATCATTTAATTACATTCCACTTCGTGACCTCAACCGAACACACACTTAGAGAGTGAACACTCAACCCTCATTAGAACCGTGCGAGACGAACAAAAAGAATATGAAAGAAGAAACGGATCTACAAACACTTCCTCCTCTCTCGTCCCTCACCCCGCATCTCACCTTGAGATTCTCCTCAAAGCGGTTGGGCCTCTCCCATGCCCCTCTTGTCGGAATAGCCGGTGAGAGGCGGCGGTTGAGAGGCGCCGGAGTAGTTCTAGGGTCCTTTAGGAGTTGTAGGGTTTGTGTTCGGCCTTGTGATGTGCTCCGACGTCTTGCCAAAAAGAAGCTCCTAGATCCTTCCGGCTGGATCTCGAGATGCCTCCTCTTTCTGTCCCTCCTGGTGGTGCTCTGGTGGTTGGAGCCAGATGCGGCGACGAGCGATGTGGAGATCTTCTTCAACAATAAAGTTGAGGTGGTCGTTGACCACCACCTGAGAGGTATAGGTGGTGTGGCGGTGTGACTCCTAGGCGACCATGGTGGCAAGGAGGAGTTGCGTTGCAACCTACTGGATGGTGCTCCTGTTTCCCCCTTGGTCGGACGTGGTAGCGAGGGAGGGTGTAACTGGGGTGTGCCATCCACTTCATCGATCTGATGGATACCTACCTCTCATGTGGGGGGGGAGGGGGTGTTTGTCTCGAGCTGTAGTTCGGGTGGATGTCGTCCTCGCCGCCTCATCACAGCCATCAAGGCGACGGTGTGAAGGCAACATTGGGCCATCGTTGGCTCGCTCCTGCTGCTCCTCAAGCTGCATTCGTTGGATATCATCCATAGACCTCCGAAGACGACGGCGTACTCCGTATGGCCTCCGCCTCTTCTGGTTGAAAGGCAACCTTTCTGTGCAACCTCCAGTGGTTGCTTTGTTCGCTGTCTCCCGCTGGAGTCCCCTTCTTCTCCTCGCCAAGTGGTTCGCCCCCGGCAATGATGAGGAGGCCAACCATCAAGGCCCATTCGCGGTGGAGAGGACCAAGAAGACCGACACTTTGATTGCGTTTTTTCTTTTCTCTTCGAGGTCCTTTTTGCAATTATTCAGGTCATTTCTTCAAATTCTAGGTTATCCAGGGCTAGAGATGGAAAGGACCTAGATGTAATTTTGTGCCCACCAAAAAAAATGTGGACACAAGAAGTTGTGACGTAGCCTCCATATGCAAACAGTCAACTCCGAGTTGCTTCCTTTATGAACCAATGTAAAGCTCTAGTCAAATACAAGTGAGGTATATAAATAAACTAGCTCAAATTTGAAATGACTAATTTTTCTCCTCGAACCACATGGTGAGGCTTCGGTGTGTCTTATGCCCTCCTTTAATTTCGTGGCTGAATTCTTTTGTGCCATCTATGCAACAAAATAGATCCTTGAAGACGGTTGCTTCGTCGATAAGCAGGAAACAAACTTTCCAAATATGGATATATGGCTTTAACACCCAACCATACAAGACTACTAATACTACATTACCAATCAACGAATTAACTAGTGCCGTTGCAAGCTGTCATGCATGAAAACTTTTAACTAGTACTTGGTTGGCATCGGCAGCAGACGACCCGTCCCGACAATGACATGACGATATGTACCATGGGACAGATTATCAAGTGAATATAACGGTTGATTTCATTTTCTTCCCTCCAAATTTGGGAGTGATAGCCCCTGACTCTGCGTCAAAATGATGCAGATAATCTTATTTATTTATTATTCGACATTCTTATAAAGAAAATATATAGAATATATAGATCAATCTAAAATTCTAAATCCATCTCTCTATCGACAATGGTCACAACTCCAACAACCTTACCTCTTAGCTACGGCACGGCTTGATGTATCTAGTTGCTCACTTAAAAGTGGTCCATGTTTGTTTTAGTTTTCTTTAGTCTAGATGTATCTTGATTAGTATTCTTTTTCGGGGAATCTACTCTCAGACCGGTCGGTAGTTTGCAAAACCTGGCAGAGGTGTGAATGCATGCTGTCAGCATTATTTCAAAAATTTAGACTAATATGTAAGTTATCCACCCATTAACATATAAGTTACGCACCATATAAACGTATTGGATAAAAACGTTCTCGTATACGTATTGAGCAAGTTTAATTAAAACGCAGTAGACTAGTTGTTAGGGTACCGAGGCTTTATTCTTATTAATGTGTTAGCATCGACGAGC
The DNA here is from genome assembly GCA_030063025.1 of Avena longiglumis. Lineage (NCBI taxonomy): Eukaryota > Viridiplantae > Streptophyta > Magnoliopsida > Poales > Poaceae > Avena > Avena longiglumis. Next base: position 35,691,229 of record CP125979.1, read on the forward strand.
GATGAAACCTCGGTATCCTAAAACTCTTCGAGGCTTCGTCATCCGTATGCACAGTAACGACGATGAACGACCAAGTCGAGCCGCTATAATACTGGTTGCGCATCATGTTGTTTACTACGACTTAGTGTGGTGTGTGGTTAGGCATAAGACACTATTTATTTATATCGTATGGAAAAAAGCTTAAAGTTAGTTATTATGTTTGATGTTGGACGCGGTAGCCTTTCGAGATTAAGTAGTTCGTACGCTGTGAGAGAGGCGACGGGCGACGAGACCGAGCGGTCAGAATAACTTTTTATATTCTATTTGTGGTTAATTTTTATAATAATAAATAACTTACATGTTATTGGGTAGATAGCTTACATGATAAAGCATGGATAACTCTCGTGTTACTGATGGATAACTTGTGGGTAAATAAAAAAAGTACCTATCTCTAACACGTGATCTGTGGATAATTTTATAATGGTGGATAACTTATATGTTATTGAGTAGGTAACTTACATAGTGAAGTCTGAATAACGCGTGTTACGGGTAGATAATTCTTGGTCTAAAAAATTGTCAGAATATATCAATATAAGATCTAGTTTCGAAGATGTCGTCACGACTAGCCTAACAGTAAAAACGAATCTTAATTCGGACAAACAGGTTGACCTAGAAAATATTTTGAATTTTTGTACTCCCTCCGTCCCAAAATAGATGTCTCAAATTTATCAAAATTTGGATGAATCTAGACACTATTTAGTATCTAGATTCATTCAAAATTTGAAAAACCTAAGACATCTATTCATGGACGGAGGGAGTATTTAAATTGAGCTAGCTATCTTAGAAAATAACATGCATGCAATTGCTGGACAATTCTTATCTAAACTTCCGCTAGGATTTTACTTTGTCAAACCGATTGTTGCGTAGCAACATCCTTCTTCTTTTCCTCTCGTGGGAATCGTTTATTTTGTTTAGTTAATCGATCGATAGTTTCATTCCATTTGCTAAAGTAATATAATAAATATACAAGATAAAAGTCGAGGCCCATCTCTCAGTACATAAGAAAGAAACTTAACATTTGAATTTCGTTTAGATAACGATTACACAATTACGCAATTGTACTTGTACTGTTTTATACTCCCTCCGTTTCAAAATATAAGACGTTTTAGGTTTGTGAAGAAAATGAATCTAGACTTCTTTTAGTGTGTAGATTCATCCTAAAATTGAGTGAATCTACATACTAAAAGGGGTCTAGATTCATTATCTTCACAGACCTAAAACATCTTATATTTTGAAACAGAGGGAGTACATCATTAGGATAAGGACTCGACTATAAGTACTAGAAGTATTATACTCTGTCGTAGTACTTGATTTTGGCTGGAGTGCAGGCCATTCGAAAACAATATGTTTTGCAATAATAGTTACGAAAATGACACCACACCCTACATTAAAGACCAACTAGTACAGGGGATGCTACGGTACCATTGGTGAGTCCAATGACTTTTTGGTTAACCTAGTGAACACGAGGATTTAATTTAATCTTCCCTAGATCATCTAATTTAGCCGATCTGGCAACATCGTACAGGTTGTTGTATTTTTGTGCATAATTGGTTTAATTTTATATCATTTGACTTTTTAAAAGACTCATATGCACTACATATTGGCATAGAGGATGTTTGAAGCTCCCCGTTATGTGTTCACGAGCTACTCCACGACGATGGCGATAGCATTATGCATGGTCAATAAATCTCTGTAGCTCGTCCTTGCCAAAAAGGAAGGTAGGAATGCCAATGGTTGGTTGTGGATCTAGCACCATTACTACGTGGAAACGAAGGTGATCATGCACGTTTCTTCAGAAGGGAACCTCATTGTTGCCCTCCCACATCACTCTCACGATCGTCCGGGGGGAAACCCTAGACATCGGGCCTCGACCCCCCACTCCTCGCCACCACCGGGGCATGCCCACGGGCGAAGCCTAGTCGGCGTCGTTGGCGCAGGCTCACCGGTTGGCCGCGTTAAGCGACGACGTGGCGCGGCGGCGACGGTGTGGTGTCATGTGGTGTCGCTCAACGGTGGCGGCAACCCAATTTAGCTCCCCAAATTTGTTGGGTGGTGCTGGTCCCCTATCTCGGTGGTACGTCTCACCCCAGGTTCGACGTGTGGCCGCCGGTGATGGACGTGGTAGTCATTCTCATTGTCCGATGTGATGTTGGGGCTGCTTGTGATGTGTTGGCCACTGGTGTGTTGTATGGTTCTGCAGATGGCGTCCATGGAAGTGGTCTTATCTTCGATGAGAGGTGAGTAATGGCACTGGTGGCGGCTTCTACTTGTTGGTTGTTAGGCTCTTATGTCGGATCCTTGTCGAAGCTCTACGACATGTATGGCGTGGGTATTCCTTGCACATGGTCTCGGCTAGACTGCCCTTCGGGTATATCAGACCTAGGTGGGGTTTCCCTTGGTGGTGCTATGCCTTTTGACTACCCTCATGTGCGGTGCGGGTGCTCCATGTGAGAGTTCTAAATAGTGTGTCTCTGCTCTATGATGCCCTTAGACTCCATCCAGTGGCAGACATGGTGTTGAATTGGTCGGGCGTCATGGCGTCGTCTCGGCCACGCATGACCTTTCGTCCACACCCACGACACATGTGGTGTCAGTGCGTTGTGTGGTCTTAGATGCATTTCCCCTCAATTACGTTAGTGGTGCAGTGTGGCGGCTGGTTTTCAGCTGACCAACGTCCTTTGATTACCCTAGTGATGCCTCGAGATAGGTTGTCCCCCGATGTCATGTCCCACAATCTCTTCCTTGTGATCGGTGTACTTGGGTCGTGAAGAGTTTTCTCATTATTCCCAATCTTAGGTGTTGTTGATGTGTGTGTTTTCTTTTATTTCTCTTTGCATGTAGCACCTGTAAGAGCATTTCTAGTAAATACCGCATATCGACTGGCCTGTAAAATTTCACGCTGATATGCGATACCCGAAGCCAAAATATGGTCTTTCCAAATACCGCAAACGACCCATACCTGAATTTTTTTGTGGTTTCCCGCATTCTGGCCCATCCGTCCCGCATATCTTCGGTGCGGGGGCCGAAATAGGGTAAACTGCATCCATTTCCCCTGGCCTCCCCATGCAAAAACCTCGTCGCCTCCGTGCTTTCGCTCTGATTTTGGCCGCCGCCGCTGTCCCCCCTCTCTCAGCCCCCACCTACCCATGGTCGTCCAATCGTGCCACAATTTGGGCGGACACGGCGACGCTTCTCCACGCCGCGGCGGGAGCTCCAGCTCACGCGCAACAGCCATCGGAGGAGGAGGAGGTCCGCCGGTGCCGCTTCGAGCAAGCGCTGCAGCGCCTCACAGCGCGTGACTTCGCCTATATGGGTAGGGCTGCCGATCGGCCCCACCACAATGATGCCGAGGCGGCACGCGTGCCCGAAGCCCGGTCTTCCTGCCATTCGCCTGCGCCCGCTCCTGCCGACAACAACAACTCCGACGATGCGAGCGAGGAGAAGTTTAACTCGATCTACACCCTCGTCTTCGACACCTAGAAATGCGCGAAGCACCTCGCGCACACCGCGGAGCAGCATGATCTTCGTCATGCCATGCCATGTGTTGCTCCGCAAGCGAGAAATTTTGGTACTGCAAACGTACTAGAGATGCTCTAAATACCGGGGTTCAGTTGAACCTATCTTGTAATAAAGGCTGTAAAAAGCCTCATATACCACTATGATTCTAGTACGAATGAAAATTATTCAGGCGGGGACTTACTACTCTCGACTGACCATTGAAAAACAAATGCATGTTTGTTATGAGATCGTGAGATCTAGGTTGGTCTAGCTACTCTTTTTTCGTCGGTGCGAGAAATGAGAATCAAGGCATGCCGGCCGTCCGTACATGTATTAAGAAGGAACGAACCGCCAGGATCATGTCACTTCACCGACCGATCAATTAATTTTTGGACTATAGCACGAACAAGCACAGACACGTACTCCCCTGTCCACAAATAAATATACGTCTAGGTTCAAAATTTATTCACAAAAAAGTGTACTTCTATTCTTCCAATACACTTTAAAGTAGAAAGAATTACTTCACGGAAATCAAGCTTAATAACATTTGGCAAATGGTCTCTTCATTTTATGTATGCACTTATCTCATTGAAGGTAAAGAATTAAAGATGAGAGAGAACATGACTAACACATTTCTAATGTACTTTTTACTCTATCCTATAATTTGTCTTAAAATTTTTAAACGTCCACTTATTTGTGGATGAAAGGAGTCCGTTTTTTTAAACAAGCACAGACACGTACGTTGATTAATCACATCCTCTAACGTGTAGTAGTAAAGCCAGGAGAAACCAAGGTACAAAAGTCAGGGAACTGTAGCTTAAATACCAAGTTTTTAATTACCATAGATAATTACTTACTGTAGACGTAAAAAATTTAAACCAAGTTTTATTACACCATAATTTTGTTGGTATGTAATTACTCTAAATGCATAACAAAGAATTATATTAGAGAAATTAATTTAAACCATTTTGGCCTTAATCAAACAGTTTGGAAGAAGAAAAGTTAGAAAACTGTAGCTTGGTTCCAGCAAGCAGACGGTCGGCGGAAAGGCTGCGTCGAGGCGTCCTAGTCGGCTGGCCCGTACCGTACGTACGTGATCACGGGTCGACACAGCCTGGCCTCATCACGACTGACTATATTCTACTGGCGCACCACGCACAGGTAGTATAGCAGAAATTAAGCAGACGGTGTACTATCCGTGACGTGGCGGGCGTACCTACGTGTCGGCTAGGGGACACTTCTGGAAAGATCTAGCTAGGCGCTTGTGCGTGAGATCTAGGTTGGTCTAGCTACTCTCTTTTCGAAATGGAAGTGAAACCTTTGATGTTTTCAGCAAAATGAAACCACTAGCTACTGGTACTAAAGAGTTTGTTTTTTTTGTTTCTCTCTGCTTTTTTTTCCGATAAAGATGCTTTTATTACTTAAAAGGTTTAAGTATTACGCCCGGCCTCTGCATGCTGAGATGCACACAGCCATCATAGTTCATAAGTCCAAACAGGAAAATAAATAAGCGAATTACATATCAGAGAGAAATTGTAAGACGCCTAAAATGTAGAGGGAGGGCCTATCCGAAGATTATGCTGCCATCCATGCCGGGTAAACAAATCCCGTGCCGTATCCTCCAGCCGCGTACACACCTCCGTGAAAAGGTCGTGGTACTCCACACGATGTAGAAGTGACCAAGATCGCAGTGTGCTGGTACATCGGTAAATAACCTGCAGGAGGAAACAATTTATATCATTAAAAACTTTATCATTTCTACACAGCCATAGCGATCATATAATGGCAATCGCTCCAACCCGAAGAAGTAGCTTATACTTGTTATCTATCCCATGTAATCAATTCCCAAAAATATTGGCAATACTACGAGGTGGATACAAGCCTGAAGGTAATGGTAACCATATAGACCTAGCGAAATTGCATTGAAAAAAATAAGTGTTTGATTGTCTCATTGTGATGACAAAAAAGACACATAGGGTTTCCATGCCAATTCCGCTTAATAAGATTATCTTTAGTAAGGATAACTCCGCGACGAAGAAACCATGCAATTTTTTTATTTTTTAGGGGTATCTTCATCTTTCAAATCATCCTATTATCTAAAACAGGCATAACCGGCTGGGCAAGTGCATTGTAAAAGGAACTCACGGAGAAAGACCCTTTCGCACTTAAGTTCCATCGAAATTCATCTAGTCCATGCGACAATTGTACATTTGCTAGGCGATGTAGCAATGCGATCCAAGAGTCCAGCCTGGTTCCAATTAAATTTCGTCTAAAAGTCACAACAGGCGGGAATGATTCTAAAACAGTGGATATCGTCGCATCCTTGTAACGAACAATAGAATACAATGCAGGATATTGTTCTTGGAGTGTAGCATTACCCAACCACTTATCCTCCCAAAACCTTATCTGAGACCCATCCTTAATAGAAAAAGTTCCGAACCTGAAGAAATTTTTCTTCGTTGCCATCAAACCGGCCCAAAAGTGAGAGTCACCTGGTTTCCAAACCAGGTGTGACAATGCTTTTGAACCAATATATTTCCTTTTAAGTAGAGTTTGCCATACGCCGTCTTCAGAAAGTAATTTGAAGAGCCATTTACCAAGTAGGGATGTATTTTTGATCTCAAGATCATGAATACCCAGCCCACCCTAATCTTTGGGACGGCATAATACACTCCATTTAGCCAGCCTGTATTTCTTTTTCTCGTTATCTCCTTGCCAAAAGAATCTTGATCGGTCCAATATTTTCAAGACTCCTTTTGGTAGTTGGAAGAAAGATATCATATACAGTACCATATTACTTAGTACCGAATTAATGAGTACTAATCTCCCCCCTATGGAGAGCAATTTACCCTTCCAGCTGCTCAATCTTAGTTGTAGTCTTTCCTCAACGATTTTCCATTCAGCAATAGTGAGCCTCCGGTAATGAACCGGAATGCCCAAATACCGAATCGGAAAAACACCTTGACTACAACCAAAGAGATCAGCATAAAGACTAATTTCATCTCTGGCCTCGCCAAAACAAAACAATTCACTTTTATGGAAGTTGATTTTCAACCCTGATAGTTGCTCAAAAGCTGAAAGTATCAATTTCAGATTTTTCGCTTTTTCAATGTCATGTTCCATAAATAAAATTGTATCGTAGGCATATTGAAGTATTGATAAACCTCCATCAACTAGATGGGGAATCACACCTTCAATTTGGCCATCAAGCTTGGCACGCTCAATCAAGACAGCGAGCATATCAGCCACTATATTAAATAGCATTGGTGATAATGGATCTCCCTGTGTGTCTAAAAGTATTTACCAACGTCGTCATTAACTTTTATGGCAACACTACCTCCCGACACAAAGTTGTTGATTAAAGCTTGCCACTCAGATGAAAAACCTTTCATTCTGAGGGTCTGTTGAAGAAAAGGCCATTTGACTTTATCATAGGCCTTTTCAAAGTCAATTTTAAGAATAACTCCATTCAAATTATTCCTATGTAATTCATGAACAGTTTCATGCAAGGTAACCACACCGTCAAGGATGTTGCGACCTTGCATAAAAGCAGTTTGTGAAGGACGAACTACATGTTCCACCACAGAATTTAGGCGAATCGTTGCAACTTTGGTAAAAATCTTAAAACTAACATTAAGAAGACAGATTGGTCTATATTGTTGGATCCGTTCTGCTTCATTAATCTTAGGCAAAAGAATTATCTCTCCAAAATTCAAGCGAAACAAATCTAGTTGACCGGCGTGCAAAGCACAAAACATTTCAAGTAGATCTGTTAGATGTATATATATGTATATTGTATTTCCCCATATGTTACGGGACTTCCTGCATATTTGCCCTGTACCTGTACTATATATTGTGTCCTTTGGCCCCTAGAGGAATACATGTTGCATATTCCTGACATGGTATCAGAGCTAGGTTAGACAATTTTTCTGCAACATCGTCCAGTCGCCACCGTCCCTGTCATCGTCGTTCTTCCGACGTCGCCGCCGCCGGTTGCCGCTGTCTCCGGCCAACTCGGATTTGCCGTATTATTTCCGGATCGATTCAGTTCTTCTCGCGGGTTCGAATCAATCCCGTTCTCCAGCGGAATCTTCTCCACACGAAGACCTCCACGCGCCTGGGACTCCTCCACGCGCCTGGGACTCCACGCAACCGACGCCAAGCATGTCTCCCGTTGTCTCCCGCTTGACCAACTCATCGCCTCGGTCCTCCCGTCGCCCGACGCCAGTCCACCCGTCACCCGACGCGAGCACGCTCGGGCCAACTGCTGGCCACCCCGTGCTGCCAGATCGCCGCCTCCTGCAAGTCGCAGGCCCTCCTGCCCGCCTCGACACCCTCGAGCGCCAGCTGCTCCTGCCGGTCACGTCCCGAGCCTTCTAGCCGCCGGCGGGTCCATCTTCGCCGCCTTCTTTTCCGGTCACGATTTTCTCCGGAATAGGTTCGCGCCGCCCCGATCTAGCTTATCCCAGTGCACAGATCACCGGTGGTGCCCTGTTCTAGGAGGAATTGGCTGGAGATTGCTGCTTGCGAGCGTTGACTTTCAGCAGCCAGATCTAGATCTTGATCAAAAAAAATTAAAAGAGAGAGAGAGAGAGAGAGAGAGAGAGAGAGAGAGAGAGATGTCTTCTTCCTCGGGTTATGTTGCGATTCCTCGCTGCCCGGTGATCTTCGATGGCGCGAATTATCCTGATTTTGCTGCCTTTATGCGCGTTCACATGCGCGGTCTCCTTCTTTGGGGTGTGCTCTCCGGCGAGGTCTCCTGTCCGTGCCCCCTGCTCCCGTGGCTCCTCTTCCGCCGACGCCGATTGTTCTCGGTCTTGATGCTTCTCGAGGCCAAGGATGCTTTCAGAGTCTTGATAATCTGTTTCTTTGCTTATGACTGAAGTTCAAGCGGTACTCTTCCGATCTCGAGGCCTATCGACACGCTCTGTTGCTTACACTCGTGGGTTGATGAGGATGCTCGTCTTTCTTGTTCTCACCTCCAGTGTTACGCCTTGATGTCGTTGAGTTCATGAGTCTCCCTACTGTTGCCGCTTAGTAGTCCCATCTTCGTCAGCGCTATCAGCCGTCTGGGGATGCTCTTTACCTGTCTGTGGTTCGCCAGGAGCATGCTCTCCAGCAGGGCGATTCTACTATTGATGAGTTCTATACTCATAGTGCTGCTATCTGGCGTCAGCTTGATTCTCTCTGTACTGCTGTTTGTGGCACATGCTCGTGCTGCCAGATTGTGCGCTCGGACTTGGAGTTTTACCACATCTATGAGTTTCTATCTCGGCTTCGCCAGGAGTTTGAGCCCCGGCGTGCTCAGCTGAATGCTCGTGGTCGTGTTCCGCTCTCTGAGGTGTTGTCTGAGCTTGGTGAGACCCGTCTCCGTGGTCTGGTCTTCTTGCGGTTCCATCTGCGCTTGCTACTCGTGGTGCTCCTTTGCCGTCTGCTCCTCGACTCAGCGCGGTCCCACATGTGCCCGATACTATCCACTCCTCCGGTCGTGGTCGAGTCACCGGCGACCTCGAGTCGAGTCATCATCAACAGGCTCGTGGTCGTGGTCGTGGTTCTCTTCCATTGCTCTTCTTTACAGGGATGGTCACACTTGGGCCACTTATACACGGGACCAGTTTCGTCGGCCACCAGGCTCGTGGGCGGTCGGCTTCTTCCGGATCTTCAAAGCTTGCTCTCTGATCGTGACATTATCGAGTCTTCGCGATGCAGTGCTGCTCTGTGCTCTTCTTGACGAGCACCGTTGGTTCTATGATCGACTCTTCGTGCCTTTGCGACCACCACCTTCTACACAGTCAGATACGTCTCCGTGGTATCTGGATTCTGGAGCTTCTTTTCATATGACCTCTGAGTCTTCTTTTCTGTCCGCTCTTTGTTCTCGCCCTTCTCCTATCCGTGTTTTTACGGCTGATGGTACCTCTCTCCCTGTTTCTAGTCGGGGCACCCTTTCTACTTCTTCTTTTTTTGTTCCTGATATTTCTCATGTTCCTCTTCTTAAGATGAATGTGTTCTCTGCTAGCCAGCTTACTGACTCTGGTTGTCACGTCATTCTTGATGCTGATTCTTGTGTTGTTCAGGACCGTCGCACCCAAGCCTTGGTTGGAGATGGCCCTCGCAGCCGTGACTCTTCAGGTCTTTGGGAGTTAGACTGGCTTCGTGTTCCTTCCGCTGCCAGTTCTTCTCTCTGCTTAGCTCCACTTTTTATTTTATATCTCAAACACTTTTTATTTGAAATTACAAGACATAGTAGGCATGTCGCCATATATAAAAGAAAAAACAGTGCCCATTTACACTACCGTCCGGTGTTGGCATCACTTTGGTATTATTAGGTAAACCATCCATTTGGGTTTACAAGCACCACATGCATTTTTAATCCTCAATTTGACTAATAACGCCACATGTTTTTAGTTCAAATTCTTAGTTTTTATGTCGTATTAGGAAAGTTAATTGAGCAGCATAACACTGGGTGATGATCTTCCCAAGCTAAAATATCTAGGATTGGCAAAAGAGGAAGCTAAAATATCCACAGCTAACCCAGTCTCGATCACATACACTTCAGTAGTAGCATGATTATGGCAATGGATGGATAAATGCTTCCTCAATCGAGTGGGTGACCTACCCGCCGTGAAATGAAATGAAGAGGAGTGGTTTGTTGATCGGACACGTATGTGTGAAGATCACATTCAAATACTAATCTGGTGTCCCTCTAGATCCATGCATGCATCATGCATATGGTCAACTTTTATTAGTAAGCAGTACTCAATTAACACTACGTGCTTTGTTCCAATTTGGGTTGGTCGAGTGATGACCCCCAAACTTAATTCGTTTGTGTAGGCCGTAAAATGGCGGGCCCGACCAATGGCTATTTAACACGTCGCGTAAAAATGAAAAAAAAAATAAAGTTACTATCCCTTCCCGCTCCTTTTAGAAATCTAACTGCCACGATTTTATCGCTCACGCGGCTCACATTCCCGCGATAAGAATCTGGAAATGCCTTTTCTTCTTCAAGGAATATTGACATTTGTGTGTTTCTATGTATGAGATGCTCAAATTTTCTACAAAACCCGAGAGAATCAGGCGCAACAAGATTATTATTTTTTTTGCCTGGAGCTAGCACATGCATCCATCAATCAGTCACAACCCGGTGATCAAAATAAGATCGTGCTGACTTTTATTCGGGAGTCTTGTTTATTTAATAGGACTATGAAAACTGAGATCGTGCTGACTTTTATTCATAACAGTTTATATCTTACAAAGGTAATTTTCAAATAATTTTGCAGTCTAGCACGAACAGTCACAGACACGTACGTTGATTAATCACATCAAGGTCATCAAGCTGAGGGTCGACGGAAGCTAGGAAGGCTGCGTCGAGGCGTCGTACTCGGCTGGCCCGTACGTGATCACGGTCGACACAGCCTGGCCGCAATCACAGCTGAGATGAGCCGAGCCGACCGCATTAAATACCGACTATTTTTTACTTCTTCTGATCCATAGTATTATTCGTTTTAATTGTATCTAGATTCGTAGTTACTATATCTACTATACAAAGATAAGACTATTAATATGAACCAGAGGGAGTAGGGAAAAATCATCGATGACTGCGCTCTAGGTGAGGATCTAGGTTGGTCTAGCTACTAGTGCTACATACTAGTAGTATTTTTTTATGTTTCTCTCTGCTTAGCTCCACTTTCTATTTTTGATACCTCATTTTTTTCTGAAATTATATAGAATCATAGGTTAACACTACAAATGCATGCCACAATTTCTGTAAAAACAAAATTAGTGCCGATTTACACTACAGTCTGGCAATGGTATCACCCTGTTATTACTAGATACACACGAAAATCCAATTCGACGTAGGGTGCAAATGAACCTACCGTGTGAAAACACATTTTAAAACATCAAAATTTCTAGGTACACCCTCCTTTCGGGTTTATAAGGACCACATGTATTTTTCAATCCTCAGTTTGAATAATAACGCCACATGTTTTTAGTTCCATTTCTAAATTTCATGTCGTTTTTTGAAAATTAGTTGAACGACATAACACTTGGTGATAATCATATACAACTTTTTAATATACCAAGACAATGTTGATTTTTTTATAAAAATAATTATCTTCTAGAGACAGTAGATGCTCTTACCATACTATCTTCACAAGAAAAGTATTTATTGAGAATTTGTCCCTCCATCGTCAACTGGTAAATGGTAGTAATGGAAGATTGTCCAGAAATGCGAAAGGAAACCTATCGCTCCAATGAGCCCGAAATTTAGAATTACATTTTAAAGTTTAAGAAACATTTGTGCTTTACATGTATCTATGGATGTGATATATGTGTTAGATGTATATATCTGTATTTTGTATTTCCCCCATATGTTAGGGGGCTGCCTGCATATTTGCCCTGTACATGTACTATATATTGTGGCCTTTGGCCCAGAGGAATACAAGTTGTCTATTCCTAACATGGTATCAGAGCCACGTTAACTCCGTCCTCTTTTTCGCAACTTCGTCGGCCGCCACCGTCCTTGTCGTCGCCGGCCTTGCCGTCGTCGTCGCCGCCGGTTGCCGCCCGTGTTTTCCCCGTTTTTAGATCGGATTTGGGCGTGCCTGATCTGAGTTTGACTGCGATACAGATCGATTCTCGTCGGCGTGCTCGGCGAGTCGAATCGATCTGGACTTCTTTTCCCGATGGACTCTACTTTTCTGGAGCAAGACGCCCTGCAGCGATTCCCTGCAGCGGTTCCCGACCAAGGCGGCTCCCACAACGCCCTGCAGCGATTCCCTGCAGCGGTTCCCGACCAAGGCGGCTCCCACCAACGATGACCGGTCCTCGGTCCTGCGCGATTCCCGATCAAGGAGACCACGCCACGCGCGGGACTCCTCTCCACCCGACGACCACGCCACGCGAGCCTCTCGCCAGCGCCTCCGCAGGACGCTGGCCTCCTCACACGCTGCCGCGTGGTTACACTTCGGCGTCTGCCTACATCAGCACTAATCAGATCTAATCTCTTCCAAAAAAAAAAAAAAAGAGATGTCTTCTGCATCGGGCTATGTTGCGATTCCTCGCTGCCCGGTGATCTTTGATGGCGCGAATTATCCTGATTTTGCTGCCTTTATGCGCGTTCACATGCGCGGTCTCCGTCTTTGGGGTGTGCTCTCCGGCGAGGTCCTCTGTCCGCCGTGCCCTCCTGCTCCTGTGGCTCCTCTTCCACCGACGCCTATTGTTCTTGGTGCTGATGCTTCTCAGGAGGCCAAGGATGCTTTTCAGTCTTGATAATCTGCTGTTCTTGCTTATGACCTGAAGTTCAAGCAGTACTCTTCTGATCTAGAGGCCTATCGCCATGCTCTGACTGCCTACACTCAGTGGATCGATGAGGATGCCGTCTTCTTTCTGTTCTCACCTCTAGTGTTACGCCCAAGATGTCTTCTGAGTTCATGAGTCTCCCTATTGTTGCCGCTCAGTGGGCACATCTTCGTCAGCGCTATCAGCCGTCTGGGGATGCTCTTTACCTTTCTGTGGTTCGCCAGGAGCATGCTCTTCAACAGGGTGATTCCACTATTGATGAGTTCTATACTCAGAGTGCTGCTATATGGCGTCAGCTTGATTCTCTCCGTACTGCTGTTTGTGGCACATGCTCGTCTTTGCAGATTGTCTTTCGGATTTGGAGTTTCACCGCATCTATGAGTTTACATCTCGGCCGCCAGAGTTTGAGCCCGGCGTGCTCAATGAATGCTCGTGGTCGTGTTCCGCTCCGAGGTGTTGTCGAGCTTGGTGAGGAGACCCGTCTCCGTGGTCTGGTCTTCTTGCGGTTCCATCTGCTTGCTTCCGTGGTTCCTATGCCGCTCCCTCGCCTCGGTCGGTCCTGTCAGCCGCCGATACTACCCACCTCCGTGTCGTGGTCCGAAGCATCAGCCGTCTCGGTAGCCTCGTGGTCGGAGTCGCACCAGCAGTTTCTTGGTCGAGTCGCCGTGGTTCCTTCCTTCACTGCTCTTACTGTAACAAGGATGGTCACACTTGGGCCACCTGTTATACACGGGATCCCAGTTTACGTCAGCAGCACCAGGCTCGTGGGCAGTCGGCTCCATCCGGATCTTCCGCAGTTGCTCTCTCCGATCAGGACATTATCAGGAGTCTTCGTGGTGCCTTGCTTCTGAGCTCTTCTGGCAGCGAGTTCTTTGGTGACTAATTCTTCAGCTCTGTGCGACCACCACCTTCTACGGTCAGTGCGTCCCCATGGTATTTGGATTCTGGAGCTTCTTTTCATATGACCCCTGCGTCTTCTTTTCTGTCCGCTCTTCGTTCTCTCCTTCCTATCCGTGTTTACCACGGTGGTACCTCCCTTCCTGTTTCTAGTCGGGCACCCTTTCTACATCGTCTTTTCTTCTCGATATTTCTCATGTTCCTCTTCTTAAAATGAATCATTCTCGCTAGCCTTGACTTCGACTCGGTTGTCGCGTCATTCTTGATCTGATTCTTGTGTTGTTCAGACCGTCGCACCACAGGCCCTGGTTGAGCTGGCCTCATGAGCCGTGATTCTTCAGGGCTTTGGGAGTTAGACTGGCTTCGTGTTCCTTCCGCTGCTACTTCATCTGCCAGTTCTTCTCCGGTCGTCGCCTCTGCTACCAGCTCCTTTCAGCAGTGGCATCATCGTCTTGGTCACCTTTGTGACTCTCGCCTGTCGTCCTTAGTTCATCGTGGTCTTCTGGGGTCTGTCTCAGGAGATGGGTCTTTACATTGTCAGGGTTGTAGGTTGGGCAAACAGATTCAGCTTCCCTACCCTACTAGTGCGTCTGTATCTCTCCGCCCTTTTGATTTAGTTCATTCCGATGTTTGGGGTCCGGCTCCTTTCGCTTCGAAAGGGGGCCATCGCTACTATATTTTATTCATCGATGATTTTTCTCGGTACACTTGGTTGTATTTTATGCGCTCTCGTAGTGAAGTGCTTTCCATATATCAGCGTTTTGCGGCCATGGTCCGTACTCAGTATTCTACCCCCATCCGTGTTTTTCGTGCTGATTCTGCTGGTGAGTATATCTCCCAGATGTTGCGAGGTGTTCTTGCTGAGCAGGGCACCCTTGCTCAGTTCTCCTGTCCTGGCGCACATGCCCAGAATGGCGTTGCTGAGCGTAAGCATCGCCATCTTCTTGAGACCACTCGTGCTATGATGATTGCTTCTTCTCTCCCGCCACATTTCTGGGCTGAGGCTGTTGCTACGTCGGCTTACCTCATCAATATTCAGCCTTTTGCCGCCTTGCAGGGTGGTGTCCCTCTTGAGCGCCTATCTGGACAGTCTCCGGACTACTCCATGCTTCGCCTGTTTGGTTGTGCTTGCTATGTTCTCCTTGCTCCTCGCGAACGCACCAAACTGACCGCTCAGTCTGTTGAGTGTGTCTTCCTTGGATACAGTGATGAGCATAAGGGTTATCGCTGTTGGGACCCCGTTGGTCGTCGGATGCGTATCTCTCGTGATGTTACTTTTGATGAGACGCGTCCTTTATATCCTCGTTCCACCACTGGTACTTACCCGGTGGAAGATATCTCCTTTCTTCTCTTTCCTGACACACCTCCTTCTACCCCTATTGTGTCTTCTTCAGGATCTCCTCCCCCTGATGTCTCTTCTTCGACACCGTCCTCCTCTGCTCCGTCTAGTTCTCCTAGTTCTCCTCGTTCTCCGGAGTCTTCCTCTACTATTCCCTCTTCTTCATAGGCGTCTCCTGCGTCATCTTCCTCTGATGATCTTCCCTCTACTCGTCCTGTTCGACAGCGTCGTGCTCCCAACCGTTACTCTCCTAGTCAGTATGGTCTTTCTGTTGCCTTCGATCCGACTTCTTATCGGGATGCTGAGCATCATCCCTGGTGGAAGCGCCATGGTGAGGAGATTGCTGCGCTTGAGCGCACCGCACTGGGATCTTGTTTCTCCCTCCGGTGTTCGTCCCATCACGTGTAAGTGGGTCTATAAGATTAAGACTCGCTCGATGGATCTCTTGGCGCTATAAAGCGCGTCTTGTGGCTCGTGGTTTTCAGCGGGGAGCATGGTCGTGACTATGATGAGACCTTTGCTCCTGTGGCTCATATGACCACTGCGTACTCTTCTTCTGTTGCTTATACATTGTCCTTTGTGCGTGTCCCAGCTTGATGTTCGTAACGCCTTTCTCAATGGTGAGTTGAGTGAGGAGGTGTATGCAGCCTCCTCCTGGGTATTCTGTTTCTGAGGGGATGGTTTGTCGTCTTCGACGTTCTCTTTATGGCCTCAAACAGGCCCCTCGTGCCTGGTTTGAGCGCTTTGCTTCTGTAGTGACTGCTGGTTTCTCCCCTAGTGCTCATGATCCAGCGTTGTTTGTTCACACTTCTCCTCGTGGACGCACTCATCTTCTTCTCTATGTTGATGATATGATCATTACTGGTGATTATCCTGAGTATATTGCCTTTGTTAAGGCTCGTCGTGATCGATTTCTTATGACTGATCTTGGTCCTCTTCGATACTTTCTTGGGATTGAGGTTTCCTCCACTTCTGATGGCTTTTACATCTCTCAGGAAAAGTATATTCAGGATCTTCTTGCTCGTGCTGCTCTTGGGGATGAGCGCACTGTTGAGACCCCTATGGAGCTTAATGTTAAGCTCCAATCTACTGATGGTGATCCTCTTTGTGATCCAACGCGTTATCGTCATCTTGTTGGGAGTCTTGTTTATCTTGCTGTCACTCGTCCTGACATCTCTTATCCTGTTCATATTCTGAGTCAGTTTGTTTCTGCTCCTACCACTGTTCACTATAGTCATCTTCTCCGTGTTCTTCGTTATCTTCGTGGTACGATCACTCGTCGCCTTTTCTTTCCTCGTTCAGCTCCCTCCGGCTCCGGTGCTATTCGGACGCTTCATTGGCGAGTGATCCTTCGGATCGCCGTTCCTTTCGCTTCTTGTGTGTTTCTTGGTGGTTCGCTCATTGCTTGGAAGACGAAGAAATGCACGGGTTTCCGCTCGAGTGTTGAGGCTGAGTTGCGTGCTATGTCCTTGTTGCTGAGGTGACACAGTTACGGTGGTTACTTGCGGATTTTGGGGTCTCTATTACCACACCGTCTGATTTTGTCGGACAAGACAGTGCTATTAGTGTTGCACGTGATCCGGTCAAGCATGAGCTTACCAAGCATATTGGTGTTGATGCTTTCTATACACGTGCTCGTGCAGGCTCAGTTATTAAGCTTGAAGATGTGCCTTGATTCTGATTGGCGGATTTCTTCACGAAGGCACAGACCAGAGCGCAGCATGATTTCTTACTCTCCAAACTCAGTGTTGTGGATCCACCATGAGTTTGAGGGGGGGTGTTAGATGTATATATCTGTATTTTGTATTTCCCCCATATGTTAGGGGGCTGCCTGCATATTTGCCCTGTACATGTACTATATATTGTGGCCTTTGGCCCAGAGGAATACAAGTTGTCTATTCCTAACAATATGCACATGTAAGTTTTCATGTAATCCATATACTTATTTTATATAAGTGGATGCAAAAAAATTGCTGGTGTGAAAATATAAAACACTGGATGTACATTTTTGCTTTTCAAATCCACATGTATGCACTACATCTATATATACATGTGCAATTAATTTAAGGACAATATTTGTAATTATAAATGTAGTCTCCAAATATTAATTTACAAAATTTTAGGCTCACTGTAGCCCGACCTCTAAATTTCCAAAAAATATCACCATCCTAATAATATTGCATTATCTGAGATCTCATTTTCAATCATATCACCATCCTATATAATTTAGCATGTTTCCTGATCTGTTATAACTAGGAGGGTCTGCATCGCGCATGGGTGCCCTTGCATCTTGATGGGTTTTTTCTTGCACGAAAAATTCGATCTTCCGAAGCTAAAATATCTAGGATTGGCAAAAGAGGAAGCTAAAATATCTACAGCTAACCGATCGCATACACTTTAGTAGTAGCATGATTATCGCAATGGATGGATAAATGCTTCCTCAATCGAGTTGGTGACCTACCCGGCCATCCACCCGTGAAATGAAATGAAGAGGAGTGGTTTGTGGATCGGACATGTATGTGTGAACATCACATGCAAATAATCTGGTGTCCTAGATCCATGCATCATGCATGGTCAACTTTATTAGCGAGGTACATTGGAACGAAGCACATAGTGTCAATTGGGTTGGTCGAGTGATGACCCCCAAACTTAATTTGTTTGTGTAGGACGTAAAATGGCGGGTCTGACCCAATGACTATTTAACACTTGGCGTAGAAAATGGAAAAATGAAATTTGCCATCCCTTCCCGCTTTTTTTAGAAATCTAACAGTTATGATTTTGTCATTCGCGCGATTCACTTTCCCGCGATAAGAATCCCAAAATGCTTTTTTTCTTCAAGGATTCTTGACACTTGTGTGTGTCTATGCATGAGATGCTCAAATTTTCTACGAAACCGAAAGCGAATCAGGCGCAAGAAGTTATTTTTTTGCCTGGAGCACATGCAGCCATCAATCAGTCACAACATTGGTGATCAGAATAAGATGATTTACTTCTTTGGTAATCAGAATAAGATGATTTACTTCTTAGTACTATGAAAGCTGACATCGTGCTGACTTTTATTCACAACAGTTTGTATCTTTCAAATATTATATTTCTCAAAATTTAAGGCTCACCATAACCCAATTAACCTCTAAATGTCCGCACTCTTATCACCTTAGCTCTAGCAACAGATAAATGGGCCCCATAAAATATCACCATCGTAATAATATTGTATTATGTGAGATCTATCCCATTTTCAATCATATCACACCATCGTGTATAATTTTGCAAGTTTTTCGATCTGTTATAAATAGGAGGGCCTGCATCGCATGGGTGTCGATATGTTTTGATGGTTTTTCTTGCACGGAAAAAAGCTTAAATATCTACAATTGGCAAAAGAGAAAGCTAAAATATCTAAAGCTGACCCTATCTCGATCACATACACTGTAGTAGTAGTAGCATGATTATCACAAAGTATGGATAAATGCTTCCTCGATCGAGTTGGTGACCTACCAGGCCATCCACCCGTGAAATGAAATGAAGAGGAGTGGTTTGTGGATCCGGCACGGATATGTGAAGACCATATGCAAATAATCTGCTGGCCCCGTGTACTCTCTATCCGTTCTAAAATATAAGATATTTTATTTATTTAGACATTTTTTAATGTGTAGGTTCGGTGTAAAGTACGTGAACTTATATACTGAAAGCATCTAGATACATGTGTTTGGGTAAAAGGCTAAAACATTTTATATTTTAAAATTGAGAGAGTACATTGAAAGAAGCACCTAGTGTCAATTTGGTCGCTCGCCCGCCGGAGGCTTCCCGCAGGGGTTGCCCACCTGACCTGACCATGTCCGAGGCCACCCATGGGGGTTGCCCCGCTCCATGTGTGCAGAACTCACACCTACGGCGCCCCTCCGCCGAGGAAGGAGGTCGTCGACAAGATCATCATTGTCCGCTACACTCCCTCCATCGCTGTCGAAAGGACACTGGTTATGGACCCGCATACTTTAGTATAGAACATTGTCTTTTCCAAGTAAAAACGCCATGAAAATACCCCTTTAGCAAAGAAAAATAGGCACAATGTCACTATGTTTTATCGCATTAGAAAAGACTATCTATATCTATCTATGTACCTAAACCATGTTGCTTTCCTTTTCTTTTGTCTTTTAACCCTGGCTGAAGCCATTCGGCCCATTGATGGCCATGAGCGAGCTGCTCGACTGCACCATGGCCCCCAATTTTTTGGCCCCCCAAATCTTACTTATGTTCAGTTAAGAGCTCTTCAGTTAAACATATTGTTAATGATGTAAAAGCCTATTAAAGCCCAGTAGTCCGTGAACGTGTAGAAGTGAAAATATAGGTTATTGCATAAATGATGATGGATTGCTAAGCTTCCGTCAGGCGCCTAGCCGCCGACACACCTTCTAGTATGTCTTCATGCTGGAGTGCCGGCGATCGAATGGACGATCCCTGCCGGTCAATCGTATGTTGCTACAACTGAGTTCATCTTCTAGTTGCTTGCTCGTCCATTCATCATCAAAGTCATCCTAACAAAAAATAGTTCAGATCTTTCTTTCTTTTTTTTTTGCCGGGGAAAAAAAAGTCCAGTATCTAACTCAAGGTATGCACGCATCATAATAAACTTCTTATCATCAATTTTAGTCGATGCCCCCTTATCAGTATACCCAACTCCAAGCCTCCAAGGTCCAAGATTTGCACACTGATCGGAGCAATTCAGTAAGGCAACTTGTTACTTCGAGGTTGGATCTATTTTTTCTCATCTTGCTAACTTGCAAAGGATTGACTATAATTGAGAATTTATATATACTGATCTACTACACATTTGTTTCATTAAATTTGAGTATAAAACATGATCATTCTGCCTACCACGCTCGATTCATCATGTCTTTGAAAAATTGAAAGTGTTATTCTGTTTATGGAAAACGTAAGAAGAAACAAACTCTAGAAGGCTAACACAATCTCGATGTGATTCCGTAGATCTAGCATTAGGTTACTTTATATTCCTTGAATCCTAACTATAATCTTGAACACCAATATTATGGCGCTACGAGCAGCGAGCGTGCGGGCAGCAAGCCATATTGCGAATCATGAGGAGCTGCACATTGCATCTCACAAGGGCCCACTACAGGAATGGCCAGATGCGCCGACGGCCAAACGTCGGGGCCGTCGGCGTAGCACCGCACCAGGCCAGCCCAACTGGTCAGCCCTCGGCGTAGCCAAGCCATCGGCGTAGTATACACTACACCGACGGTCACCCTCGGCGTAGCAAGCGGACGCGTGGCACATGCCGGCCAGCACGCGGACGGCCTTCGGTGTTGCCGGTTAGGCCGACGGCGACCCTCGGCATAGCATACGCCGACGGCCACCCTCGGCGTACCAGCAACGTACGCCGACGGTCACCCTCGGCGTAGCCTTCTCTATTTTTCATATATTTTGTATTTGCATCAATTATTTATATTTTTTTATTAATTGGATAATTTCGTACCCTCTGAATAGCAGTCTACACGTCCACATAAAATGTCGTTGCGAATCTTCTCACACCCCGAAAAATTTCTATATGTTTGTAAGTGTTATTATCGCATCTGGTTCTCAATAGCACTCACCACGACCACATGAAGTGCTTGCATGTGTCCCCCCTCGCATGCATGCGCTCTAACCTAGAGGCGAAGGTTCCGTACCCATATAAGGGGGGAATCTCCCTGTTTAGGTGAAACCGGGTAGGATAGTGCCCCAACTTGTGAACCAACATGGTTTGACATCACCCTATGACCTAAACAAACACAAAACAAGAGAGAGCTATGCCGGGCTACCCCTGTCAGAGGAACGTCTAGGGGGTAGACGATCCGAGTGTGCACAGAGATCAGGGTTTCGCCGGAGGAAGACCACGAGAACATTGGAATGAGATGAAAACTTGCATGTGCCCCTAGCATATGTGTGTGGGTGTGGTGGGAGGTTGGTATAGGTGCTTGCATGTGTGTCCCCTCGCATGCATGCGCTCTAACCTAGAGGCGAAGGTTCCGGACCCGTATGAGGGTGGAATCTCCCCGTCGAGGTGAAACCGGGTAGGATAGTGCCCCAACTTGTGAGCCAACATGGTTTTACATCACCCTATGACCAAAACAAACACAAAACAAGAGAGAGCTACGGGCTACCTGTCGGAGGAACGTCTAGGGGTAGGCGATCGAGTGTGCAGAGATCGTGGTTTCACGAGGAAGACCACGAGAACATTGGAATGAGATGAAAACTTGCATGAGCCCCTAGCATATGTGTGTGGGTGTGGTGAGAGGTTGGTATAGGTGCTTGCATGTGTACCCCCTCGCATGCATGCGCTCTAACCTAGAGGCGAAGGTTCCAGACCCGTATGAGGTTGGAATCTCCCCGTCGAGGTGAAACCGGGTAGGATAGTGCCCCAACTTGTGAGCTAACATGGTTTTACATCACCCTATGACCTAAAAAAACACAAAACAAGAGAGAGCTACGCCGGGCTACCCCTGTCAGAGGAACGTCTAGGGGGGGTAGACGATCCGAGTGTGCACAGAGATCAGGGTTTCGCCGGAGGAAGACCACGAGAACATTGGAATGAGATGAAAACTTGCATGTGACCCTAGCATATGTGTGTGGGTGTGGTGAGAGGTTGGTATAGGTGCTTTCATGTGTCCCCCCTCGCATGCATGCGCTCTAACCTAGGCGAAGGTTAGGACCGTATGAGGTGGAATCTCCCCGTCGAGGTGAAACCGGGTAGGATAGTGACCCAACTTGTGACCCAACATGGTTTTACATCACCCTATGACCTAAACAAACACAAAACAAGAGAGAGCTACGACGGGCTACCCCTGTCAGAGGAACGTCTAGGGGGGTAGACGATCCGAGTGTGCACAGAGAGTGGTTCACGGGAGAAGACCACGAGAACATTGGAATGAGATGAAAACTTGCATGTGACCCTAGCATATGTGTGTGGGTGTATTGAGAGGTTGGTATAGGTGCTTGCATGTGTCCCCCCTCGCATGCATGCGCTCTAACCTAGAGGCGAAGGTTCCGGACCCGTATGAGGGTGGAATCTCCCCGTCGAGGTGAAACCGGGTAGGATAGTGACCCAACTTGTGACCCAACATGGTTTTACATCACCCTATGACCTAAACAAACACAAAACAAGAGAGAGCTACGCCGGGCTACCCCTGTCAGAGGAACGTCTAGGGGGGTAGACGATCCGAGTGTGCACAGAGATCAGGGTTTCGCCGGAGGAAGACCACGAGAACATTGGAATGAGATGAAAACTTGCATCTGCCCCTAGCATATGTGTGTGGGTGTGGTGAGAGGTTGGTATAGGTGCTTGCATGTGTCCCCCCTCGCATGCATGCGCTCTAACCTAGAGGCGAAGGTTCCGGACCCGTATGAGGGTGGAATCTCCCCGTCGAGGTGAAACCGGGTAGGATAGTGCCCCAACTTGTGAGCCAACATGGTTTTACATCACCCTATGACCTAAACAAACACAAAACAAGAGAACTACGCCTGGCTACCCCCTGGGAGGAACGTCTAGGGGGGTAGACGATCCGAGTGTGCACAGAGATCAGGGTTTCGCCGGAGGAAGACCACGAGAACATTGGAATGAGATGAAAACTTGCATGTGCCCCTAGCATATGTGTGTGGGTGTGGTGAGAGGTTAGTATAGGTGCTTGCATGTGTCCCCCCTCGCATACATGCGATCTAACCTAGAGGCGAAGGTTCCCGACCCGTATGAGGGTGGAATCTCCCCGTCGAGGTGAAACCGGGTAGGATAGTGCCCCAACTTGTGAGCCAACATGGTTTTACATCACCCTATGACCTAAGCAAATACAAAACAAGAGAGAGCTATTTGGGCTAGCCTGTCGGAGGCGCCTAGGGGTTGACGATCCGAGTGTGCACAGAGATCAGGGTTTCGCCGGAGGAAGACCACGAGAACATTGGAATGAGATGAAAACTTGCATGTGCCCCTAGCATATGTGTGTGGGTGTGGTGAGAGGTTGGTATAGGTGCTTGCATGTGTCCCCCCTCGCATGCATGCACTCTAACCTAGAGACGAAGGTTCCGGACCCGTATGAGGGTGGAATCTCCCCGTCGAGGTGAAACCGGGTAGGATAGTGACCCAGCTTGTGACCCAACATGGTTTTACATCACCCTATGACCTAAACAAACACAAAACAAGAGAGAGCTATGCCGGGCTACCCCTGTCAGAGGAACGTCTAGGGGGGTAGACGATCCGAGTGTGCACAAAGATCAGGGTTTTGCCGGAGGAAGACCACAAGAACATTGGAATGAGATGAAAACTTGCATGTGCCCCTAGAATATGTGTGTGGGTGTGGTGAGAGGTTGGTATAGGTGCTTGCATGTGTCCCCCCTTGCATGCATGCGCTCTAACCTAGAGGTGAAGGTTTTGACCGTATGAGGGTGGAATCTCACCGTCGAGGTGAAACCGGGTAGGATAGTGCCCCAACTTGTGAGCCAACATGGTTTTACATCACCCTATGACCTAAACAAACACAAAACAAGAGAGAGCTACGCCGGGCTACCCCTGTCAGAGGAACGTCTAGGGGGTGAGCATCCAGTGTGCAGAGATCGTGGTTTCATGGGAGGAAGACCACGAGAACATTGGAATGAGATGAAAACTTGCATGTGCCCCTAGCATATGTGTGTGGGTGTGGTGAGAGGTTGGTATAGGTGCTTGCATGTGTCCCCCCTCGCATGCATGCGCTCTAACCTAGAGGCGGAGGTTCCGGACCCGTATGAGGGTGGAATATCCCCGTCGAGGTGAAACCGGGTATGATAGTGACCCAACTTGTGACCCAACATGGTTTTACATCACCCTATGACCTAAACAAACACAAAACAAGAGAGAGCTACGCCGGGCTACCCCTGTCAGAGGAACGTCTAGGGGGTGACAGTCCAGTGTGCCAGAGATCGGGTTTCAGGAGGAAGACCACGAGAACATTGGAATGAGATGAAAACTTGCATGTGCCCCTAGCATATGTGTGTGGGTGTGGTGAGAGGTTGGTATAGGTGCTTGCATGTGTCCCCCCTCGCATGCATGCGCTCTAACCTAGAGGCGAAGGTTTCGGACCCGTATGAGGGTGGAATCTCCCCGTCAAGGTGAAACCGGGTAGGATAGTGCCCCAACTTGTGAGCCAACATGGTTTTACATCACCCTATGACCTAAACAAACACAAAACAAGAGATAGCTACGCCGGTCTACCCCTGTCAGAGGAACGTCTAGGGGGGTAGACGATCCGAGTGTGCACAGAGATCAGGGTTTCGCCGGAGGAAGACCACGAGAACATTGGAATGAGATGAAAACTTGCATGTGCCCCTAGCATATGTGTGTGGGTGTGGTGAGAGGTTGGTATAGGTGCTTGCATGTGTCCCCCCTCGCATGCATGCGCTCTAACCTAGAGGCGAAGGTTCCGGACCCGTATGAGGGTGGAATCTCCCCGTCGAGGTGAAACCGGGTAGGATAGTGCCCCAACTTGTGAGCCAACATGGTTTTACATCACCCTATGACCTAAACAAACACAAAACAAGAGAGAGCTACACCGGGCTACCCCTGTCAGAGGAACGTCTAGGGGGGTAGACGATCCGAGTGTGCACAGAGAGGAGGGTTTCGCCGGAGTAAGACCACGAGAACATTGGAATGAGATGAAAACTTGCATGTGCCCCTAGCATATGTGTGTGGGTGTGGTGAGAGGTTGGTATAGGTGCTTGCATGTGTCCCCCCTCGCATGCATGCGCTCTAACCTAGAGGCGAAGGTTCCGGACCCGTATGAGGGTGGAATCTCCCCGTCGAGGTGAAACCGGGTAGGATAGTGACCCAAATTGTGAGCCAACATGGTTTTACATCACCCTATCACCTAAACAAACACAAAACAAGAGAGAGCTACGCCGGGCTACCCCTGTCAGAGGAACGTCTAGGGGGTAGACGAACCGAGTGTGCACAGAGATCGAGTTTCAGGGAGGAAGACCACGAGAACATTGGAATGAGATGAAAACTTGCATGTGCCCCTAGCATATGTGTGGGTGTGGTGAGAGGTTGGTATAGGTGCTTGCATGTGTCCCCTCGCATGCATGCGCCTAACCTAGGCGAAGGTTCCGACCAGATGAGGTGGAATCTCCCGTCGAGGTGAAACGGTAGGATAGTGACCCAGCTTGTGAGCCAACATGGTTTTACATCACCCTATGACCTAAACAAACACAAAACAAGAGAGATCTACGCCGGCTACCCCTGTCGGGAGGAACGCCTAGGGGTAGACATCCGAGTGTGCACAGAGATCGTGGTTTCATGGGAGGAAGACCACGAGAACATTGGAATGAGATGAAAACTTGCATGTGCCCCTAGCATATGTGTGTGGGTGTGGTGAGAGGTTG
The DNA here is from genome assembly GCA_030063025.1 of Avena longiglumis. Classification (NCBI taxonomy): domain Eukaryota; kingdom Viridiplantae; phylum Streptophyta; class Magnoliopsida; order Poales; family Poaceae; genus Avena; species Avena longiglumis. The sequence continues at coordinate 35,716,697 of CP125979.1, forward strand.
GTATAGGTGCTTGCATGTGTCCCCTCGCATGCATGCGCTCTAACCTAGAGGCGAAGGTTAGGACCGTGAAGGTGGAATCTCCCGTCGAGGTGAAACCGGTAGGATAGTGCCCCAACTTGTGAGCCAACATGGTTTTACATCACACTATGACCTAAACAAACACAAAACAAGAGAGAGCTACGCCAGTTACCCCCGGGAGGAACGTCTAGGGGGTAGACGATCCGAGTGTGCACAGAGATCAGGGTTTCGCCCGAGGAAGACCACGAGAACATTGGAATGAGATGAAAACTTGCATGTTCCCCTAGCATATGTGTGTGGGTGTGGTGAGAGGTTGGTATAGGTGCTTACATGTGTCCCCCCTCGCATGCATGCGCTCTAACCTAGAGGCGAAGGTTCCGGACCCGTATGAGGGTGGAATCTCCCCGTCGAGGTGAAACCGGGTAGGATAGTGCCCCAACTTGTGAGCCAACATGGTTTTACATTACCCTATGACCTAAACAAACACAAAACAAGAGAGAGCTACGCCGGGCTACCCCTGTCAGAGGAACGTCTACGGGGGTAGACGATCCGAGTGTGCACAGAGATCAGGGTTTCGCCGGAGGAAGACCACGAGAACATTGGAATGAGATGAAAACTTGCATGTGCCCCTAGCATATGTGTGTGGGTGGTGAGAGGTTGGTATAGGTGCTTGCATGTGTCCCCTCGCATGCATGCGCTCTAACCTAGGCGAAGGTTAGGACCGTGTGAGGGTGGAATCTCCCCGTCGAGGTGAAACCGGGTAGGATAGTGCCCCAACTTGTGAGCCAACATGGTTTTACATCACCCTATGACCTAAACAAACACAAAACAAGAGAGAGCTACGCCGGGCTACCCCTGTCAGAGGAACGTCTAGGGGGGTAGACGATCCGAGTGTGCACAGAGATCAGGGTTTCGCCGGAGGAAGACCACGAGAACATTGGAATGAGATGAAAACTTGCATGAGCCCCTAGCATATGTGTGTGGGTGTGGTGAGAGGTTGGTATAGGTGCTTGCATGTGTACCCCCTCGCATGCATGCGCTCTAACCTAGAGGCGAAGGTTCCAGACCCGTATGAGGGTGGAATCTCCCCGTCGAGGTGAAACCGGGTAGGATAGTGCCCCAACTTGTGAGCGAACATGGTTTTACATCACCCTATGACCTAAACAAACACAAAACAAGAGAGAGCTACGCCGGGCTACCCCTGTCAGAGGAACGTCTAGGGGGGGTAGACGATCCGAGTGTGCACAGAGATCAGGGTTTCGCCGGAGGAAGACCACGAGAACATTGGAATGAGATGAAAACTTGCATGTGACCCTAGCATATGTGTGTGGGTGTGGTGAGAGGTTGGTATAGGTGCTTTCATGTGTCCCCCCTCGCATGCATGCGCTCTAACCTAGAGGCGAAGGTTCCGGACCCGTATGAGGGTGGAATCTCCCCGTCGAGGTGAAACCGGGTAGGATAGTGACCCAACTTGTGACCCAACATGGTTTTACATCACCCTATGACCTAAACAAACACAAAACAAGAGAGAGCTACGACGGGCTACCCCTGTCAGAGGAACGTCTAGGGGGGTAGACGATCCGAGTGTGCACAGAGAGCAGGGTTTCGCCGGAGGAAGACCACGAGAACATTGGAATGAGATGAAAACTTGCATGTGACCCTAGCATATGTGTGTGGGTGTATTGAGAGGTTGGTATAGGTGCTTGCATGTGTCCCCCCTCGCATGCATGCGCTCTAACCTAGAGGCGAAGGTTCCGGACCAGATGAGGTGGAATCTCCCGTCGAGGTGAAACCGGTAGGATAGTGACCCAACTTGTGACCCAACATGGTTTTACATCACCCTATGACCTAAACAAACACAAAACAAGAGAGAGCTACTGGCTACCTGTCGGAGGAACGCCTAGGGGGTAGGCGATCAGTGTGCACAGAGATCGTGGTTTCAGGGAGGAAGACCACGAGAACATTGGAATGAGATGAAAACTTGCATCTGCCCCTAGCATATGTGTGTGGGTGTGGTGAGAGGTTGGTATAGGTGCTTGCATGTGTCCCCCTCGCATGCATGCGCCTAACCTAGAGGCGAAGGTTAGGACCCGTGTGAGGTGGAATCTCCCGTCGAGGTGAAACCGGGTAGGATAGTGCCCCAACTTGTGAGCCAACATGGTTTTACATCACCCTATGACCTAAACAAACACAAAACAAGAGAGAACTACGCCGGGCTACCCCTGTCAGAGGAACGTCTAGGGGGGTAGACGATCCGAGTGTGCACAGAGATCAGGGTTTCGCCGGAGGAAGACCACGAGAACATTGGAATGAGATGAAAACTTGCATGTGCCCCTAGCATATGTGTGTGGGTGTGGTGAGAGGTTAGTATAGGTGCTTGCATGTGTCCCCCCTCGCATACATGCGATCTAACCTAGAGGCGAAGGTTCCCGACCCGTATGAGGGTGGAATCTCCCCGTCGAGGTGAAACCGGGTAGGATAGTGCCCCAACTTGTGAGCCAACATGGTTTTACATCACCCTATGACCTAAGCAAATACAAAACAAGAGAGAGCTACGCTGGGCTAGCCCTGTCAGAGGAACGTCTAGGGGGTTGACGATCCGAGTGTGCACAGAGATCAGGGTTTCGCCGGAGGAAGACCACGAGAACATTGGAATGAGATGAAAACTTGCATGTGCCCCTAGCATATGTGTGTGGGTGTGGTGAGAGGTTGGTATAGGTGCTTGCATGTGTCCCCCCTCGCATGCATGCACTCTAACCTAGAGACGAAGGTTAGGACCAGATGAGGTGGAATCTCCCGAGGTGAAACCGGTAGGATAGTGACTTGTGACCCAACATGGTTTTACATCACCCTATGACCTAAACAAACACAAAACAAGAGAGAGCTATGCGGGCTACCCCACGAGGAACGTCTAGGGGGTGGGCAGTCAGTGTGCACAAAGATCAGGGTTTTGCCGGAGGAAGACCACAAGAACATTGGAATGAGATGAAAACTTGCATGTGCCCCTAGAATATGTGTGTGGGTGTGGTGAGAGGTTGGTATAGGTGCTTGCATGTGTCCCCCCTTGCATGCATGCGCTCTAACCTAGAGGTGAAGGTTTCGGACCCGTATGAGGGTGGAATCTCACCGTCGAGGTGAAACCGGGTAGGATAGTGCCCCAACTTGTGAGCCAACATGGTTTTACATCACCCTATGACCTAAACAAACACAAAACAAGAGAGAGCTACGCCGGGCTACCCCTGTCAGAGGAACGTCTAGGGGGGTAGACGATCCGAGTGTGCACAGAGATCAGGGTTTCGCCGGAGGAAGACCACGAGAACATTGGAATGAGATGAAAACTTGCATGTGCCCCTAGCATATGTGTGTGGGTGTGGTGAGAGGTTGGTATAGGTGCTTGCATGTGTCCCCCCTCGCATGCATGCGCTCTAACCTAGAGGCGGAGGTTAGGACCGTATGAGGGTGGAATATCCCGTCGAGGTGAAACCTGTATGATAGTGACCCAACTTGTGACCCAACATGGTTTTACATCACCCTATGACCTAAACAAACACAAAACAAGAGAGAGCTACATGGGCTACCCCTGAGGAACGCCTAGGGGGTGCGATCCGAGTGTGCCAGAGATCGTGGTTTCATGGGAGGAAGACCACGAGAACATTGGAATGAGATGAAAACTTGCATGTGCCCCTAGCATATGTGTGGGTGTGGTGAGAGGTTGGTATAGGTGCTTGCATGTGTCCCCTCGCATGCATGCGCTCTAACCTAGAGGAAGGTTTCGGACCAGATGAGGTGGAATCTCCCGTCAAGGTGAAACCGGTAGGATAGTGCCCCAACTTGTGAGCCAACATGGTTTTACATCACCCTATGACCTAAACAAACACAAAACAAGAGATAGCTACGGTCTACCTGTCGGAGGAACGTCTAGGGGGTGACGATCAGTGTGCACAGAGATCGTGGTTTGTGGGAGGAAGACCACGAGAACATTGGAATGAGATGAAAACTTGCATGTGCCCCTAGAATATGTGTGTGTGGGTGTGGTGAGAGGTTGGTATAGGTGCTTGCATGTGTCCCCTCGCATGCATGCGCTCTAACCTAGAGGCGAAGGTTAGGACCGTATGAGGTGGAATCTCCCGTCGAGGTGAAACCGGTAGGATAGTGCCCCAACTTGTGAGCCAACATGGTTTTACATCACCCTATGACCTAAACAAACACAAAACAAGAGAGAGCTACACGGCTACCACGCCGGAGGAACGTCTAGGGGTAGACGATCCGAGTGTGCACAGAGAGGAGGGTTTCGCCGGAGTAAGACCACGAGAACATTGGAATGAGATGAAAACTTGCATGTGCCCCTAGCATATGTGTGTGGGTGTGGTGAGAGGTTGGTATAGGTGCTTGCATGTGTCCCCCCTCGCATGAATGCGCTCTAACCTAGAGGCGAAGGTTAGGACCGTATGAGGGTGGAATCTCCCGTCGAGGTGAAACTGTAGGATAGTGACCCAAATTGTGAGCCAACATGGTTTTACATCACCCTATCACCTAAACAAACACAAACAAGAGAGAGCTACGCTGGCTACCCTGTCGGAGGAACGTCTAGGGGTAGACGAAAGTGTGCACAGATCGTGGTTTGGGAGGAAGACCAGAACATTGGAATGAGATGAAAACTTGCATGTGCCCCTAGCATATGTGTGGGTGTGGTGAGAGGTTGGTATAGGTGCTTGCATGTGTCCCCTCGCATGCATGCGCCTAACCTAGAGGCGAAGGTTCCGACCAGATGAGGTGGAATCTCCCGTCGAGGTGAAACCGGTAGGATAGTGACCCGACTTGTGAGCCAACATGGTTTTACATCACCCTATGACCTAAACAAACACAAAACAAGAGATCTACGGGCTACCCTGTCGGAGGAACGTCTAGGGGTGACGCATCCAGTGTGCACAGAGATCGTGGTTTCTCCGGAGGAAGACCACGAGAACATTGGAATGAGATGAAAACTTGCATGTGCCCCTAGCATATGTGTGTGGGTGTGGTGAGAGGTTGGTATAGGTGCTTGCATGTGTCCCCCCTCGCATGCATGCGCTCTAACCTAGAGGCGAAGGTTCCGGACCCGTATGAAGGTGGAATCTCCCCGTCGAGGTGAAACCGGGTAGGATAGTGCCCCAACTTGTGAGCCAACATGGTTTTACATCACACTATGACCTAAACAAACACAAAACAAGAGAGAGCTACGCCAGGCTACCCCTGTCAGAGGAACGTCTAGGGGGTAGACGATCCGAGTGTGCACAGAGATCAGGGTTTCGCCCGAGGAAGACCACGAGAACATTGGAATGAGATGAAAACTTGCATGTTCCCCTAGCATATGTGTGTGGGTGTGGTGAGAGGTTGGTATAGGTGCTTACATGTGTCCCCCCTCGCATGCATGCGCTCTAACCTAGAGGCGAAGGTTCCGGACCAGTGAGGTGGAATCTCCCGTCGAGGTGAAACCGGTGGGATAGTGCCCCAACTTGTGAGCCAACATGGTTTTACATTACCCTATGACCTAAACAAACACAAAACAAGAGAGAGCTACGCCGGCTACCTGTCGGAGGAACGCCTACGGGGTGGGCAGATCCGAGTGTGCAGAGATCGTGGTTTCACGGAGGAAGACCACGAGAACATTGGAATGAGATGAAAACTTGCATGTGCCCCTAGCATATGTGTGTGGGTGTGGTGAGAGGTTGGTATAGGTGCTTGCATGTGTCCCCCCTCGCATGCATGCGCTCTAACCTAGAGGCGAAGGTTAGGACCAGATGAGGTGGAATCTCCCGTCGAGGTGAAACTGTAGGATAGTGCCCCAACTTGTGAGCCAACATGGTTTTACATCACCCTATGACCTAAACAAACACAAAACAAGAGAGAGCTACGCCTGGCTACCTGTCGGGAGGAACGTCTAGGGGGTAGACGATCAGAGTGTGCACAGAGATCAGGGTTTCGCCGGAGGAAGACCACGAGAACATTGGAATGAGATGAAAACTTGCATGAGCCCCTAGCATATGTGTGTGGGTGTGGTGAGAGGTTGGTATAGGTGCTTGCATGTGTACCCCCTCGCATGCATGCGCTCTAACCTAGGCGAAGGTTCGCATCTGTATGAGGGTGGAATCTCCCCGTCGAGGTGAAACCGGGTAGGATAGTGCCCCAACTTGTGAGCCAACATGGTTTTACATCACCCTATGACCTAAACAAACACAAAACAAGAGAGAGCTACGCCGGGCTACCCCTGTCAGAGGAACGTCTAGGGGGGGTAGACGATCCGAGTGTGCACAGAGATCAGGGTTTCGCCGGAGGAAGACCACGAGAACATTGGAATGAGATGAAAACTTGCATGTGACCCTAGCATATGTGTGTGGGTGTGGTGAGAGGTTGGTATAGGTGCTTTCATGTGTCCCCCCTCGCATGCATGCGCTCTAACCTAGAGGCGAAGGTTCCGGACCCGTATGAGGGTGGAATCTCCCCGTCGAGGTGAAACCGGGTAGGATAGTGACCCAACTTGTGACCCAACATGGTTTTACATCACCCTATGACCTAAACAAACACAAAACAAGAGAGAGCTACGACCTGTCACGAGAGGAACGCCTAGGGGTGACGATCCGAGTGCACAGAGAGCGAGGTTTCACGGAGGAAGACCACGAGAACATTGGAATGAGATGAAAACTTGCATGTGACCCTAGCATATGTGTGTGGGTGTATTGAGAGGTTGGTATAGGTGCTTGCATGTGTCCCCTCGCATGCATGCGCCTAACCTAGAGGCGAAGGTTCGGACCAGTGAGGTGGAATCTCCCGTCGAGGTGAAACCGGGATAGTGACCCAACTTGTGACCCAACATGGTTTTACATCACCCTATGACCTAAACAAACACAAAACAAGAGAGCTACGCCGGCTACCTCGCCGAGGAACGCCTAGGGGTGAGCGATCCGAGTGTGCACAGAGATCGGGTTTCACGAGGAAGACCACGAGAACATTGGAATGAGATGAAAACTTGCATCTGCCCCTAGCATATGTGTGTGGGTGTGGTGAGAGGTTGGTATAGGTGCTTGCATGTGTCCCCCTCGCATGCATGCGCTCTAACCTAGAGGCGAAGGTTCCGGACCCGTATGAGGGTGGAATCTCCCCGTCGAGGTGAAACCGGGTAGGATAGTGCCCCAACTTGTGAGCCAACATGGTTTTACATCACCCTATGACCTAAACAAACACAAAACAAGAGAGAACTACGCCGGGCTACCCCTGTCAGAGGAACGTCTAGGGGGGTAGACGATCCGAGTGTGCACAGAGATCAGGGTTTCGCCGGAGGAAGACCACGAGAACATTGGAATGAGATGAAAACTTGCATGTGCCCCTAGCATATGTGTGTGGGTGTGGTGAGAGGTTAGTATAGGTGCTTGCATGTGTCCCCCCTCGCATACATGCGATCTAACCTAGAGGCGAAGGTTCAGGACGTATGAGGTGGAATCTCCCGCCGAGGTGAAACCGGTAGGATAGTGCCCCAACTTGTGAGCCAACATGGTTTTACATCACCCTATGACCTAAGCAAATACAAAACAAGAGAGAGCTACGCTGGGCTAGCCCTGTCAGAGGAACGTCTAGGGGGTTGACGATCCGAGTGTGCACAGAGATCAGGGTTTCGCCGGAGGAAGACCACGAGAACATTGGAATGAGATGAAAACTTGCATGTGCCCCTAGCATATGTGTGTGGGTGTGGTGAGAGGTTGGTATAGGTGCTTGCATGT